>NW_019059979.1:69345-99371 GCF_000696155.1 Zootermopsis nevadensis | reverse complement strand
AACATCGACCAGACTACACAGCGCAACAATCCAGAAGACATAAATCTTCATACTCTGATGACGGAGGCAGTATGACCTCAGAAACGTTGGTTAACATCGACCAGACTACACAGCGCAACAACCCAGAAGACAGAAATCTTCAAACCCACCGCTGTGAAAACCTCAAGTCTTACAACGTTTATGTAGTGTTTCAAATACTTAATCTGTCACAAATGTATTCCATTTAACCTTTCATAATCATTCTGACACATCAGTTCCAGCCTTTAAAGTGTATTGTCTTTAACAAATTATTGTAAAATGGCATACATATTTCATTTCTTATTACATATGCGTTTTAATTACATATGACCATCGGCCATGCAGTGATAGATATTTGTTTTATTTTTTTTAATACAGACAAGTATCATCGTCGTGTGTTACCAAATTCAATATGTAATAGAGTAATGTATTAAGCAGCTGGAATTTTTAATACACATCCATGTGAAAACATATGTGACATTTGTCGATTATACTTTAATATACATGTAAGATAAATGTATCAGTCAAATTAATACGCTACTTTTCTGTTGTTTCACTCGATTAGTGACTTAGTCGTACAAAGGCCCACTTTATATTTTTTCCCAAACAGCGTTTTTTTTCATATATTTTACGCAGTAATTCTGAAAATAGTATAAAATATTATGTAGTGAACAAACAGTAGGCAAAATGAATGTAGTGTGAAAGATTTAGTTGTTCTGCTTTGTTGAAACTGAGCTTTAAACGCTGTCAATTAGGTTAATTGCTGTTAAAATACAACGCAGCTTAAAAACAATTGCGTGTCATAGTGCTGCAATGCTGATAACTTGATGCTGTTACAAATCCCCAGCAAAGCCTTACAAAAGGGACTAATAATTAAGTTAATTAGCCAGAATTCTTTGGTAATTTTCTCTCTCTTTGTCTCTTTAACAACCCCTTCTCATTATGAAATGTTGGTTCAGTATTTACTTTTATCCTTTGCTCATTTTGTCGTCTATTATTTCGTTCTGTCTGCGCATTTGGATGTTTCTTTTGTTACTTACACTTATTCCTTTTAAATGGAGCGTTGATAATAACGGGTTTCTCACTGTGAGAGTCAGAAACTGAGGGTGATCAGTGTGTTGAAGAGTACATGTGAACCTACGAAAAGAGACGAAATAGAGAAATGGAGAAATCTGTTTAAAGATGTTGCTCATTCGAACTAAGTTACTCTTCAGTGTGAGTCATTGTAGCTTTGACATAAAACGTTACATGAAGGTGGAAGTCTTTTATACAAGACACTGCATACAAATCTATTCTCGTCATTCGTCTTCAGACCAGTGTCCATATAACGTATTTTGTTTCTTCAGCGGCTATCGTACGTTCTAGACAAACAGAACAGATGCGTTGCTGGCATAGGCTGTGTCAAACATCGAGGTTGGACTAACTAAATGTGGGCAGAGGGGTGTGGCAATGTGCAGCGGACTGGTGACGTATTGTGCGACCAGTAATGTGGAAGTTTTAAAGGTATCCGCATGCCAAAGCGGTGAGCTGTGTTTAATATGGAATATTTTTTACCACAACTGCATGATATCCTGATATTTACTTTTTCATTTTAAGCGACTAATTCTAACATGAAAACCACACCCAGTTCTCAATATGTGGTGTTGATGTTTTAAGTTCATATTTTGGTGTGAAATCAAACGCTGGACGTCTTCCATATGAAGGTATGCTGTACTTAAAATGGCTTAATTTTAATACAGAGGAACGTTGATCAGCCTCTGTATTATTAAGGGTTATTACATTAAAGTGTGCCCACTGTCTTATCATAATGATTGGTGGTTTGCATACAAACACTGTGTAAAACCCCGAGTATACAAACGTCTGCTGTTAATTGTAAGCCACAGCGCAACTACGTGTCCTATTATGTTCAGCCTTAGCCCCTAATGAGCCTACACCACTATTGCACAAACATGGACAATCAGCATTTACACACGTGCATCGACACGCACAGATTTTCAAAGGTAAATTACGGAGCCATACAGATAACATTCGCCTTGTCAAGACTTTCTTCAATGATAATTTTGAGATATGTGTAAATAGAAAATAAAATATTCTCTGTTGTCTTGTATGATATTAAAACATAGTATCTTACATTGAGGGATCAATAATATTAAAAATAATTTAAAGCAACGTACTCAGGAGAATATTTAGACCTAAGAGGGGTGATGCTACAATTCGGGATGTAACATAACGAGGAACTTCGTTATTTATACACGTCTCTTAATATTATTGCGTTCTTAAATCTAAGGTTTGATGGATGTTTTGTAAAACGATTACATAAAAGACGATGACAGGATAAGATGAATTTTGGGGAAATACGTTTTGAAGATAGGATTTTGGTGGAACATACTCAGGGTTGTAGTGATGTTGAAGATTCATGTTAAGCCACCAGAGGGTAATAAGGAATGTAACTCTAGAATATCTTATTATAACTGTGGTTAAAAGAATGTATTATAACATTTAAATACTTGGGAGTAAAAATTATAATTATAATTAACTTCAAGAAATGAAGAGGAAAATCAATTAAGAGTTTTATTTTGTTCGGTTAAAGTACAGGAAATTTCATATCAGATAATTTGAATAAAAATCCTACATTTACAGATTATTTAGCAAAAAAATTTTTCATCTCTGTATATTGTAAATTTCTTAAGGCTAACGAGTTAACAAAGCCGTCTTTATAGCTTACGGAAACAGTCATAATTATATGAAACATGTTACTTATTATATGTTACAGGTGATTTTTGTTCGTGGTTTGTTACATTGACAAGTACTAGAATTTATAAATATGTGAAATATGTATGTGATGTGAAGAAAATTAATTTAATGTGAGAATTGTTGTCACTCACGTCTTATGAAATATTTAGTGCGTATGGGATAGGATTTATTATTATTATTATTATTATTCCATCTATCCATCATTTTAAGGGGTATTTACTTCTTTGTACCCGAGACAAACCTCGCCTATAAGGTACATAATACAGCAGCTATTTCCGAAATACATTTTGTTTATTTAATAAGTGTTACGTGCCTTAAACAGATTTCGCGTGAGACATTATATATTTTACATGAGCATCTTTCGAATGATCTATGATCTTAAATTATTATTGCAACGGATTAAGTATGCGAAAAGTCCACACTCTCTTCTCTCTTTCTTTTAAAATAAAATATATTTTAATGAGTTTTCGTTTTTAAATTAATTAAAAATTTGTGGTTGAGTTTATGTAACTTTTAAGTGCTGCAACTAACGAAATTATTTTTGAAATGAAGAGGACTGGGTTTAAATGAGCGTGTCCAAGCTGAGATGTCAATACGTAGAGGGTCGAGGCTCATGCAATGAAGGGTCTCTCGTCCTCGTTAAAATGGGTTGGACATAATTTCAATCGTCTGTTTATAAAATCCTTTTATTCAGTGCATATTCATTTCGTAATCAAAAAGGACTAACTTCTGTGAACTTCAGTTTCTACGTGCGCTGTATTTCGCTCTTAAAGATGCTCCTTAAGCGTTTATAAAATTCCAATTACAGTTCGTTTTCAGATTTAAGGGATTCACTCCACCGTGCATTCTAACACATAATCTTTTCCGGAAATTATATGTAAAACTTGTTTTGTAGTAGCTAAACTATTCGTTCTTCGCCTGGGCTTTACTTACTTCATCTCTGCTTATTCAGCTCATAAAATGGATTATTTTTCATACCACGTATCTATTTACTCGTTTTAACTAAATATTTTAGATTAATCCTGCTTCTTTAAGACACATCACAAGCAGTATACAGGATACTTTAGCTTGTTGACTTGGTCACGAAAACGCGTTATAAAAACAAATAGTGAATTATTATTAGGTACACACACATTCAGATTCTAAAAATGAATGGATCTGACATCATATATATTTTATATTATTTACTACCTTGGTGAATATCAAATATAAATATTACAATACACAGTAAATCGGATGTGGTTACTCAGTAAGATGTATTATCTCACTGTTTAATCTTAGGGACATTACTAATTGAAGAAAGAAGGATTTAACGGTAGAGTATCGAAGATTTAAATGAAAGGACCATGAATATCTGTCTTGGGATTTATAAGAAAAGACCGTAAGACCTAACCCTAAATTATTCATGGTGATTATGACATTGGAAACATTTTCCTGAATATCCTCTGATATTCCTCAGAGCCTTTAACAATAATCTTTCCATAGGGCAGCATTGAGCGATTTTTACCAATTTTTAAGCCGGTCCTTTGACCCAGCTTCGCGTTCCACCTGTTTAACGGGTCTCTTATAAAACAAATAGAGTAGACCTATGATATGTCTAAGGAACAGGGACACTGATGAATTAAAATCTAAATGAAAGGACTGAACATAGAAAAATATTCTTGAAAAGAGTAAGCAAAGAAGTGAATGATAAGTGGCAAAATATGGCATACTAGCTCGTTGAGCCTCCGGATAGATAGAATATTAAATGGCTTCATCAAACAAAAACCTAACCTCAATCACTAGAACGAACTTTGTAACCTAGAACCACATTTTATTTCTTATTTTCTTCTTTATTTTATAAGAATGTGACTAAAACAGCGAATAAAGGGAACGAATTTTGGAAATAAGTACTGGGAATAAATTGGAGTGGGGGAACAGTAGAGAATAGGAGTTTAAAAAGAAATAAAGGAATAAAACATGGAGTATAATAGTGGGCAGGTCAATATGTAGGGACGTCCTGTCTACTGTCTAGCTGCCTTTCTCAAAGAGATGCAAGTTATTCGCTTTTCTTTTGAAGTATAAAGGGTATAGGACTTTTCTTCCTTCCACTGTTCCCCGCGGCCATTACTCAACAATCCCAAACTCTTTGTTGTCTTCATCCAACCATAGGGCTCCCTTTTGTCATGTCAGTGGTGGACCCAGAGAAAACGTAATTCACTTCGAGCACTTTGCAGTAATAGTACCACCTTGTTTGTGCACATTGTATGTGAAATTTGCGGAAAATCTGCTACTGCATGGAACAGCTCCTGGTCCATGATTATCTTTATAGTCAGTAAAATTCAATTATAATAAGAATGAATAACAATAATAATTCAGTTCCATTACCTTATTAGAATGTTTGCCAAAAGTAGAAAGCCTGTAGCAGGCTAACAATAATAAATATGTTCACTAAACAAAAAAGCGAAAAAAAAGTTTAAGATTATTATAATACATAACAATCTAAATATTTTCTTCTGTCGAGAGTGTGTCCTCCAGGAGATGCAGGTTTTTGTTCCTGGAATCATTTTGCGGGCCGTATGTTGTACTCCAGTTTCAGAGACTATAAAAATATTTTCTCTGTACCGTCAGTGTTAAGCCAGTCAGGAACACAGGGCAGTATTCGCAAAGGACGAGATCTCTTCACTCACTTCTCGCAAAGGACGAGATATCTTTACTCATTTCATGTACTACTGCTCATAAACTAATCAAGTTTCTCCAGTAAACCTGTCTCTGGCATCAGAATGCGTTCTCCTGTCACGTGGTTTTATGAATTTCTGTTGTCTGAACAAGAGAAGGCGAGCGTATTCAAAACGGTCACTGCAACTTTGATAATTGTTCACCGAACCACAAATGCGGATTTGTATATGCAAGTTTTAAGCAGTTGGTATGTTACTACTTATTAGAAAACTTCTTTAGTTTAAATGAGAACAAATTTCCAACAACGTTAACGTAAAGTCCCAGTGTCACAGTCAATTCTAAGCCTCTTAAATCCGATCCGCACTAACAGTGTAACTTAATAATGATAATTTCCAGTCTTCCTTAAAAAACTGATAGTTACTCAACTATTCAACAATTCCCTTGCTTTTATAGAACTGGACGATTCATTAAGAAACTCACTAAAACCCGTTTTTGGACTCTTATCGTGAGCCTGAAATTCAGTTTGCAGTCCAAGACCCGTTTAAATATTACTCTCTCATATAAACATATATCTCCCAAGTGGCCAGTTTTCTTAAAGTTTTCGACGAAAATTTTGTATGCATTTCTTACATATTTATTCATGTTGCATGCCCATCCCATTTCCCCCTAATTTATTTTGTGCCTTGATGATCACATTATGATATCTCATAAAACATAATTTCCTCTCTTGTGCTGTTAATGAACGATTATTAATTTCCTACATTCTTTTTTCTCAAAGACCTTATACTTTGTCTCTTCCCTTGGCAATACACGCCAGTAATCTAGATTTTTCACAGCTCAGTTTTCTATTTGAGCATGCTGCATCATAAACCATATAGACAGTTACAGATGCAGCACAAAATAAATAATAATACACTTGACTTCAATTTCTTTATGAGAATGTTCTCTAACAATGGACCGTATTACAGGTAAGTATTAATAAAATGTATAACATAATATCTCGTTATTCAAATTTAAGTCTATTTACGATTCAATGTAATAATAATTTTTACACGGAGATATAAAACATTATTCTATTAATCAACATTTGAAACGTTCTTAGGATCTTTCATGCAGTATAAATTATAAGTAATTATTTCAGTGGACAATGTGTAATTTTAACTTACATAATACAGTGTGATGTAAAATTTAATGCGAGATAAAACTGTCATTGAAGAATCTCTGTTACTGTAACGAATCTGATAAAACTTATAAGATTTGCGACTTAACATGTTGCCACATGCTGTTGTACTGCATGCCTTTGACTAGTCCTTTGTACGTGGTATAAAACAATAAAATATGTGGCATTGCACCTCCAGATCATTTTACTTTCATCGTTTTAATATTTTAATAGTTCTTTTTGAAGTATTGTAATCTCTAACGTCACTTCTCGTGACACTGAATCGAATATAGTCAGTTTATCACGAAATTAGGTTAGAACTGTTATTAGATTAGCGTTACTATGCAAGTCAAAGCCTTTAGGCGTATCTGCAACTATAATCCCCTATAGCAAAACAGAGGATTCTGTTATGGTCATGGTACGTATAAAATATTCTGTGTATTATGGGTAACTAACCGGTGTATTGCAGTAAATTGCATCCTTGTTTGTTAATGTTTGTCCCATGTAATATCTTCCGTTTCTCTGTTTCGGCCAGCTACAAATGAAACTCATTTGGACACTATTATACTCTGTTTCACATCTAATTATCCATGGTTATGTACAAAGCCACGAATAATTATCTTTTGTCAACATTGTATCTAATTCAACTTGATATGTTTTTCTTTGTTTACTGTTATATAAATCAATGAAGACTTAGGTTTAATTCTTGTTGATGAAAATTAAATTGATAGTAATGTAATTAAATCATATTTGCTTGTAACATAATGTTGTATTTAGCTGAACTAGGTATTCTACTATCCTTCAGATACAACTCTTTGTTTTGAAACAGACAACATCATATGCCAATATCTTGGTTCACATATTTCGTAACTTCTTATCCCATTATCATGGTCGCATTTTCTTAGGCATTTTAGGCGCTACGATGTGTTTAGTGCATTTATAAATATTTACCCTCACTGCTAATGTCTAATTGATATATACTCATCGAGCATGACAACATGTTTAACATGATGCTATTTACCCCCAAAAAAATTTCATTGTGAGATTCTTCGGCCAGTGGACGGTCCCGAAATAACCCCGTCTGATCTATATGCATTAATGTTTGTTCAACTTCACAAAAGATTCAATGCTCAATTTTTCATTTCTCTCAGCAGATTATATTAATTTTCTCTCTCGACAGATGTGCTGTTTGTTTCTAATGTCTTTGTGTGAGGTAGTAGAGTAAAAGTCATAAAATCTTAAGACCAACAAATAATTGACGTCAGCATCACCTCCCTCGTCCCAATAAAGCCGCTAGTTCGCATTCAACTAGGCTTTCCTTTCTTGTTCTTCGTCTTCTAGGCTTCGCTTTTTCAAATAATTGACGTCTTTCAGAGGTTGAGAATGCGTGAAAAATGAGCTTTTAAAGTCGTAAAGGATGACAGCATGGGGTTGAATGAAAGTAGTTGGATAAGATTCCGTAAAACTCTTGACTGAAAAGTTTTTTAAAGGAACTCCATGTGTTCTAAAACACAATCACATCCCCTTAAACTTAACTTACATTACTGCCATCTTTTCTTTTCATTCTTCCTATTTACCTTTTTATTGTGTTTCTTATACCTTCATTCTTAAAGTTTGTGCATTTTAATTGGATGTCTCAAAACATTATAGATTTTCTATTTGGTAATCTTAGTATATTTCTCAACGAACTGTTCATAAAATAGTAATTCTTGGCGTGGAATATGAAGGTATCCAATGTTAAGATGATACAATTTAGGTCTCTTGAGGATGTTCATTTAAGAAGCACGATTTTTCAAGGTCAAGTGCGGTTACAGGAACTGAGCGTGTACGTGGATGAATAGATTTTATTAGAAATATTTTATAAGTGGCCATTAATATCCCGTATTGGGGAGATGGGATAATAGTGTTGAAATGTAAACAAATTTTGAATTACATTATATCGGACCTGATGACGGGTTATTATAATTCAATTCAATTCATTTATTAAAGTGCTTGACAACAGCCAAAAAGGCCAATAACAGCCAAGCACTAACAACAATACAAACATTACAATACAAAAGCAAACAAACAAAGAACTGAAAACATAACTGTACAATATTGATTTATTGCAAAATAACTCATAAGTAAAAAACTAAATGTTATAGATAAGTAAAATAATAATTATACTAAAAACAGTTTAATATTGGACAAAAAACATACACAATAAAATATTATACTAAATAAATAATAAATATAATAATAATAATAATAATACGGTGACTTCAAATCAGAAATGGTGAATGGTTAAGTGCCAGTTATTTGGATTATTATGTAGTTATCAGTAAAATATTAATCCTTTTTGAAACTTGTATAGTGTAATCTCGCTGTAGTCATTGTTCCACCCAATTCCTTAAGACATCTGTCGTCAGTTAGTGTAACTCAAACATCGTAACATGTTTACTAATTCAGCTACATGTCGCATGCTTCGTGAACAGTTCAGGTGTCGAAGTCCGGAATATCCTTAACGTGTACTTGCTTAGATGTTGTGTGTTAAACATTTATAACAGACAGCAACACTGAATTGCACTTTGAGAGGAAAGCAAAGATCGAAATTATTTGATTACAAAGCTCTGAAGAGAACATATTGACTTCAACGAGATTAAACATTTCGATCTTATGAATTAAATATATCGTTCAGGTATACTGTATGTTATATGACTTTAGGTTTTCATGGTGTTCAAAAAGAAGATGGCTGTCTTCTTGTGTAGCGCCGTGCTCTACGCTACAGAAGACAACCATCTTCATACTGTAATTTCGTCTCTGAAGAACAAAATTTGGTAATATTAAGTGAAAATAAAATGTGCGACTGTCCTCTTGATCAAGGAACCAAAAGTTTTTGGGGATTCGAAAACCTTTTTTATTTATATTTTATTTAACGATACTCTTTGTCTAGCTCAGACTGTAACCTTAGTTATGATAGTCAGTCTGAGGGTCGAGGTTGGAACTGAGAATCTTCCGGATACGAAGCAGGAGTGCGAATCACTCCGCTACGACGTTCAGTATAAATAAATGTTACAAGTTACTTTGGTATTTTGAACATTTCTGCAGAAGGTTTCTATATTTTCTTTAGTTTTCTTGTATCCCACTAGAAAGCATATATTTACTTGCTATTTAGTTAAAATCACATGGAAATTTATTCAGCTAATAAATAAACATATTTTGAAGGAATTTTGTAATGAAAGTTTGTAGTTCTTGTAAACCCACACAAAATATTTGAATATTTTTACCTAAAAGAGATAATTTCACAGGAGAATTGATAAAAATCCACGACGCAATCGTTAACTTGTAATTTTTACCTAACAAATAAATGAAATGAAGTAGTTACGTGCTTTGATATGGATTATACGTTTCCAAGAGCAACTCGCTAAAACCGTTTGACCATCTCTTACACATTTCAATTTTTTTTTTCAGATATCGCATATTTTTAATAATCTGTGATGTTATTTACAGACCATTGGTGAATTACATACCTCACTTTGTTTATCACTGTTCTGTACAATTACAGTGCTACTTAATCTATGCTGAATATTTATTATCCACCCTCCCAAATTCGAACGTACCAAATCGTCGTAAAACATAATAACTGCGTTGCAAGCATCAGGTTTTGGAAGGTGAGTCTTTTATTTAACATAGACAAGTCCCTTGGAACTCACTGCTTTGTTATCTAACTTCGTTGGCGTTTGTGGCTTCGCTATTAAACTAAACTGTCAACTTGTGATAGGTATTTGGTATGCTGTATTAAACCACATTTAATTTATCTCATACGTTAACCTTGTTTCTGCGTCATATCTCAAACTCACATTACCAATCCCACTTCAACAATGAAACTAGAACAAAATATGTTAAGAATCTTTTTTTTTGTTAAGCAAATTTGGAACTGTACGAACGTCGTTAAAATTGTACCGCGTTACTCTTATTGCCTCTAGTCTTACAACTTATGAATGTCACCTTATTTATAGCGAAAATAGTTACTGAAGAATTTTCTCCGTCAAAATATGACCTTTGACCTCGGAAAATGTTTGTCATATACGTTAGAGTTGACAGGGATTAATAACTTCAGCGTGGGCGGTGGAGTCAGTGTTTGTCATGATATAATTACGGGGATTCTCCCAAATAGTTCCATAGCCGGGGATTCCCGAAGGCCACTTCATTTTCGAAGAAACGCGTGAAGATACTCAACTTCTATGGGGCACAGTGCTTCTGTCATCGACATATTTATTTCCGTGAGAACCTCAAATCTGAAATTAACTTTTCGTTATGTGTCAGGCGTAGAACTGCAACAAAAGAAAACATTTATTTTCGCAGATGTCGCTCATTTGTCTATAAATTAGTCTGTGATCTGTCAGACTTTAACGGTATGGTGCGAGGCAAGGTATTGTAAGTGTTGTGCAGCGCTTCAGAGTCTGGGGCTGGTAACGGAAGGGAAGCTAACTAACGGTGCTCAAGGGACTCTAGAGTACAACGCACATTCTCTCTTCAACCACAAACACCAGATCCTCAACAATTCCCACGTGTTTGCATGTCTCTATGTGCAAGTCCCTTCAAGTAATGTTTCTTTAACATCCAACCACACAGTCATCTACCTGAGACGTAGAGGTTGAAATAACGAAGGCCAAAAATATAATTAGTTATCATCTAACAAATTTTGAAGTACTGTTTTGTTGGCCTGTAATTTAATTAATGGGTATATTATTGTCAGCCTTTAAAGTAAACCAACGTGTTCAGTGATTTTTGCTGTGTCATCCATACTAATATCTAATGATACCTCGAAGTCATCATAAATACGGAATATTTTCGGTACAGATTAAATGTTAATAACGCCAAATTTTCTGTCTTACAGAATTAACCAGTGATGTTTTTGTTATCACACATTTAATAAAAGATTGGTAATCTAAATTCATTAGTATTATTTTCTTCTCACCACATGTAATATGAGTCGGAATATCTCATTCAGTATAGTGCCTGACTATAGACTGATAGGAACTGTTTTTTTATTATAATATAATAGTATATTTCGTAAGAAATTAGGTGTGTTTACTATTTTAGGTTTATCAGACAGTGCGAGTTTAGACTTTGATTTTCTCAGTTTTGTAGTTGTATATATTTGTAGTTGTATCCCAAAATGTCAAAGGAACATGCTGTCCTTGTTATCAGCTTTGAGCTTAGTATACAACGACAAGACTACATGTCCCAATAACTCAATATAAAATTGTACTTAATTAAACGAAAATAAGAAATAGCTGTCATATTAGAAAAAGTCTGGTGTAAAAAAAATGTTCTGTACATCTTGTACATATCACGAAAATGTTTACGGATTTTTGACACTCGTCTGTGCATCTGTATATTTAAGTAATAAACCGTTATTGCATAAAACATTCTTTTGAGATTGCAAATTTATTTATAGGAATGAGAACACGTATGTTTCTAGTTTATTTACTGTGAGCAGAGCCCGCTATACTTTTCCCACTAAATTAAATGGTACCCTTAACACATTTTTCATTTTATAATCGTACTTAAGTTTCCACCGTTGCCACACTTATAATTTTAAATTCTACTGAGTTTCCTCCAATTGCTTTGTACGTACTGTACCCTACACGTTTCCCCACTCGTCGTCATGACAATTATGTGCGATTAGTCGCACGTAGTGTCGCGGTACCAGAAAACTCGAATCTCGTGTCTCGAACTGTAGCGAAGTGAACAAACTTCCTGGAGACAAGCGAACATCACCACACACCTTGTAGGTATACTGTCTCCTGACATGAACATTTCAAAGTTTACTCCAATCACACCCCCGACACACTACCAGTTTTCATGTTGCCTCTACCACCAAAGTTTGCACAACAAAGCTGCCACAGAGAGAGAGAGAGAGAGTAGGTTTGATTTGTTAGGGGAAAGGCGGTCAATATGTCAGCTTTTAGTTTTGGTCTACTGTCATCGGTGCAGAATTATTTTGTCGTAAAACTGCACGCAACTTATATTCAATTTGTATTTATAGCTAGAACATCAACTTCAATGTGTGTTCTATAACACTGTTATCTAACAAATTACTAGCACGTCTACACGTTGCATGATCGTCCCTGTAAAAAATCTATGAGTACTGAGCGGACCAAGGTATTCCATATTTTGTGTAATCAGTACGTTCATCGCCATATACACGAAACCTCGCATTTGAAGTTTATCTTAAGACATTAAATCGTTCACTTCTGAGCACAATTTTCTAAGATTTTTCAAATAATATGCTTACATATTGCCTCATGTATCCCAAGTATTTTGAGGTTTTAAGAGTTTCTAAGAACACGATGCGATCCATGTTTTCTAGGCTTATTTGAACGTGTGCGGAGCGTCTATGAAAATAGTTTTTTTCTGTCTGTCCATAAGTATATAACAAATCCAGAACAGCCTAACGTATTTTAATGGGATTTCATCTTGAATAATTTCCGTCACATTTGTCAATAAATTCCAATTTTGGCCAGAATCAGACAAAAATGAGCATTTTGCATGAAAGCCTACATGTTTGCGGAAGTAACTTGGTAGAGAATTTCCGCATATATGAATTATAAGCCGTGAAATTACAGCTAACTGCACAACCGCCAGTGAGACAGACATACGCCAGACAGACACCCGTCCAAACGAAGTTCATTGACATCTGATATCTCTGACGTATTTGTCGCTAATCCAAAAGTCAAAGTTCAAGTTCTGGTAGACACGCCAGAATTGTTACGCATTTCGTAATTAGTTAATTTGTTAGAATTTCAAGATACATAATAGCTTACAAGATTCCTCCATTTTTCTCTCAACATACCATTTCATTATTATTAAAATTGATAACACTCCTGTAGTATACAATTTGTTTCTCCAACAACTTTAGTACCCTGAGGACGACGACGAAGATGGTTCTTGAAACGTTGGTATTTCCCCATTTAACCACCTGACGCGGCTAACAGCCCGAGAAGAATTCATAATTCTTAGTCGTCTTGAAAGCTTCAAATATTACATTTAAGATATACTTGTAGTCATAAAGCTGTTTTATATTTACGTTTCTGAAATATGATGTCACTTTCAAAGATAAAACATAAATTAAAACCATTGTATTTAAAAGTACAAACCTAAGGAATAAGTAACATAAACGTATAATAACTGGAGAGTGGTAGACCAACATTGAACCTTTCCAAAGTTGGAATAAACGTTGCCTGAATTTGCTGAATCTGAGTTGAAGCTTCGAGTTGTAATAACCAGGGCTGTGGAGTCGATATTAAAATCTCCGACTCCAACCCCGAATCCTTCATAAAAGCTCAATATGTATTAAAAAGGGTAAACCTACTAAAATGGTAAATGGTACCATAAGAGATTTCACAATCACCACGTGAGTCATCAGCCTACTTTTTAGACTTATAACCTATATTTAAATATACGTCTAATGGTTATTGCAGAAATCGGTTGATTTGTAGACAGTTTGTATTCGTAAGGTACCGGAGTCAAAGTTACAAAGCATTATTCCCACACCATGTGGCTCAACGCGTCGTTGAATCTTCCTAAGAGAGAGGCCGCCGGCCGCTCACACGGTATAGAAATTGTTCTTAAGATTTTATATCGAGGTCGGAGTCGGTACATTTTTACCGACTCCGACTCCATAGCCCTGGTAATAGCAGATATACCTAGTTATTAGGTTAGGTTAGGGCGCTTTTTACCGTGTAGAGTTGCAACACATACCAATTCCCCAAAGTAAGAGATCGCTCTTGTCGGTTCTCCACTGATGATTATTAAATATATTTACAGTAACTTCTCGTATTTGGATGCAGTTCCTCCACCTAGAACTGTGTTTATTGTAGAAGTTCAAACACTTCAAACGGTGTCGCCCATGTACCAATGCTTACACTGTGTTTTCATATTTACACTGGAATGAGGTTTACCTTTGAAAGTGACTCTTTATTGCATGGAGTTGACTGCGCAAAGGGTATGTTGTTTAAAGAATATCCATTAAGACATTAGCTGCATCTTGCCTTTATGACTGTGTAATGAAGTACGTGGGATTTGGTTGGAAGTCGTGTTTCACATCTTGAGCGCAAGGAAAGCGAGTGACGATGCTAACAGAAAATTAGGTTAGAGAAAGCGGTGAAGGGAATTTGGTCGGGAAACAACTAATCTAATAATTGCCTTCCTTAGGGAGAGTCGCAGTTAAGTGATTGCTATCCAAGACTGGCTTTTGGTATTCAAGTATGTAAACGCTTGTAGGGGAAGGGCGTAAAATGAGCTACGAATTATTTTAGAGTCATAAACTAGATGTCACTTATGAACTGTATTATTATTTTATTATTCTTCTTACTATTGAGGCAAGTAGCACGGATGGAATGATGAAAAAAATAAACAGAATTTTAATGGGGAAAACAGGAAGTAGAATTTTCCATGGGCGATATATGCGTAGATGAGGAGATAATATTAAAAATGATCTAAATGAAACAGTATCTGAGAATGTGGACTGGATTCTTGTAGCTCGGATAAGGCCTAGTGATGGCTGTTAATGGACATTCGGATTTTACAAAATCCGAAAAAGTTTTTAACTGCTAAATTTATTTTATTCTGTCTAGTAGTTATAATGAAGATGGATGTATTCTGGTTTGTTATGCGCCGTGTAGTGAGGTAGATGTTCACCAACTCTGGAAAATCTTGAGTGACATCTGATAAGTAGTGTGTTAGTTATTCATAAACCTTGATTACTACAATTCTTCGTGTTAGTTAACGTTTGTTAGTTTATCAATAATATCTTATCTGAAATCATAAAGTTATAAAATATAAGATTAATATAATATTTTGTGAACATGACAGCGACCATTAGTAAGTAGTAAGTGAGCAATTCTATAGTCCACATTCCGTATGGTGTCTTATGGATTTATTCATTGGAGTAGTAAATTCAGCCGTAAGAAGCCTCCATAATATTTCATAGACATTCTGTGCAGGCCTACTTAAGAAATAGTTTGTAGTTTAGCGTAAAGCAAACTAACGACACTCATAAATTCGTGCTGGTTACATTGTCCTACTGTCCTGTTTTAAACGCAGTTAACGTTTATAAACTTTAAGGATGAAGTTGAGCAATTCCTTCCATGTTTTTACTATCTTCCACTCATTATGAACCCACACTTCTAGGACAAAAAGAATGACCTTCCTCATTCTCTCTTGCTGTTCTCTATTCGTCTCTTAAAGCCTTTCTCTGTTTGCATCTGTTTGGATACCCGCAATTTTCCTTGGGGTCTCTTTTGTTTTCTATCTCTTTTCCTACTTTCGTTGCTTATTCGTACTTTCAATTAAAGTATTCTTCCTGAGTCTCCTTTCACTCACATCTTTCCTTTGCCTTTTTCTGTTACTTCCTCAGAGTCTCTCCAATTCTCTGTACCCCTCTCTATATGTATTCTTTTATCCTTGCGTCTCTCTCTTTTCCTCTCTGAATCTCCCTCTATTCTTCGGTACTTGTCTCTTCCTATTCGAATTTCAGATGTAGCCATGGATTAACTTCGTCCACAGTCTGTGTAGTCTTAGGTTAGGTTAGATTAAGTTATGTTATGTTATGTTTCGTTCATTGTATAAATGTGAAAACAGCGTGTCTTAAAAGTGCGAAACAACGCATTACATACAAACGTTAAAACAAATGTTTCCCTTATGCCCATGTTATCTAAAATAGTCTACAATACATGTTATGGCACTATTCTCAGTCTTTGCTAAAAGCTGTAAAAAGAAAAACGAAGTTTTTAATCATTATCTTAGACATTTCACGTAAACTAAGATCAAATCCTTTCATAAATTAAAAGGGGCACTGTCTTTTGGGTTGTTGCGCCTTGTAGTCTCGTAGACGTTTTCCGAAGTTTCAGATGTGATTTCCGCCTCCATCATCAAGGCGACAAATCACTCATCATCTTTCACCTCCGAAACCTCAGTAGACTTCCAACAGACTACAAAGCACAACAATCCAGAAAATAGTAATCATATTCTCAGCACACAAAACTTAACATGTCAGATGCTAGATTAATAATATTCATTCATCTAGCATGATACAGGAAGCAGCGTTAGGCTCTTGTGAGCACACTAATAATGAATATTAGAATGATTTGAAACTCCAAGCGTTCTCGTTTTAGATTACTGAAGGATTGAAAATAGCACAATAGAATTTTAATGAAAATTCAGTTTATAATAATGACGTATAATTCGTTGGCTAGCTAACTGACTATTGACTTGTGAAGAAACAATTTCTTTTCAGAGGTACCCAAATGACCTGTTCTGTCTCTATAGTAAAGTGTAATAATAAATGAAAATTAAATATTACTGTCGTTACTGGCAGTTCGAGAGAGCAGGAATCTGTGGTGGGGTGTTAACACCGGGCACCTCTGATCAAATTTCCAATTTGAACTATAGTCGGCGCAATAGTTTTTGGCCGGTGGAATTTTCAAGGGGAAGGCTAGGAGCGAGTCACTGACTGCACGGAGGATCTTATCAGACTGAAAGCCCAAACAAAAGAAATACACTGACCGTGCCACCTCAGGTACACAGAGTAGGCCAGTCCGCTAGCTTCGCTACCGGCCAAAAACAACTGCGCCGACTATACCTGAGGTTGAAGTGAGGATCAGCAGAGAAAGACCGGCATCTAACCGCTGCAGGAATATATCTAAATGTCTTACTTGTTTCATCGTAATTTGTCCCGTTTCCAGTTCTGAGTGTCAGGAAGTTATTTCTCGATTTAATTTACGCAGGACAGAATATTTAGAATTGACATTATCACCTCATACCGTCATGGCTACCGACGCCGCTGTTTGTTAATGTAACAAATGAAGAGAACAGAACTCATTTCATTAAACATTTTACGTTAGTTAGTCACTTAGACGCACCGGAATGTAGCTTGTTATGTTATTAAAATTATTACGTAATTTTCATTGTTTTATCTAGCTAGTTCTTTATTAAACTAGTTGGCTAGTTAGTTATTAGTAACATTTAACTTTTTCTATTTTGTATACTTTGTGAAGGGGATCTCAATATTTAGATCCTGTCTCTTCCACTTTAAAAACCAGTTCTGCTTGTCTACATAAATGCAGAATGACATACTGTTGCATGATTATTATTTGTTAATTAAAAGGTGTTAGAAGGAAAATGTGTTTTAAGGTACTTTTATACAGAGCTTCTCTGAACGGGCAGTGGATAATACGAGTAATTTCAGTTTGGATATTCAAGAAAGCCAGCAAAAATCACGAATGAAAAAGTAGAATGTTTACGAAGAGGTCACTAGGTTAGTAACCTCTGCAGTTGAAGGATTTGGAACAAGCTTCATAACATTTGTGCAGCAAATGCTTGTTGTAGCAATCCATAAGGCATTGAGTTGCATAATGTCCCAACTTTATTGGACTCGTTGCTGTTACAGTGGCTTGTGGCCCTAAGGGAAAACGAAGAAGACTAAGTACACTAGGAATTCTTAATTTAACAGGCGTTAAAAGTTGGCATAACTCTAGTTATGAGCTATTGAAATGATCCTTTGGGCCCTTTCCAGTTATTCGTAGGGTTTACCCATAAACAGTCAATTAGTAGAAAAACCTCCAAAATGTTTCAAGTGTCTTCCGTGTTTAAGGCATCTGATTCCAGATTCCCCCCACGATAACATAAGATATAACTTCATAACATATCCTTGAGAATGTAACAGTCGGTCAGCTAGTAAATTTACCGAATATTACGAAATTCAAAAATAAGTTACTGTTTTCCCTCCAGTGAATCCATTCCACATTATATTGAGATATATTTTAATGTTATTTGTCGTCTGTTCATTGCATGCTATATCCTTCATATTTTATCATCTTTTATCTGTTATCGCCATAATAATAGTTGGTAAGGCAAGGCCGTGGTCTAGGCAACACGGAGTTTTCCTCCGGGGGCTTCCCCGGTTTCTCCGTGGCGTCCCAACAATTACTCCATTCACACACAGAAGAAGGCAATGGCAAACTACTTCTGGATCATCTGCCAAGAACGTATATGAACATGTCCCAGTCCGAGAAAAGGATGAAGGATCCCGTTCATATGGACCTGCCGTCGTACGCGATTTTACAGATCTTCCTGCAACTTATATCGTATTAAAAAAACAACTTAGTCTATCCTTTGGCCTGGACGTTTAAGTATTTTCCACATGTAACGTCTTAAAGTTAATGTCTTCTACAGAGTGTAACTTACTAAAACTGTAAGTTACATTAAGGTGATTTTAATGACAGAAGTGTAAAATTAAAGAACTTGCATTATACCATTTGTATATTTTGCACGCAAATGATTCAGAAAACGATTAAGTTATTTTCTTGGTTGGCATGCAAGCTGTAAATACGGGTTTGATTCACGTACAAGGCAAAAATCATTTCTTTTGCCGGTTTCCGGGACTTTGTTTGAACTCGTTAGCTGTCCGGATTTATA
The DNA here is from genome assembly GCF_000696155.1 of Zootermopsis nevadensis. The sequence continues at coordinate 80,317 of NW_019059979.1, read as the reverse complement.
TGGTATAATGCTATCAGCTGTTTTGTACAGTGAATACTAACGCGCCTGAAAAATCATTTTCTTAGATTTACACTGTCCCGAAACAGACCTCAGAATATAATTATTGAAGAATAATTTTAAAATTATTGCATTCAAGCCGCATACACTACTAAAGTACAGAGCGCTCTGACGTGGACTTTGAAGGTTTTGAGATATAATACAGTAGCCTGATCTCGTAATTGAAGTCTGACGTGGTTTTCCTTACAACCTGCAGGAAAATTTTGACGCAGTTTTGATTAGACAAACGATGCTTCGCTATTTGATTTAATTTTTCCTCACTTACACACTTTTCTTAATTTGTTTGGTGGCTGAATCCTTCGTCAAATTAAAGTCTTAGTTTGTTAGTGAGAAGACAATTTCTCAAATAATTCTTTCGCTGGCTTCGTTCATTTTTGGTATATCAGATTCTTTGAATATAATGTATTAACTTGGCGGCATATAAGCATTCTTAAAATTTCTTAAACTTTCATGGCCTGTCTTATTGTAAGTATATTTGATTCTGCTAAGTGACGAGGTAGGATTAGTTAATGTCTTACAAAGAACCGACTACGAGACAAGGTCCAGAAATCCATTCTCTTCTCAGTTTATGATTATACATATTTATATTCAGTGTGTTGTGGCTTAAATGTCTTTTTCTTTTTAGGAATTTCATGAAGCTTATCGTGCACACACACATTTTTATTACATTTAAACTACGGCACACACAGCGGTAATCCTTTCTAAACATATATATATATATATATATATATATATATATATGTGTGTGTGTGTAATTGAAACGTTAATTTTCAGGACGTGACATGTTGCCTTACCCCATGGCCGTCTTTGGCTGGCTATTTATATGTCCTAGGTTGTCACAACTGTCGTAGTGAGTGCAGAGATAAAATCCTAGCATCGTCTCCGCTCAAGGTCGGTGTATTTTAGCACTTTTTATCATACTCATCTGAAATTCGCAGTGAAATCAAAAAGATTCGTCATATTTCCAGGGACTGAAAACCCTCTAGCGTCCTATATCAGAGGCAGATACGAAAGGACCTCCACTATATGCGAACACGAATATGACTATTGGTCATATTTCAGGCAGTTTATTGTAAATTTAATGCCAAGAAGGAAACATATAATTAGGAAGGAGATTTGGCACAGAACGTTATAGAGGATAAAGGATAAGCGAAGCTACTTATTTAAACAGTGTGTGTAATAAAACTTATAATTACATATTATTTTTGCAGTTATCGTAATCTGAAAATTGTTTAACAACTTTTAATCGAATGCTGAGTGATCAGTTTGGCTATTGGTAAACTTCAGAGAGATTAATGGTAGCAGGAAGAGATTACACAATGAAACATGCATCAAGGTTATGTTAACTTACATGCTTAATTACAAACACACTAGCTGAGAATCGAACTCGCTGCAACCAGGAGTACATATGACAGCGAAAAATACAGGAAGATATTTTTAAGGAAACTACTGTAAGTATATTCTGTCTTTCATGTTTTCCTTTGTCGGGACACTTCAGTCTCTTAATTATCTCTTCCTTTCTATATTATAAATACGATATTTTAATTAAGATATCCGTCTTCTGGGTTATTGCGCAATAACCCAGAAGACGGATATCTTCATACTCACCGCTGTGAGAACCTCAAGTCTTACGATATTTTAATGTTATTGAAGTAAAGTTCCATACAAATCCAGTTTATCCTAAACTTATTTCGTTTGAATTGATTTTATTATTTATTCTCTATTTAAGTTTTTGAATGTTTACACTCGTATAATTTTCAGTTGTGCCGCTAGTACTAATTACTAATTGCTAATGCTCGTGTATCTTGCAAGCGTTAATCTTACGGACGAAGTCCAAGGCGCACATTCTTTAACCCCTGTGAACAATACTAACTACGCCGATGCAACCAGTCTCGGAAACGGGTGTTCTTGTTTGTGTGTCGCAATCAGGTCGTGCGTTGTGATGTGCAGGGCAAATTTTGACCTTAACGACAGTCGATCGCCTGCCTTTTCCTTCCAGTCCGTTAAACCGCTTACAGAGTGGTCGGCCCCGTCGGTCGCTGAGCGTAATCGGCCCTAGAGGACCGCTTCTAGTCGAGTTTTGAGCAAACCTACTTTACATATTATAAATAAATTCACACTTTACATCACTACGATGGCTATTCAAATTAGTTTTTTTGTCCGTAGTGCTTCTCACATTTTCCATTCAAGGAAAAGTTCTATCCTGAAACGGTTTAGTTCTTCTGTTTCCAGAGACGCCTCTGTGTTAAAAGTGTCATATGTACCAAAGAGAATAAAATTCCCCCCTCTTAATTTTCTTTATTATCTACCAATATTAAATTTATCTTTCCAGACCTACAGTGTTTATCCTAGTTTTATTATTATGTATCAGTCTTAAGTACATTTGTCGTACAATGGTTTCGTGTGTGCATTGATCTCGTTAACAATATTTGTCACTTATGTCAGTGTTATGGGGTACGCTGTGTGAGGCGTGTGCCTCGTGGGTTCGAATCTCACTCAAGGCATTGATGTTTGTCCGCGTTTTTCTGTGTTGTGCTGTCCTGTGACTGGCCGATCCCTCGTCCAAAGAGTCCTACCAAATGTCTATAGATCAAGCAAACTAAAAAGTTGGGACCCGCAGTGCTCAGGAACCTGAAGAACGGGTCGTTCCCAGTATCCCAGTATCCAGTATGTCAGTGTTATAGTTTTTTTACTATTTTCGTGGGCCATTTTTGAGTTCATGGCCATGAAATGTGAGTTGTGTCATTTATCTTCTGTAACTCCCCTCATGGTCACGTGACATCCGTCACTTGTATCTGAAATATCAAAAGCTTTGTGCAAGCGTAACTCTCTGGACATTGTATGGGTTGTGGTCATTAAACAAATATGGCTGGGCAATTAACACAACAAAGCCACGATCATTTTACACCTAGAAGGCTCCCACTTCGTAAACATTTATCTGGGAAAATTTTAAGCGTGGTTCAAACAACAGCGTGCAGTTATAATTTCACTTTAACCTTAATTACGTATATACGTGTATGTAATTTTGATGAGCTGTACCTTATTATGTTTGCATTACTACATTAAGTAATAATGTTTATGTCCTGTGATAACGGCCGTGGTGGGATCGATATATGTCGATAATTAAGTAAAAAATAATTATTTCTTTCTCGGCGATGAACTGTGTGTGCGGATGGAGAAAACACGATCTGTAAATGGAACAGAACACTAACACCAACCAGTACCAAGGTTAAGAAAAATTATACCTGCACTCCCCTGAATATCTTCGTGGCGTGGTGCTTGATTAAGCACAGAACAACTGTGTATCGTATTATTAAAATATGTGTCTTATGTGATGAAGTACCACTCTACGAAAATGTATATGGGGTGTGTAATTAAAGCTCAGAATATTTTGGGTTTGGCGCTCCGCCATACCAGTGAGGAATTGGGCAGGATATTGGTTCCGTGGCTAGTCTGAGAATGGAAGAGAAGAAAAAGTTTCTGTCCCTGCGGAGATTCGAACCTTGGGTCATTTTACTTCCCGAAATGTTCGTTATTATTTTTTATTTCTTGCATTTGTTCCAAACGTCTGTATTTCTGTGCGAATCTTAAGTCGCTTCTTCTCGGAAGGGCTGCTTGTTTTATCTCCCCCTTCTCACCCTCCCAGTCGTCTTCTTCCCTTTGTGCTGTTTAAAGCATCGCCTGCGCCTCTGGAGCGAAGAAATATGACGGATGTGTTATGTATGTGTATAATTTGTATAAGTGTGTGTATTCTGAACTGCTGCTATGTGTCAGCCTTCCATAAATCAACTTGTATTTGTTACTCGCATTCGTAGAAGAATTGCGAATTGTGGTTGTTATTTCTTATTTTATGTTTGAATTTTAGGTCAACCGAAAACATCAAATCTTAATCCTAGTGACAAAGAAATAAAAATTGTAATGTTTTGCTTCCCTCTTTCAATCTTATTTCTTCTCTTTCCTTGTCCTCATTTTCTTATTTTTTCTCCGTTCTTTATTCTTTATTTGATTTCCTTCTTCTTTTCAGTTTATAACTTTAACATCCGTTTCACTCTTCAGACCACTGATGATCGAGGTTGGCGTATGTCGTGTTTTCAAGGTTATGAAACGCGATCTGTTGCTCTGATGGAAGAATGTAGTTTACAAGTATTTCTAAGCAAAGTACACAGTTAAATATTAGTATCTATGAGGTATGAATTAAGCTGGAAATTTATAATTGTATGTAAGAAGAAATTTTAAAAATTATACAATTTGTTTTGTGTTATTATTATTATTATTATTCTATATACTCACCATTTTACAGGTTATTTACGTCTATGTACATGAGATAAACCTTGCCCCTGAGGTGTATAGAGCAGTAGTTATTTCTGAAATACATTTTATTTAAGTATGTTTTACATGAATTATACAAATTTTGTGTCAGGCATTATATATTTTACATCAGCGTCTTTCGAATTATGTATGATGTTCCTAGAATGGCGGTTTCCTATAGTTCCCTAATGTCATGTTCCCCCGAGATGCTGGCCAAATATTTTTTTTAGTGACTTGGAGACAGTTCCAGTTGCTCCTATAAGTATTGGAATTACTTTCGCTTTTACTTTACACATTCATTGTATTTCAATGAGAAGGTCCTTGTATTTAAAAATGATTATTATTATAACAGTAAAAGGAAGGTTGAAGTGGACTGGGGAAGTATTTAGGTTAGGGAAGTTAAATACACACAGAGTTTATGTAAGGAATAGTTTTTGAAAGATTCTATGTGGAATGTAGCGGAGATGGGTATGACTTAACATTGATGTAGAAATTTTAAGGCAGATGAATACATTCCGTAAATTGTGTTCCTATGTATGGTTTGGATATGAAGGGTAGGCCTATTGATATTTATGTTTCTGCTACTGTAGCTTTAAATAAAATTTGGCTGGTTTGACTTTGGGTTCCTAATTCCAAATATCCGGCTTTCAATGCCTGAAGGCCCTTGTATCGACTTCAGAATCTGATATGTGGACAAAGAATCACATTCTTTGTTGGCACATATCATTAAACCTCACAATTCTGCTTCAGAGGCATACAGAGCAGTTGTAGATTTGTGTCGCTTTAGGCGACCGTAGCCTGTGGATATGTAGTAATACATCAAACTTGCCGATATAAACAGAAAACCTGATACAAACTCATACGAGGATTCAATGTAGGCCGCGCTAAAGCGGACGAAAAACAAAACACCAGAACTGAATTCAGTGGAATTTGATAACACTAATTGGTACGATGTGGACAGTTATGTGACAAGGTTTATTGAACGTTTTATTAGATAGGGGCCTCTTCTTTTTTATAGCGAGTTGTTTTGTCAGATCTGTCAATTTTATGTCTGTAAGCTAATGAATTACGATGTAATTCCATTTTTATTTAAGTCGACTCTTTTTTGTTTATCGATGTTTATAGAAAAGGATTCAACAGCGCATTGATTGGCGAAAAGGGATATTACCCTTAGATTTTGACTCTCATCTCATAATGAATGGAGAATTAAAGAGGGATGTTACAATATACGTGCTATTGCGGTGGTTATGGTAATGAATGTAGCCCTCAACTTCATTTAATACAGTAAAATGATAGCAAAATTACTTCCATCACGGTGGTATTTGAAACGTACCGTTACGCAGAGATCAGTTGTAGTAGCGTAATGCGTATAGAACTATATCTTATCCCGTAAGATTTCTATTGCAACGTCAGGATTTCTGTCCCCAGTCGATGGAACGTTCTGAAATATGATTCTGCTGTTTAATGACGCATGGACTCTTGAGCAAGTGATTGTAGTGCAGGAGAGTGCGTGTGTAATATGGAAATGGAAGTGGGTAATATTTCACTCTGCGGGAATTAAAGGTCTAGTATGTCTCTTTCGAAGTCTTTCGGTCGAAATTTTTAAAGGTATGTAAATACTGCATGCATGAAAACATAATTTATTCTAGAATATTTTCGTAGAATCGAACAGTAACATTTGAAAAAGTTATTATTACAACTAATAATTTTTTGAAATAATAACATTTAAATGACAGCTCAGCCTTTTCTCACCTGTTAATATGTTTATGTCAAATGACGATTCTGACGTCATGTGTAGTCTTCAAAACATTTGTGTTTGCCTTAACATTACATAGTTTGAGAAACGGAAAAACATATTTCAATATCTGACATATAGTAATTTTGTTATAAAAGATCTGAACCGACTTTTTATTGTGGTTAGCCATGACATTGTCCCACCGGATTAGACTGGCATTTCAATCGCGTGTAGTGGATGTATTTAATCAGCTTTTCGTGTTTCAAAATAAATACGCAGTTAATATTTTTACGAGTTACTTTACATGGGATTTATCAGAGATAGGAGCTGAAGTAGACTGGATTTTGTTGGCCCAGGACAGAGTCCGATGGAGGGCTTTGGTTAATTCGGTGATGAACCTTTGGGTTGGGTAAGCCATTTAGTTAGTTAGTTATGACTTGCTTTACATTTTTTCTGGGTTAATGAACGTCATTATTGTGTTGAATTTTTGATTTCAAATATTAGGCAGTTAGTTGACGGTGTTATGATTTCGGGTCTCAGGATCTATACCACTAGCCATAGTGTCTAGACTTCAAAAGTGTAATTGTTACAAACTAAATGAATTTGTCCCATTTAAAACGCTCCATTTTATAATAAAACTTCTGTTGCTTTTTTCCCCTTTCTGGGTTATTTTACAAAAAATTAATTGCGTGCCAGATACAAAAGTTTGCTTTTGAAAACGTTGCTGTATTATAATGGACAGATGGGATTAATGTGTTCCCACTGAAGGAATGAATGCGGTCAATTCCTGTAGTGCATCCCATACAAATCACAATGTGTGGGAAATTTGTTTTAACAACGGACAGGCAGAGAATGACAAGGCATTGTACACTTACTGATGGGTGCAACTAATGCACACTAGGGGGCTCTGCCTTAGTTGAACTAGGCAAGAAATTGAAATATGTCTTCTGACTCTTTTACGTTTCTTATGCCATCAATTTCAGTTCACGGACAGATTTATACATTTTTAAACAAAATTTATGTTCACGGTGTCATGCTTGTCTATCCGTGTGTTTTCCCCCAATAACGTGGTATTTGATGGATTTATATGAAACTTCTTACAGAATTTTGATATTAGAAGCTATCCCAATTGGGCATCTTCCAGTTTATTACTACTTGTAACCTGAATATCAACATTTCAAACTCAAAGACTTGAGAGTAAAACTGCAGCTGTTACTAAAGTTAGACACTGAAATTTAATATTTAGAATTTAGTAATAAGACTCTAAAAAGTATGGGTTACAGCAGACTCCTCCTCGTTTGTGAGTTGTTTATTCATGGAAAAACTATTTTGGTAATATTCATGCATCGCGGCGTATGTTCCGCGCAGACGCACTGAGGGCTCACGTACAAACCTACCTACATCCTTTTCTCGGTAGGTACGTAGATATGGTTCCACACCAGATTTAATTCGATTGTACTTTCCGAAAGTTTTATAACCCATAGTTACCCTTGTGTTTAGTCACCCTGTTAACGTTCAGCCAGTAACGCCTACGCAGTGCCAGTGAACGCTACAATTAAGGTTTTCATGTTTATTAATCATTTATTATACTTATTAAGTATCATATTTCGTGTGCGCTTAGTTCCACTAATTCTGCTGTTTTCATAAGGCCTGAACTCCGCGTCACAGTTTTGTCGTTCGCGGGGGTGTTCAGGAACGTAACTCCCCTTCCCCGAAAGGCAAGAGGGTACTCTATATAGGATATTTTTGTAGCATTTCAATCGCTGTTTATTTTGCGGTATTAACCGGATTACTTGTCATAAACAGATAAAACTTTGTGTAAAGATAATCATAAACATAAACCTACCTACAGATTCTGTTTTGTAAATATTACAGACATTTTGGCGGTACCAATATTAATGTTATAGCAACAAATTAATCTTTCCTGGTGGAAATATATCTTGTTAGATCTGTCGCATGGTTTATAAACGAAAATAATATCAGTCAGGAATCTAATTTTTAAGCAACGCATTGGAGGAATTCTTGTGCGCGCTCCTTTTTGACTTATTATTTCAATATATTTTAAATGTTTTTAATAAACCGGTTATTCTCGGGAGTAAGGATAAGTAGAGAAAGAAAATATTGTTTTGATTATGTCACGTAATTATCTTGATCGTTATGTAGCAAATTATTATTATTATTAAGTTAATTGCATTATTATTATTGTTATATTGATTCTGGTGCATATGAGAATATAACTTGCTAAAATATTCATCCTTTACTGCATTTTTGTTTCATCACACAATTCGTCTCGGCGTTTCACGAAGCATATTAAGCGCTTTTCTCTGTTGTTTTGTTTCAGTGCCACCTAGCATCCGCATGTCGCCGTCCAACGGCCAGCTGAAGGCTCGCAAGGGTGGATCTATCACTCTAGAATGCAAGGCGTCGGGGAATCCCGTTCCCAGTATTCACTGGACACGCAAGGTAATGCGAGAATTGTGTATAAACAAGTAGGCTGTCTATCTTACTTAATAACTTTTTAAATTACAAAGTATCTATTATGATACTCTGAGTCTACGTCACGGGTCTTAGATTTCATGGCTGAGTTTGAAATCCTGATTCCCAGAAACTGGATATTACATGAATTTATATGAGTAGCGTAAAATTCCAGCAGATTGCTTATTACGTTTCCTTTATCTGGGAATGTCTTGGCGATGTATTATATTACTACTTTATTCTTTATACATCGTCTGTCTTAAATCTTAAAAATCCCAAAAACTTTAAACTCTCTGCGTTTTGAAAGATGAATCTTCTTTTGTCGTCAGGTAAAAATGTCTTGGATGCTTTACGCCACAGATCAGGAGTAGCTCTGTTTTTAAAATGATGGGAACATGTTATGTTAGGGCTTGTATTTATTTTTTGTGGGGTTACTATTTTTATCCAGGGGTTCGTTTAAGAAATCTGCTTGACATTTTCTTTAACTCTTGCGGACTGTATTATGAAGCAATAAAATGGCCGACGAAACACTTCCCACTCATGCATTCTTCTGTACTTTCAGTTTCGTGAAGTTTATTTAAAAATATCCGTGAAATGTCTTGCTGTTGACATTTGTAATTAAACTTATTTGCAGCCTAAGGAATAAAGTCCTTTTCTCTTTGACATTGTCAATATATTCATCACCATATTTTTTGCCTTTTTAGACGATTTTCAATGCACAAATGTTGTTATTATTACAACATAAAAAGTTGCATAACTTTAGCAAAGGAAAATAAAAGCACAGAATTACAAAACTGAAAATACGTAATTATTTTCTAGTCTTTTATTAAATATTAGGAACATATTTGAGATTTCATATTCTCAAGGCGACGAGTATGAATATTATAGGTTGTAGCACCGTAGAGTCTGGTAAACGTGTACCAGACTACACGGCGCTACAGCCCAAAAAGACAGCCATCCGTGTACAAATATATTTATCTCTTTTAATCAATACTTTCCATGTTAACGAGACGTTACTTTCAGGTTTTGTAATAATGTCGCATACTATTTAATTATCTCTTGACAATCTAAGGTTATGTTTATAGCTCAGAGTGACGTTTAAAGTTACTCTGAAAATATGAGACAAAGTAACGTCTTTGTACGACCCAGTTTAGAATGAAAACTGTTTAATTGGCGGTGTTAATTCCACAGCCTTGTCAAACAGGCAAATAATCGTGTTCGAATAGGCCTTTTTGTTTTTCGCTTCATTGAAGAGTTTATGCTTGGAAATATCTAATTTATAAATGCTTTTGAAAAAATGAAAATTTAAAAGGATGCCACTTTATTGGTCAAATGTTTCTGTATGTCTGCCCGTTATCTGTCCGTCCGTCTGTCATCTGATTTATCCGTCAAAAAATGCAGACAGTGTTGGAAACTGGATTAAGTGGGAGTCTGCCTTTATCGGAAAATTGATCAATCCAATAATGTAAAATGTAAACTAATAAAAATGTACACTATTGAAAACGAAAACAGTTAAATGCGGAAAGAGACATAGAAATAAGAGTTTAAGAGAAAATAATATATTTGACTATTTATTGATAAATACCGTAACGCATTATTACAAGAAGTAAAAAAATAGAAAGGAATATTTAAAGTGAAGAGAAACTAAAAAAATATATTCTGCTATTCAGTAACATGTTAGTATATCATTATTTATAACATGGATCATAAATAGGCGTATATTTCCCCCTTAAAATTTATAATATATCAGCTATAAGTAAATAACTGTGTAAGCGAAAACCTGTCTGGGGAAAAAAACAATATTTAGGTCCCTTTATATTCTATAATAATCGGATTTTACTTTATGTATGTTTCTTTTTTAAATTATGTAAACAGAAAATACTGCGCGGTCAAAACCCTCAATGTTAAAGATTACAAATTCAAAGTAACTATATTAGACGTGATTAGACTGAGATAATATTATACCTGTTCCAAAATCGTTAACCAATTTATGACCTTAATCGGTTCCCTTCTTTCTGTATTTACGTATATCTGCTCGTCAGCTGTATTATATCGTATAGTAATGTGCAATCAAGGAAAGTGAGAAACATTAATAACCTTCAATATACACACGTATTTATTTGTACGATTTGATTAGGGTTAGCGGAACCAGTAGTATCAATGTCCACTCTCAAGGTTTCACTCATATTGTAAAATAGGATATAATCTGAAGATGTTCTTCTTCTGGGATTATTTATCTTCGTCTGGACGATGAGAAGTCATCCTGACGTAGATCAGGAAGTACACTAAAGCCATCTTTAAAAATCAGTAATAATTGTGTGTCTCACAAAAGAAAATGAGTAGCAATTTAAGTTACAGATGCGTTGGTAAGGTCCATTAACAGAAAGGCCATTTGTG
>NW_019059979.1:33342-69300 GCF_000696155.1 Zootermopsis nevadensis | reverse complement strand
GGACGTACAAATTGGAGCCATTTTCAACAGAGAGTTAAGCCTCGAGTTGCCAGCAGAGCGCGTCGTGTCACCCCCCTTTCACGTACAAACAACTGAGGTCAATTGAATCGTTCATTTGTAAAATATAAGTCTACAAATAGACACTTTCGAGAAAGCTATCAACTAAACCTAACAACTAAAATTTACTAGCAACACTGTTTTCCACTTGATTTATTTTCCCGAAGAATAATTGGAAAGCATCTAATTTTTTGTTACAGTTATTGTTCACTAACGTCATTTGCGTGTACAGTTTTCAGCTAAAGTTATTTCTGCTCACATGTTTACATGCACTCACATAATTTTGAATGAACATTGCGTGACTTACGGTTATGTGCCTTGTGTCACTGCTAAGGTGACCCATTAAAGTCGCTGTGTGTTTCAGTGGTATCTTCATGGTGAGTCAACCAATTTGGTTTAGTTTCAAAATAACCTGAGTCTAGGACTGTGACGTTTTTACAGGAACACAATAGATAAGCCTGCCCAAGCATAGTAAAGTCATGGACTGATGTGATTCTTGTTGTAAACAATACATTTACCCTTGGTGATTGTCGTAATAACAACAGCTCGGTTTGCTGAAACTGTTGACTCGTGTACATTTGCTAATTATATATTTAATTACGATTCGCTACATTAACTAAACCCATGTTGCAGTCTTACTTGGAACTCTGATAGTTACACCGACCAAGAAATACCGTCTTTGTAGAACTCAAGAATTGTTACCCGTATTCACTTAAGAATTGGGGAAATGGAAATCAAACAGTAAATTAACTGTGTAACTAGATTTTCTAATTATTAATCATCATGCATAATTCTTTATACTCTTGTGTATGTTGGTTTTCTGGGTTTTAACGTCGTGTGGATGTGTACTCAGATACCAACATATTCCCCTTCTTTAACCCTGAAGATGCAGACTTTTTCAGAAACATTGCAAACTACCTACAAGTCCACATGGCGTTACAACAAAAGACGAACATCGACATGTTTTTTAGCCTGGGACAATCTCAAATCTCACTTTTAATAGTATTGACACATGCATCTCATCTAAAACAGATCAAAGACGTTCCAGCCTCACAAAGAAAACTGATGAATCATTACCTAAGACCCAACACCCTGCCAGTAGGTGAATTAATTCCATACCCTCATATAATTATTTTATGGTTCACTTTAATATTATCCTCACATTTACTGATATATCTCTGGAATAGTCTATTCGCACGAGGATTTTTAACTGGATTTTGTTGCTTTTATATAGTTCCAGTGTCTTTTACATGCCACAATCCATCACCAAATCCTCAATTTTATCATCGATACACGGCGATGAATGAAAATGTTTAACCTTCTCGAATATGAATCACTACCGATGAACACTAGCGATGATATTGGGTGAACTGGCCCCTGTTACTTCGACCTGCACCACTGGGCAGTGGCGACTTCCATTGGGCACTGCGTAACAATTTGATTGTCTTGTTTCCACGTGCTTCTCGTGGGCATTGTGTTTCGTAAATGGACACTGGTATAGGTCAGAGGGCCTTCCCTAAGCTATTCTGAACAATCGGGCGGTAACAATAGATACAACTCTGTAAGGGCCTGGCGCTGTAGGGAGACAATATTATGAAGCATTCTGTAGTTGCGGCTGCTTCAGTTAAATGAGTGAGTGCAGTTGGGAGTTAAGGATAATGGTGACGTAATTCATCACCTTCATGTGATCAAACCGCCATCCTGTCGTAATCTGGAACATTAGCTTTTTCGGCCGATCTATAGTAGATTAAAAAAGTTATGTAGGAAGGAATTAATGTACAGGACTTGGGATGTTTGGGTGTTAGAAGTACTCTTAAGTGTTTCGGCACATAACTGGATAAATATCGAGTTATTGGAGCTATATAAAATCAACCTTTCACTTTTCCTTTTATTTATCCAAATGTCCTATGTGCGTCATCTGTCTCTCCGTACACAATTCCATCTAGTCATCCAATATCTCTCTGTTTATACGTTTGTGTATTTACCCGTATTTCTGCTATATATCTGCCTATGAATCCACCTACCCAACCATGTACTCACGTTATCTGTCTGTCCATCCACCCATCCTGTCCGTCCGTCTGTCTACTGCCAATCCACCTACCTCACAGATACATATTTATTTACCGATATGTTTGTCTATTCTTCCATCTGTCTGTTTCTGACATTTATGTGTGTACAGGTGTTCCAAAAAGATGTATACAAATTACAATATATAATATTAACGTTTTGTATATACATCTTTTGTGACATTCTGTATTTATATCTCTTGTTCGTTAATTCGAAACCTATTAGATATTTCTTCAACACAAAAATCCTTTGTTTTTTCGACCTTGATTTCTGCTAGCATCCAAGTTGAACCATGCATGATTTATTGCGTTTCTCAGCTTAAAATATTTATATAACTGGAATGACAGTCAGTCTTCTAAAGGCTGTATTCGTGTACTGGGCCTAATCATCTACGAAGTGAGATTGTAGTGTTCAATTCAAAAAATACGCTGGAAACACGAAGCGGTGCACAACATACATTTTATTTTATATTGGATGCAGGAAGGAAGTTTGACAGAATGATTGCTTGTCCCTCAAGCTTACCGATACAGACTCTTTCCAATCAATGTCTAAGAAACATAAATTTCCTGTATGGTATACGGAAGTATACGTAGAAGTATTGGGTTGTAAAAGAACCTTGAATATCCTAGGTTCAGTTCACTCTGCTGGATAGATATTCGTTCGTACATTTATATAAAGTAACATTATTATATGTCGATTTGAAAACATTTCAGGGATGAATGTGTTTGTGCAAAAATCGTCTTCTGTCATTCATGTTTAATTTATTCTACATTGTTTTTCTTCATTAGTACATTGCTGTGTGGTTGTCTAAAGGCAACTCTTGTATTTAACTTTGTCAGCAACACATGCAATATAATAATTATTCCATCTGCATTCTTCACATTTTTAGATGCGTATATAAAACTTCGTTGAATATGTGCCTATTAGCTTTGCCGTGTTTGCATGTCTCTTTGTCTGCATGTAACACCTCGGATTCTCTTCAAATTTGATATTGGGGCATTTCATTAAAACGTTTATACTTTTTCCACTTGTTTCATGATGGGTCACATGCGTTGCTTTGCTTGCAAATGATCTAGACACCTCCTTATGGGATCCTCCGACAGGGTGCAGCATGTTCAGTCAATAACGTAGGGAAATCCCCATGATGACGTAATAACTCAGCCAGACGCCCTGCCCACGCGAAAGCCATTTCCCCAGACAACTCTAACTATACTTGTAATGCTTTCAAAGGTCAAGGTCACTTCTTGAACTTCTAACAGTACGTTACCAAAGCAAATAAAATGTATACGCAGTAACAGGGCGATAGTTTTAGAATTGATAAAATATCCCTACATTTACGTGTTTTTCTTTGCAGCGCGTGTTCAGTTTATGTATTTAATTTTTATTTATTCATTTATTACTGCTTTATTTTCTGATTAATAACTCAGATTATAGGCTATAGCGCTGAAGGGTACAATGATTAGTGAATGATTAATTGGAATCGATGCAGAAAAGTAAAATCCTCTCCCATATTAGGGTATTATACAATGATGCTTGGAGGGACTGAGGAAAAGCATAATAAATATCAATATAGATAGCAGGTCTTTGGGTTGCGATTTTAATACGGAACATCTAAAATACGCACTTTACTCACAACACAGTGTGAGTTTTTGATGAACTTATTGTATTGAGCAAAAAAATAGATGTCATGAAAGAGCAGAAACTTTATCAGGCACTGGTAGAAGTACGTTGGCTTAGAAATAAACCCAGCGGAACAATGTTAGGATGTGTTCATATATATTAACCAGAATGAAAACCAAAAATCATGTTAGATACATATAGATAACTTATTTTTCGAAAATTATTCAGAGTTAAAAGATTTGGGAATGACAGTAACAAATGAAAATTACATTCGCAAAACTTAAGAGCAAATTAAATTAGGGGGATGCCCCCTGTTTTGCATTTTGGAAACTCTTGTCTTCCCCTCTTTCATTTAAAAATGCAAATATTAGAATGTGCAAAACTATAATTGTACTTATTTTCAGAATTGGTGTCAAACTTGGTCTCTGCCCATAAGGGATTCACGTGATTTAAGGGTGTATGAGCACGGTGGTAGGGATAATACATGGGCCCAGAAGAAGGGATGACGGAGAAAACGAATTTTGAAGCGTTCCATAATGTGTATTTTTCACTAGATATTATTAGCGCACTGAGTTTAAACTTAAATTAATTAGTATCAGTAAAACATGCAAAATCAAATTTCCAGCACTCTTTCTTTCAGTGTGAAGTCGAGAAATCATGTTCGAATATCCACTTGCTTTTACCCAGTACTTTACATATAAGTTTGGAAAATTAGTTAAATCCGTTCATTCAAATAACTTAATTCAAGGAAGATTGAATTTTGAAGTAACAGAAGCGAAGTTGATAAAAGCTGAGAATTCATCTTCTAACTAATGAAGAATTTTTATTGTATTCATGATCGAAGAGGAACGAGGGGGGATTTAAACTTGACCGAACTATCGGCTCTTAGTGTCCACTGAGATTTAAAACGGACGAGATGTTAAAACTTTTCAGAAACTCTGTCCTTGGGGTTCTTCTAAAATAAAATTCAGAACAAGGTTTTAAGCTTATCACGTCCAATCGATCACTTAGCAGACCGGACTGACCTTCTATATACTTTAGTATGATGGATTATGACACTGTATGACACCATTGTCCTTTCTCAATATCGTAGCTGAAGTTTCTGACATAATGCATTTTTTTGGGGGGGGGGGATTAAACTTTTCAAAGGTGACAAAATTACGTGATGGAAAATGGTGTTGGCCGTAATGTTAAACATTTATATGTGGTGAATATTTATCAAAATAAAAATATTTTTGATTAAATTTATTGTGATATCTGTAGTGTAATTAACAAGGTAATAAAATATATAAGATTATAGATTAACCCTAATGGGATATACAAAATGGCAAATTCCGGTTTGTAAAAATTGTGGGCTTTTACCTTACGTCTTCTCATTCATATGTTTGTTAGTTATATAACTATTTTGACAGATTTTGATGAAACTGTACAAGCATATATATTGCTTATATGCCATTTATATTGTGTGTAATTTCTATTCACTTCAGCTTAATCTGAGTGCCACATAATTCAAAGTTATAATTCATTTCTTTCTGTATTGTAGGAGTATTATTATATGTTCGTGTGCCTTATTTTAATGTCAAAAATTTACGCGGAACACTCTTGTCATTTGAATTTACAGGCCTCCAACAAATGCATTCGAAATATTACCATTAAATAAACAAAGTTATATGTAAAAATAAACATCGATAATGGTAACTGTGTATACTATCTGCTTCAACGTAAACTATGTCTGAATTTATTTCACAGGGTCTATTTATTCCTTTTGTGTGGTGATAAGAATTAAGAAGAAAATTATTCTTAACATTAATATACCTGCATTTATAACGTGTATGCTTTATGTTTTCTTGGATGTAAGTGTTATTTAGACGAGTGATGTCCTTCGAAAATTTCTGTTCTCTCATGTGTCTCAACCAGCGTTATCAATGTAAGTAATGAAATTACACGTCATTGCATTAAATATTCCCCAAGACTCTTGCCTAAATTTTACAATTCATTAATTTTTAATGGCAATTGAAGGGGCTGTTACTGAATGACCACAATCAGTACTTAGCCCCTGGACTTCTCCAGAACTTACGTTTGTCACATGAACGAGTGGAGACTGGGGATCCCCGCAGCCGGGAAAAAAGTTATTATCTCCTCCTGTGTCGCGTCTCTCTTCTCTCCCTCTTTGTCCTTTAAAGAGGTTCGTGCCGTAGTGTTTTCAACGTCATTCGGATATTTGAATATAAATATCTCTTTGTCTCTCGATTCCTTTCTGTCAATTGAAATTAATTGCCACAAGCTTTATAAAACATCCACCATTTGTCCTGCGTTCATCCCAGGTGTATTAATTTAGACAAAAAAATGTCGTTCATTTATAATCAATGACGTTTGTTACTAAAATATTTATTCGGACACTCCTAACGTAAGCAGTTAACTTGAGGCCATGTTGTCCGACTGTGTGGGTATCCGAAATGTGTGCCGTTAGCTACCACACAATCAATAGCTTGCTACAGGTAATTATCGGTATGGGGTGATGGTTGTGCGGATAGTTTGAATTGCTTGTTATGCTACCCCGTTCTGAACCCTCTCGTGGCACCACTAGATTGTGTGAGAATGGCCTTATTGAACAAGCAACCCATTCATGTTTCTGTTCTGCATTCTCCGTTTTATTCTCTTTATTGTCTTATGACTCAATTGTTTAAAAGCTGCACATGCACTATTTCCAGTTGCTATAATAATAATAATATTAAATAAAAGATGGGGTAAAGCTAGAAAAAAAGCATTATTATGAACACATCCCGAAGGCAGTTGAGACAAGTCAGGATAACCAAATAATTATTTTGTGGAGCCAACAAGTCAAACCAGGTAGAACCATTCCAAATAACAAACCAGATATTATAATCCGAAACAAAAATGGGACTTTTCTCTTAATTGATATAGCAATACCAACTGACAGAAAAGTAATTAAGAAGGAAGCTTAAAAGATCTTGAAACACAGAGAATGTGGAAAGTGAAAGCAAAAGTAATCCCAATAATTATAGGAGAAACCGGAACTGTCTCCAAGTCACTCAGAAAATATTTTGCCAACATTCCGGACGAACAAAGCATCAGGGAACTTCAGAAAACTGCCATTTTAGGATATTTATATATTATTCGAAAGACGCTGTCGTAAAATATATAATCATCTCTCACAATAAAACTATATAATACGTGTTACACATATTAAAAACAAAATTCATTTCGGAAATAGCTGCTGCACCGTGTACGTCAGGGGCAAAGTTTTTCTCGGGTACATAGGAGTAAATACCCTATAAAGTGGTGAATAGGTGGAATTCAATTCAATTCTTTATTATTAGTGTGCTGTATCAACAGCCAGAAGGCCAATTACAGATACAGCACAGAGATGAGCACACGAACACAATAAAACACAAAAGGTAAAACAAGCAGGATATAAAAATACATTAGTACGGAGGACATTAATACACAAGAAAATTGCAACTAAATATATTAGCTTATTTGTAAAAATAATTTAAATCAATTAAGTAAATTATACTATTATATAATGTGAAGAAGTGTGACAATTTTCGTCTCGAATATGTCCGAGTCCCTGCAGACGACATTAGCAGCTGATGCGCATCTAGCAGAAGGACTGTTTTTGATCAAAGGGCTAAAACTGAACATAGAAAAATCTCTCAGATTCCGAGCAGGGATGCGGAAACCGACAGCTTTCAGAAGGAAAGGACAGTGTTTAAAACCGCGGTAAACCTGCACAAGGAACAGTGCATCAATGATAATAACGATAAAAACAACAAAATCAAAACAATAACAACAACAACAATAACAATAGTTTGTCGCTCTACAGTCATTGACGGACCAGGCCACCTCCCACGTGGCAGGTTTATTGATATATTTGGATATATGGTGGGACTCCTTAGACCAGTAATCAGCCCGTCGGAAGGACTCTACCTGTACACGGAATACCACAACACAAGGAAGCGGACAAACATTTATATATTGAATGGGATTCGAACCCACAGTCCCAGTGTCCCACTGTGACCGGCATCTTTTGCAGAAGACCTAGTGAATATTGGGATTAACGTACCTGCATAATCTGTTTATTTTCCGGATTACTTCCAAATTGGCTGTCATGCAAAGTTTATTAAACATTGGTTTGTACCATTTGTTTTACATTACAAAGAATATCCTGCACAATTTAGTGAGTGAGTTTTACACTGTTGCGAAACGAGGTCTCTTATCCTAAGGGGAATTATATTCTGTATGTTGGTATCATAAATGCACCTACAAATATCATTTACAATTTCAGTGTTAAACATAAGAAGGTTGTTACATCTTGAAAATGTTACGTGGTGGAAATATATACTATTGTAAATTGTGTACATAAATGGATGCTTAAAATGTTTTGTAGTTGTTAATGTACAGTTCTGCTTGCATCGTTATTTATATTGATGATTTTTAGAAAAATAAGCATCATAAATCTTTGTTATAAATTTGTGATTTTGTAAAATGAATCAACATTTTTCATAAGACGTAAATGTAATTTTCAACTGTTATATTTCTAGATGTAAAATGAAAAGAAATGGTTTGAAGATAAAATATACTTTTCTGCTTCTTCTTCCTGTCAGCATCACGCTGAGTTCTTCTGTTGTGTGGGAATTGTATATCACAGTTCATCATAGAAAGTCTTTCTGATTTATGAACCGGACATCCCCGATGACCCTGACGTACTGAACATTACACAGCTCTTCATTCATGGCCTAAGAATGCTTGTGAAAACACACAGGTGATGCCTCGGAATTCATATTAAAATCTCTTCCCTTCATGTATTAATTCGACTGTTTATCCACCAGCTTCTGACGTGTAACAAACTTAGTTGAGAGAGTTAAATAATTGAAAGTCGATCGGCTAGAGCAGGGTGTTTAAAATAAAAATTACTCTGAGGAGGAAAGCAATGGGTGTTTGCAGTTGAGCTTACTGTACATACTGTACTAACTTCTGCTCTTGTATCTCTTGCTCAGGTTTTTCCTTTGCTTTTTTTATACTTCATTTATTTTGTTCTTTCTTTATTATTATTCCTTCTCTGAAGTAGAATTCTTCATGAGCAAATACTCTCTCACATAATGAAGAAATTCCCTCCTTCATGCTATACGAAGTTTTATTGCCGTGTTCACCAGAGCCCGCCACTGGACTCTACTTATGGCTCATGAAATCAGTTTACATCCTCACACCCTATTTCTGATTCAGTTCAGCATCGTAGGATTTCAAGTTTTCACAGCGGCGAGTATGAAGATGGCTGTCTTATAGGCTCTAACGCCGTGTAATCTGCTAAAAGTTTACCACCGTTTCAGAGGTCCTAGATGCCTCCATCATCAGGGCGATGAGTGGACATCTGAAACGTTGGTAAACTTCTGCCATACTTAACGGCGTTAAAGCCCAAAATACGGTAATTTTCACTTGAACGTTTACCTTTCATCTACGCCAGTGCCTCCAAAGTGGTATTTTTCCCTTCAATTTTCCTGACTGCATTTCTAACTTTTCCATGTGTGCTACATGTCCATCTATCCCATCATTGTTTATGTAGTCAAAATTGTTATTTTTTGCCTTTGATTGAAATATATTTTATAACAGTCAGTGGAAATGTTGATGGTGGTCTGGGTTGTAACGTCGTGTTTGGCAGTAGGTAGGAATGAACGCTGCCACTAGAGGCAGTAGGTTCCTACGAAATGTTGGTATTTACCTACAAGTTCACCCTGCACTGCAAAACAGAAGACCAACATCGACATGAAGACATTAGCCTTCTGGGATAACCTTATAGTATTACAGACGTTGATCGTCGTTTCGGAGGTGCTTACTACCTCCATCATCAGGGTGAAATATCAGAGAAAGTTTTCGTATTTATATTCGCTACCGTGTAAACGTTATATCTTTACGTCAACATTTATACTGTTGTGTTAACCTGAGATCTCATGCAGTGTAAATGTTATTTTGATGCTTCATTGTGTACGCGCCTGACGATTTTCACATGTTTCCAGGACAATATTCTGCCGACGGGAGAAAAGGCTATGGAAGGTTTCTCCATTACACTGAACAAAGTGGACAGGCATCAGGCGGGCGTGTACCAGTGCACCGCATCCAACGGTGTCGGAGATCCCGTCACGGTGGACATGCAACTCGACGTCCTCTGTGAGTATTGCCAACTTATGTAAATTATTAGTAACTAGAATGTGCAGTTACAGAAATGAAGTATCTAAACAGAGATAAAACAATGCGGGAGATGTGGGATTTGAGGATCTCACAGCGGCGAAAATGAAGAAGGCTGTCGTCTGGATTATTGCACCGTGTAGTCCGGTAGAAGTTCACCGACGTTTCAGATGTTCTTGCTTCGTCAATCATCAGAGCGATCACGTGTAGCAGCAATCTAGAACACAGCCGGCTGAAATGCAGCAGATATTTGAGAAAACATTTCATTCGGCTAAAATTCATTTTATTTAATTTTATATGTAGTTTATGTGCAAGTGACGTTAATCACACAGCTTAAGAAATATGTCCGTCATATTATATATTTATAAAGAGGAAAATACACGTTTGAAATTAAGAAAATTAAGACTATAAATGAGAACAGAATTAAGAAAATGAGAAATAACATTAGAATCGAACATAATATTGTATTTATGCTCATGTATATATGTGCGTGTGATCTAGAATTTTTACGTAACAGAATTAATAGCATTTGCATGTCTCATATTACATTAATACAAGATTTAATTAGTACGGTGAAATTGATATAAAACTACGTCCCTTTGAAACAAATGTCCATGTCGTCTTTCTCATTTTACGTAGTAGCCTGCTACGAAGTATCTACTGTGCACACGCAGACATTATATCACATATATCAAGTAGCTACGGTGCTTTCTCAACTGTCAGAGGAAAATGTAGAACTGTTTTAGCTCTGTAAGATCTTGATTTGAAGTTCATATGCAAGTCACGGAATTTCATATATGAAGTGTACGGTGCTTAGCTTGTGTTTGAGGAATGAACGAATGAATCATCTTATTCCTTTGTTACACTTTGCAGTTTAGTTACTTCATTGCTAGGTGCATATATGACTGTAGATTATATAATGTTGCACAAGAGATACATAAGAACATGTGTTCATCAACGAGGCTGTTATGAGGAGCGATGTGCTGAATTTATTTGTACGGGTATCAAACATTACTCGCAGACATAAAGACATTATTTAATACACGTAACAGTTTTGGATGCCAGAAATTGGCATTTCATTCAAGCGTCTATTATTACGAGACAGAATTTCATCACCTACAGAGAAAAACCTTATCACTAGACATACGCAATTTGTATCAGTTATTTGCTTTTATATATGATAGCATTAATTTCTACAAACTCTTATTTAGCGACTAAGGAACTAAGCTCCAATTGAAAACAAAGATGATTGTTTACGGGCGGGCCTTGCCTGTCGCACATTTAAGGGGATGTTATAAGTATGGAGCATTGGTGAATGATGATTGACCGGATAAAACTGAAATTTTCTAAGAAAAACCTGTTCTATTTCTTTGTCTGGCCATAAGTCCTACATAACTCTCCTTGGGACTGAACCCGTTGTCCACTGTGGGAAATTTTTTTCAGTTTTATCTGTCTTGAGTTTCAATTTTAAAGTTAATTTTTATCCGAATTGTTTCAAGTGCCCGCTTTCGAAGAGATTTTCTCGCCAATTCTCCTTATCCTTTATTTTCCTCAATCTGAGTTAAGTAAATTAACAGTAGTAGGAAAATTGTTTTAATTACGAAGTTAGTCTATTTTTCCGGTTTTCGCTTGCTCAGATATTTCCTCTTTCTCGTATCCGAATACTGGAAACTTTCTCTTCAAATATACTGAAAGTGCTTCTGTCATATCAAGAAAACGCATGATTTTTTCACAACTGTAAGAACCTATGAGTTAAAATAATTTACGTGGCTAGCTTTTGATAGCCGTCAGTGTTTTGAAAAGTATGTACGAAGTTCTTTGCTGCATAATAGGCCTTTTTAGACTGATGAAAATATTTTGCATTTCATCCGATGTGGCGCCATTTGAATTCCCTTTATCTCACGCTGTCACACTACTCAGTCTTTATTTATTTTTCTCTGCCCTGTATATCTGCCCACGTGTTTTGTTTTTATCTTTTTTTCTACTTCCTTCCAAATTCTCTTCACAGAAACGTTTTAATAAGTTCTTACTTCTGCACTAGATTTAGCTAAGAATTAATGCGTTTGTATTATTATCCAGACTGTTTCAATTTGCCTTTTTTGCTCCGAATTTAAAGTTCATTGCCTTGGCTGTTTAATGGTTTATTTTTAATTTTTTCTAAATATATTTACGCGTAACTATCAGATGAGTATTCATTCATGTCAATGGCAATCGTTTATGTTGTCACGACCTATGAAATTGTAAGTAGATACCAACAATTTGGAGGAACATACTGCTTCCATCTTCAGTCCACATGGAGTTACAAACCTATCTTCGCCACCGTGAAAACCTCAAATACCATAAACCAACCAACTAAACAACATTTTAGAATCAACATTTTATTCTTCAGTACACATTGTATCCTTGAATGCATCATTTATCCCTGCATGTAAGCAAATAAATGCCATTTTAACTTTTGTATTCCGCAGTAAAATTGTCCTGGAACTTACGCGTGTGACGCATTCAGTTCATCGAGCACATTTGCTTTTACATAACGCGGTAGAACCAGTAAGCACGCAAGGTAGCATTTTAAATATTCATAACGCTCAAACATTCCTCAGATTTTCTGTCATTATTGTAGTTAATAGTCCGTACCGAAGTCCATAAAATAGTCCATTATTTTTATAGACACAGGAGACTATTGACATTTTGGTGATTAGATAATTTGTCTCTTAGTAAACTACATTCGTCACTTAACCGATTTTTTAGACAATATTTTATTATGTTACTAATCCGGTTAGTTATAAACATACACTACTTATTAGTTAGTTATCCAGATGGGCATTGATTTGACAGTTCTATAAACAGAGGGTGAGACACAATACCTTCAAAAATTTCAAATGATCTAGAAGTCTACTGGCACGATTTTTATCAAACTGTACACCATAATAATATAGCCAGACGTATTCATTTTAGGAGCTATAGGTTTCAATACGGCTACCAACTGCTGGGTGACAAATTTCTCACCAATACTCAATATCTTCCCACATGCGTCGCAGGACATCAGGTGTGACATTTTCTATGGAGTCTCTGTACCTTTTCCTTAGATATTATACAGTTGCTAGCAAACGCGAGTGATACAATTTACCTTTTTATATATCCAAGGAAATTCATAGGCTCTACGTCTGGAGAGGATAGTGGCCATGCAATTGTTCCGCGTCGATCAACCCACGGGTCTGGATAATGAGCATTGTGAAATTCTAGCACATCAATGCGATATAAGGAGATGTGGCATTTTACTGAAAACTACATTCTTGTGAATCATCTTTCTGTGTCCGAGGAATCAGAACATTTTAAAGCATGTCCAAGACAGTATTTCCATTGATAGCCCCCTCCATGAATAACAACGGGTCATACGCTTTCGTTGTTACCAATGGCAGAATAAGACATTCACCTTAGAATTCTCAGGAACGTGTTCCATATGAACAGACAATTCCACTTCTCAAATATTTACATTCTATTTATTAACTACCCCATACTGATTAAATATGCACACGTCACTGAGAACTTCACATTCCAGGAACCCTTCATCATCTGGTGCAAAATCTTGATAGCTGTGATAGCTTGTAGGATTTGCTTTTTGTACACACATATCACACTGTTCTACAGAATATAAGCTCACGTCTCGCAAGCCGTGTTGATTTCTAAGGGCTTTCAACAAAACATCTCCTCATTCGATCAACAGATTCCTCAGTGACTTCTGTGCCACTCATAAATCTACAGCCTATTACGAGGTATCTTGCCGTACAGTGTACCAAATTTTCTTTGATCGTTTATAGCAGACTTCATTTCATGGAATCAAAACACGCTGTGTACCAGTAAACGTCGCAATTTCGCAGTTTTCCACTACCAGGGCGGTACATGTGTTGACATTTATTACAAGCCAGAAGAAACAAAACTCAAACACTGTCGCTATCAGTTGATATTTCGTGGAGTGCTCTGCGCCTTTAAGATATTAAACGTTTTTGCCATTTTAGCCCGGTTAACGCTCTAAAGAACAATAAATAAAGTGTCTTTAGCCAGCCAGGCGCTTACCGCGTGCGTAAGCCTCAACTAGCTGACTGACAACAGCTGACTGCCTGGAGCGCATTTTATCTTGTCGGTTCTGCTGTGTTTCAGTGTATCGAGCATCACTGAATTATGAAATTAAGACAGAAGACGATTTATATTTCGTTTATAAAAGTGTTAACCGGGTTAATACGGCCCATGCGGTTAAGGTGGACGCTCCGACCTTGGATATAACGCACATCCAAATTGAACTAATGTAAATCTGGTAGAAGCAGTAAACGGTCTAAGCCTACTTAAAGCTCGCGGTATATGTTTATTAATTTTTTAATTTAAATAAATCCAAAACTAATTCAGAATGTGTACTTCTCCAACCGTCTCTTTTCGATACGCCATTTTGGCATTCAGCTGATTATTTTATGAAAGTGGGTCGTAACTCTATTTCCCAGTTGGAGAGTTCCAACTGAAATCAGTAATCTGTTTTTGGAAATGACGTGGTTGCATGCACCTCTATTCGACTGTGCTTTGTTTTGTATTCCAGAAGCAACAATAATCTCATAATTGTAAACCTGTTTCCCTGTTCACGGTGTTCTAAATCGATTTGCCTGCTTTGTATGCCTCCGTCTATTCTCAGAGATATTCGTACTTACACGCAGTTTCATGTTTAACAATAATTTATCCTTGCGTGTTTATGTAATAAGCATATACGGCTCAGTGTTATTAATTAATAAGTATGACTGTACTTTATCCCATCCATTTCTGCCCCTTTTCTGCGTGCTACGTCCGTTTCCTTTACCCGCCTTCTCTTTCCCATCAAACTACTTCTTACTCTAAACAAAAGGTGAACTAGCTTATACATTGTTCTTTTATGACCATGGAAACCATTATATGAGCTGATGGACAGAACATAATACGGACTTAATAGCTGTGTTGTGTCTTTATAAGGCATGTAGTTGAAAGTGGGAGTCATTCAGTGTTTAATAATTTTCAGGAAAGGTCTCTGTATTAAACACACAATAGTGCATTATCATTTCGCGTTATGATATATACAGAACCTTAGTTTGCCAATACAGGCGTGTGAACTCTGTTGTGCAAGAGTCAAAATCAAAGAGCAGTCTTGTATAGCTGTGTAAAGTATAGTACTTCTGATACGATTTCTAGTACTCCTAAGTTCGTGTCTCGCCTTCTGACCCACAGGGGTCAGCTATGTAAATAGATGAGATTTCCGTCTTGTAATACTTTTTCCACAAACTTCTAGTTTTCCATAACCACGATTTAACTTTTAACATTGGACGCTGTATAATGTATGTCGTTGCAGAGCGTTAACAATACAACGTGTATGTATGTAACTTTGAACTGTATTGCCGCAGAGTTCCATGTGTAAATTATATGTAACATTTTTTTTTTATTCAGGTACTGCGCTATGACAGATAAGGTGTAGATGAAAGTTAAAGTTGAATTTGCCCCCGCAACTTAACAAATACCCCATCGTAGCATAAAGAGTATAAGAAAGAAGTAACGTTGTACAGTGACTTCCTTAAATCGGTGATAATCAGACGGCCAAGCAGTTAAATGCCTTTTAGGAACCCGGAGGTTCAATAATATATCCTCATAATTCTGCCAATTTACTCAGTTCTGAGTCACTTGAATTCATTACAGATCTTTACACTCTATCAAATATCCATTTTATGTACATATCGAGGACAAGTATGGCGTGTCGGCTTGTTTGCGTATTGGGAGCTATTTGGTTTAACAACACGAAAAATTGAGATGTATGTGATGTTAGAAGGACATAATGCTCATGCTGCTATACACAAAGATACAGACACTTACATTGGGCGTACGAACACAAAAAATACACATTTGTCAAACCGAACACGTAAGAATTTGGTCTCTTGAAGATATTTTGTTTATACGCCCTTCTTGCATGATACTTCCGATTATTTTATTCCATTTACGCTTTAGGACATCCGCATGCATATTTATTTTATAATACCCGACCAAAATTGTTAATCGTTTCTCATCTTCCTTGTATGTGCTACATAATTTACCAATTTATTTATATTTAATTAATTACCTTAATATAATTACCCAACTGAAATTAATATAAAGATATTCTTTATTCAACTCTTTTACAATTAAGTTAGATCATTTTAGATACTCTGATCTCATACTTTGTTCACTGGCATATAAACTTAAGTGCAGACGTTAAACTTTGTAGAGTCATGCTCCGGTCGTCTTACTCGCGGAGAAAAAAACCCTTTTATTTGTTTAATAGAAGGTTGGTTGAGTTTCGTAACAGTTATGATTTTGGCGACTGAAAGAAAAATCCTTCCTATTTCTTAAAGCCATTCACTTTACTGACAGAGCTGTCTGGCTTCCCTCTAAGAGTTCTCCGTCCATTTTAATTATAAACCTTTAAAACAATTCTGTTGTATGTCCCGACTTTGTCTACCAGATAGAACGTATTGATCACTGTAACATGAACTATGGTGATATAAGAGTTGGTCACCTTTCATGAAAAAATAAAACAATGATTATTTTTGTCATAAAGAATTACCTTCTCGGTACTGCGAAGGAATTTGTTACACCCGCCCTAACCCTCTCATTAGGATATATATATATATATATATATTGACCGTCCATTATACACTGCACTTTACCACAAACTTCAAAAGCTGTTGTATACATGTTTGAAAATTCTTCAAAACGTAATACGAGTATATTCTTCGTCTACAAGGGATTTTTTAAATATTTGATTGCAACGGTCTACGAAACATTAATTTAACGACTAAAACTTTTTAACTAAAAAGATAATGAATATTTGATTACTAACAGCCTACCGCATACATTACCACTGATAACACTTGCACATATGTGATCCCGAAAGCGTAGTGTTTTTCAGTGCTGTTAAAAATGTGATTAATTTCAATTTAAAAAAAACATTTCCTGTCACAAATATGGCCGCTACGCGTCTTTCGTGTGTAATCTATATAACCTCAATATTACGACCGTGATATGGTCAGATAAACTAGAACATAGTACACATATAATAATGGTCGTTTCGCTTTCCTGATATATGGAGACAGATTGGATCTGTGTGGGTGCCACCAGCGCAGTGTTCATGTCCCGAGACGATTTTAATTCTGCTTGAAAAAATCGAATATTTCCCTACTTTGTAACCTTGTTGTTCAGGCATTATCAATCATCAATATGAAAACTTTCAGAACAATCATATTTATACTAACCAAAAACACTGTACAACATTTATATAATTTATTGGAAAATATTGAAAATTGAATAATATCATACGTCCAGAAATTCGTACGTGGGACCTCTTGCATGGCCTTGAATAATTTATTTCGTTCTTCGGCGCAAGTATAGAAAATGGTCCTTCTTCACTTCTTCCTATCTGCGTCTTTTCGCGTTTCTCTGTCATTATATATTAAATCCAGGATAATAAAACTTTTTCGTGTAATTTTATATGGGGGATATGTTCTAAAATTTATCAACGCGTTTCATTTTAATTAAAATCGGCCAGCTATAACGGACACTTCAAATGAATACGTAAAAGCGTCTCCGTACGCAGTGACGTCGCCGGGTATCCTGTGGCTCCTTGGTTCCGAAGGTTACCTGGGGAATCTCCAGCCACGTAGACAAATCTGACGTCTGTGGCGTTATTGTCAACAATCAAACGACAAATTCTGTTGAATTCTCCAGAACTATTAAGGTGTGCGTATATTTCTTTACTCATTATGTTTAATAATTCGTTGCCTATATTCATAAATTAGGCTTGTACAGATTATACAGTGTTTTCAACACTTGATAATTATTTAGGTGTCGAAAAATTACCTTTCGTCCTACCGTCAGATTAATCAGGTTTACAATAGCCGTACCTTGCTTTTCTCAGACAACTTTTTAATATTATACTCGAATATACGCATGTCTCGAAAATGACACTTCTCCCTGAGTTTTACGACCGAAAATTTGTTTTCATGATACACACCCTGTTCATCTAATTCTCCTTGGATTCGTCACCCTGGTAATGTTAAATTGAATGTTAAAACAGTGCTTGACTGTTATTGGCCTTATCTGGCCGTTGTCAAGCACTTAAATAAATTAATTGAATTGAAAATTTTGAAGCTCTTCATATTTCCCCAGTCTTTTGTTACTGTATCAATTTTAGGTGCAGGTTTTATTAGAAACTTGTTCTAGAGCAATGTTCTTTTCTTAGGCAGACTACGTACCTATAAAAATAGTTGAAATTTATATTCGTGAGATTTTTTGGTAGGTCACAGTAAAATACAAGATTCTGAAATGAATTTTAGGAAGCTTTTTTTAAAATTCTATGCTCTTCCTCAGCATCAAGAATATAATTTCTGTTTTTATTGTCTTTACCAAATGGGCAACTTTAGCTTCAAATTTTCAAATTTGCCATTGTATGATAACATTTCTTGCATTCTGCTAATGAGACTTGAATAAATACTTAGTTTCATAGCGTTTCTTTCTATCTTCTGTTCAGTTTCTAGTATATTTTTGCATTTTAATTTGTGGTGTCGTATTTATCTTTCGTCTAATAGATGAACAAACTTATCATGACACCATAACAGATCTTTACCTGAAATATTCCATCGACTTCAATTCCACTTGATTTGTATGACTCCAAAGCGAATTTTAAAAGTTATGTTAATAAACATTCATCTCATATAAAGACATACTTAGTGGGAAACGAATCATAGAAATATTTCCTTACACGAATTTCAGTCGGAACGAAGACGAGAAGTACAGGTGTCGTCATAATTATGTACTCACAAGTTTTATAGATTTTTCCCTTCTTAGCGTAGCCATCATTAAAAATACACTGCATATTTCCGTAGCCCTATAGGGACGTTCTGACTCCCCATAATATCCCTATAAGGCAGGCGTATTATAAAATACTTTGTTATAGAAGACTTCCGTAAAAAGATCATTATTGAATATCATTTTTAATTTGGCAGTGACGTGGTTATAATATAAAAGTATTAACGTACCTTTCTGCTCATTTTAATATTTATGGTCTGAATATAGCAAAGCTCTTTTGGGTTCATGGACTGACAGGAATAAAAATATCACTCTGATGGAGAATACAGTGTCAGAAAGGGAAGCTGTAAGAAATATCCGCAGTAATTTAACACGTAACCCACTTCTGCGCGTTATTGATGGTACTTTTGATCCTTCACTCAAGTTTTATCACAGTGACTTTTACACGAACATAGCTTTCAACCCGAAAATATTTTATTAAAACAGCATAACGATGATAATAATTGTATTCATCACATTATTAGGGCGATCAAGTCAAGGCGGACGAGATGGGCAGGACAAATAGTACGCATGAGAGTCGAAAAAATGTAGGGAAGATGCAACTTTGGAAGTATGATCATAGATGAGTGGATAATATTAAAATAGATCTTAAACAAATGAAAGGTTAGGTTTTATACATGATTAATCTGGTTCAGGGTTTTGCCTAATGGCGGGCTTTTGTTAAACGGAAATGAACATTTTGTTCCATAAAAGACGGGAAAATACGCGACTAATATCTGACTGCATTAGCTTCTTAGGAAGTGCTATGCTTCATGAAGTCAGAAAAGACCTCTTTCATTCGACGAAGAGAAAATTTTTTCTTTGCAAATTCTAAGTTTTCTGGCTACCAAATTTTATACGACATACGAATTGTTAAATTGTTCTTTAGGACTTTATTCATAATCTGATTATTATAAAATGAAAACGCTCCGGAATCTGGATTCTGCTTTCATCATCTAGAAGAAGAAGAAGGAAAAAATCTTTGGACCTCCTGGCTGAGCTAGTCTTAAATTCGGACAGCAACAACAATAAAGCACCAGGGGTCCAACAGATATATGTTCTCTTTACTTTCGTCCCTGATGATGGAAGCAGAATTCAGTATATGAAACGTTGTAACTTTATAATACTTAGAGTAAGGATAAAGTGCGAAAGAACTGTTTTACACTATGTAACGCACCATAGTTATTAACCTTCAAACCGACTTAAAACATATTTCTTAATTCCTTTATTGACACTATGAAGTGTTTCTAACATTTATATTCTCCGAGACCAACAATTATTTCTCAATTATTTTAATAGCCGATAAAATGTGAACACTTTATTTCCATCCGTGAAATAAAATCTTTTGTATGCCAAAAAACAATTCGTAATTGAATGTACAACCAGAAAATATCTCAGTACCAAGCTTACTTTATATATGGGGTAACAACATAACCTCTGCCAATCATGTTGACGTTTGACATTTTTCAACTCTATACCACCCATTTAATGTTCTATAGATACGCCTGTAGGAGTAGATGGATGTTGGATGGGGTTGAAGCTAAATAGTATCCAGCAGTTAGAGACAAATTCAACGCAGGGGAAAGTCCACTCGACACGTCATATCACAGGGGTCGTACATTTATCTTTCCAACCCCCTCATGAATGTTTCATAAGGGTAACAGAAGCAAAGAAGGGTTGGGGAATAATAACTGGAAATGGATGTGCTTGTTCATTAAAAAATCTGCCCATATTCTTATCGTGATATGTTGAGAGAAGGGAACGGTTCGCTTTTACCTCTTTATAGTAACTCGAAAATCAAATGTTCATTATTCTATTTAAACTGTTTAAAGAATTTTAAACGTGTGCTTCTTAATTTCATTGGAATAAAAATTATTTCGAATATATCTCTTGAGAGCTTCGAAAGACTATCAATAAGAGATTTTTTACAAGAGGGAAAGTACGTTAACCATCTATTAGTATACAATGTAGATTAAGACAGCTAATATCTAAACTTGTATTAGAGTAATTAAATTAAGTGATGGGATGGGCGGCATATGTAACACACGTGGGAAGCTTAAAGTGCGTAGAAAAGCTTAATCTGTAAAACATTAAGCGCAAATATTACTTACGAGAGCCATGCGTAGGTGTGAGGATGATATTAAGTATAGAAACTGTGGAAATAATGATTGGAGGTTTTAACTGAATTAAACTACTAAAACAGAGATTAAAATCGCATTTTATTTTTTTAGTAAGTTAAAGAATTATTGCTGTCCATAACACTCAGCGATTTCCTTGACCACATTGTGTCATAGATCTGTTTAGATACAAACATGTTTCCATTAAACATATTTTAATATTATCATTCCGTCTGTTTCTCGTATGGCCATATTCTAACATGTTCCTACTTAAATCGACGTTTTATGATTTTATTTAGATATTCTTGGCGAATTCAGGAATAGTAATTTTAAACAGGCCAAGATCACCTGCTTTCTGCACAATATTCGTATCTTCCAATTTAATGTGTTAATGCAAAACTTGTGTCAGTGAAGCAGTATTATAAAATTATAACTCATGTGTGAGTTATGTTTCTAAATAGTCGTAACCCCCTTAATGTAACTTACATTACATTATTCAATAACTTTGTGAATCACTAATTCCACGTAACTTAAACTATCTTCCATTCTCTGCTTTATTCCACGTTTCTTCAATTTCCAATGCTTACTCAATTACGTTCTGGAGATATGCCTGTCCATAATATTCCCCTCTGACTGTATGACAGAGTATTAAAAGTGACGGAACTTGGTTTGATGCTTGATTGTTGGCATTGCTACCAATAGAAAGTGATGAATGATTAAGACATAACTTAGTAAAGTACGTGAAGTTCTTGGTTTGATGAGGAATTGGAAAATGTTTTAACCTGGGGACAGAACAAGACTCTTTAAGATTTCCGTCTTCTGGGTTGTTGCGCTGTGTAGTCTGGTCGATATTAACCAACGTTTCAGAGGTCATACTGCCTCCGTCATCAGGGCGATGATGACGGAGGCAGTATGACCTCTGAAACGTTGGTAAACATCGACCAGACTACACAGCGCAACAACCCAGAAGACGGAAATCTTCATACTCACCGCTGTGAGAACCTCAAGTCTTACAAGACTGTTTAAAATTGTTCATGGACAGAATAACTTCGGAAAAAAGTTTTCTACTTTTCAAAGTTGTTATCAAATTGCCATAAATTATTTTCGCTGCTAAAATGTACTTTATAGATATAACAAAATACATAAAACAAATATAAAATAATTACTTTGTACAGATCCTAAACTGTCTGTTCGCAGGGTTCTGAAATATTCAATAAGCCCAAATTAAAATGGGGCGTACTCCACTTTCTTATCCCGTAACAGGTGCACTAGATAAAAATAGTAAACACTTGTATCAGGATACCCAAAACTTCCATATCTCTCAGTCCTTATTTTATGTTTATTATATTCGTATGCCTTTTTATTATGTGTGTACTAACAACTTTAAATTCATTGACAACAATATTTGTAATAATGTACGAACAGAATCTAACCTAGACAATGTATCAGTGTCGGAAATTATTAGAATTCCAGTAATAATTGCAGTAGTGATGTAGCGATTATATGGCATCATAAATTGACAGTCGTGATATCGAAGCAGGATTACCTTTAAAATTATATTCCTGTTGTTACAATGAGCGTGAAAATACAAAATAAGATTCCAAACGCTTCCTTGATGGTAAATACTTTCCCAGACAAGATTCGAACACTGTTGAATATAGTTCGTAAGGAATTTAAAAGAATTGTTATAAATGTGATCACAGTACCTTCCACACTTTTAACTGAGGTGTGTTGTATTGTATCTGTGTTAAAAAACAGAAGGTGATTGGTTCTGTTGACAGAAGTTCGGGCACAAAGAAATTAAGGCCTACAAATACATGTACAATTAACATATTTTTCCGTTCTCTACCGTACTAACAATAAAGTTGATTCAAATACAGCCACCAGTTTGATTGATATTCAGATTATTAACAGCCGTGGCACTGATATGCAAACCAACTAAACAAACGCTTAATTACGACACATTAAAATTAGAATACTTTATCTGCAATTTAAAGATTTTACAGTTTCACGTTACGCCCTTTTGGAAGTTATGAAAATCCGAGAGATTTATTAAAATGTGCGGCTTGATTAACTTCCAGTACTTATTTCATGTTCTAAAACCTTATAAAATTCCTGGTGTAACGATACTAAAAGATATCGATTGATTGGATGGTTGAGTGATTGAGTACGGGTAACTGGTTTTATATAGGTGTATAACTGAAATGTGATACGGAGCTTATTTTCAAAATATGCACGTTCTATATTCGCACGTGTCTACGTTCTCACACGCTGGAATTTGCACAGACATGTTTCAGGCTTATTTAATTACGATTTTCTGTTCGTAAAGCGTAATTATGTCTGCCATATTTAACAGATTTTATATAGTCTTAATGCTCGTGGGTTCAGCCTTATATGAATTGCACCTGTTTTAGAATTATGAACATCTTTGTCAGGCAAATGCAATAAAGCAATTGTATGAAGAATGTTTATTGTTCTTCTAGAAGTTGCATGTTTGGAAATAGTATTTAATAAAATCCCTTGTAACTTCTTATCGTACAAAGTAGATACATAACACATACTTATTGGTTTAGTAATACATAATGTAACGTTGCCACATTTTATTTATTTAAAAAAACAAAGGGAAATTTTATGTTTATGTGTTTGTGATTATGTTTATGTTCGAATGTGCGTACGTATGTAAGTACTTAAAATGTTCATAAATGTGGTGTGCTTTTATGTATAGTCTGCTTAATAAAGTAATTGTAAAATCTTATTTGGATATAAATGAAGACTGAAACACATTTTTATTCTAATTTTTTTGGAGAAATGGAAACAAAAATTATAAATGGATTTTTAGACGAAAAGTAATAGGATTCAGGAAAGATAAAATCCCGAACTATATAATTAGAGGAATTTTGGTTATCAGTTGTGTTTTACATGACATGAGAAAGAGACAATTAATATGGTATGGACGCGTCGAAATAATAACATAACAGATGACCCGAAGAAGTGCTGGAGTTGTTGCTAGACGGATAGCTGATGGGCGAAGGGTGCACTGCCAGAGAGGTTAACGGGACAGTGGATGGATTAGAAGAACGAAGAATTTGAAACGGGAGACGCCAGCGACGTTAACAGACTACAAATAAATACGTACATTATACTATAAATGTGTATGTTTTCTTACTCCACATGGCGATTTATGTTTTATCACCAAGTGCCATAAAACTTTATAAACTTATTTGATTTGTTATCTCTTGGAGCAATGTTGTATTTCTGCAAAGGCATATACAATCTAATTTTACTTTACGGAATATTCATATGTGTACTAATCTATGTAAAAGGACGTTTTATGTTCGTATGCTTGTCTGCGTTCACAGCAGATATATTTAAGTGGGCGCAGACTTCGAGGAAAACACTGATATTATATAGTAGGTAGCATGCATGATATTTGTTAAAGTTCTTTTCCTGTAGCGGCATGTTTGAATGATATTTTAAATACAAACTCTCTAAGACTTATTTCCAAGCCACTAACTTATTTTACTTTTCAATTGCGTGCCTCCATTTCATATGTGAAACAGTTATATTCGTAATTTAGAAAATATTTTTCTTTGTGTTTAAATGTAAAGCGCTGCTTTTAAAAGTTTGCATGAGGTGGAAACTGTCTGTAACGTTGCCTCGTGATATATCACTGCAAAGCGATGAAATTTAGTATGCTACATTAAAATTAAAGGCTGCTCTGTATTCGCAAATAATTGGGATAGATTCTGTCGGTTTGTAACTCAATATACACAAGAACCTTAAAAGAAGATCACGTTTTACCGAGTCATCAATAAAAGTAATGCAACTTCCCACCTGTCTAAAATCTGCATACGAATACGTGAGAGAAATTTTGTATGATCGAACTATCTTTCCCAGTAGCTTCAAACTTCTGTACATGTAATGAGAAGTTCTGTACAGGCGAGATATTACCTTTTACATTCGTTTCTATGAGTAAATAAAGTTATGTTCTTAATATTCACCAAACGTCCCCAGTATTTATTCTTAATGAAATTTTGTTCCATATCTTACTACTCTTTTACCTTCATATGTATGTATAAATGTATAATATACCCTCTTAGATTCACTGTCGCGCACATAGAGAAACCCTTTAAATAAAATATCATCGGAGCGTTGTAAGTACAGCGTCCTTCAAATCGGAAGGAGCCGGGAAGCAATAAGTAGAGTTGAAGTTGTACCAGTAAGTTCAATATTTTATTCTGTTTTCCCAGGTGGCCGGATTCACAGGAAGTGTGATTGATGGATGTTCAGGGCACAAGACATCATTTTCATTCGCATTTTAAATGGAAAGGGAATTTTATGTTTAAGCTCAGATTTCAAATTTAGTTTATGAGTAAGCGATAAATCTGTCTCAAAACAGAGAGGAAGAGTCTGTTA
Organism: Zootermopsis nevadensis; assembly: GCF_000696155.1. The sequence continues at coordinate 43,936 of NW_019059979.1, read as the reverse complement.
TATTACATACATGCATGAGTTTTCTTTAACTGCTTAAATCTCCTGTGGTCGTTTGTTCGTTTCTCTGTTGTGACATTTGTGTATATACGCTATTTTATTTTATGATTTGTGTCGTCAGAATTCTTTGCCGTGGATTCATTTTCTAGCCAGATAGATGGCCGAATGTATCTACTCTTTGACACAATAAATTTATATAAATAAAATTTTAAAATTTTACTTTGTACTTCAATTACAAAGATTAAATCGTTAACATTTTTTATTCTGAGAATGGTTTGAAAATCAGTCATACATTCCGTGAACAAAATTAAGAATTAAAATTAAATTAGGAGGTGCTTATAACTTACCGCTATGCTTTAAAGTCAGTAATGTATTATAAAATAAAGTCTAAAAATGACTGACTAAGAAGGAAAATTACGTACGTATCTCAATTTTCGTATGTTTCACGGAGGTATGATAACAGAATTTATGTCTTCCCATGTGCTATTGATGAGGTAGTATGAGGTAGGTATGAAGTAAAGGGTAGGATGGGCATGTAGAAATAACAGAGACGCTAAAAATTCATGGAAAGCATTTGTGGCGGATGATCCTGATATGTGAGGGCAACTAAACTGCAAAGATAATGTTGTAGAAATATAGAGGAACAGTTGTAAGCTTGCATGTGGCATTGAAATGATGCCCACTAATTCCACCTTTGAGGGCATGTTGTTAAGTGTAGTGGGTCTGGCTGTAGTTGTATTGATAGATGTACGACCTCTCCGGGTCTCTTCGTTCAAATGCTTCGGGGCCCGATTTGGTATTCTCTTTGTATTTATACTTGCCGCTCATCAGTCGTATTCTGTTCATTTTATTCACCGTAGTTTTGATGATATTTGGAACTAAATGGATTGTGTAATGTTGTTCTTTAAAAAGTGATAAAGTGTCGCTATTAAATAAATTCTCTACCTTTTAAGTAACCCGAATCCTCATTGTCTTCTTCAGAGGATGCCAATTCCTATGCCAGTTATATGATAATTACTCTAATTACGATCCATTATAATATTATTATGCGATTAAACTCTAGAACTCCAAAGTCGAGATTTTGCTAATGCCATTTTTATTTCTAATAATATTCGTATGGAACGTTTATTTGTTGTTTTTACTCATTTGTGACTTAGTTTTGTAATGTGATGTAAATATTCTAAAATCATTTCCAGTGTGAAGATTTCTGTCTTCTGGGATGTTGCGCTGTGTAGTCTGGCCGATGTTTACCAACGTTTCTGAGGTCATACTGCCTCCGTCATCAGGGCGATGAATGATGACGGAGGCAGTATGACCTCTGAAATGTTGGTTAACATCGGCCAGACTACACAGCGCAACAACCCAGAAGACAGAAATCTTCATACTCACCACTGTGAAAACCTGAAATCTTACATTTTTAGTGTGTCTGACTGTCCCCTTACACTAGCGGCAACGTCTCCGCCATGTCTGTAGTACGTGTGGTCTAATTGATATTCTGCAGGCTGGCACAGATTACTCTTCATCCCAACATTCTTTATTTCACTGTGAAATAAATACGGTTAGTGAGTGAGTGACAAAGTCTAAAATCGATTATGCTGCTGTAGGCTGCATTGTAATGAAGTTGCATCATATTGGTTGTAAGCTTTTGTCTTTTTGATGATCAGTATTCAAGCACCACGTAATGAATATACATATCTTTGAAATGTGCTGTTTCTTGTCGTCTTTGTAAGTTTCTGATTCTTTGTTCACAACAGAGACAAAAATCTGTGAGAACCTGAAATCTCAGATTACTAAAATATATCACCCTCTCATCTTCATTATCGTCTTACCAATTATCACCTTCACAACGTTCTACGTATATTTGTTATTTTCCATAATAACATTTTGTATAACGTACACTTTGTGAAGAGAGTAACGAAGTTCTCGCTGTAAATGTTCTTCATTTTAATTGATTCTGTATGCATATAATTTTATTTAAATATTTCTCTTAATTTTAATGGATGTTGGAGACACCATTATGTGATTGGATATAACTGGTTTGAGACAGACTCCTTAGCCACAGATAAATTGACTGTGGTCTTTTGGGTTGTAACTCTAATTCTTGTAGGCGGTCATAAAAGTGTCAACTTTTTAATTGATTGCTTACATATTTGGTTATATAATATTGACAGTTTGATTAGACAATTGTCGATGTTTTGCTTCTGGGTTGTAAAGCGATGTAAACTGCCTCTGCTATCATTCCTGCAGATGGAGGCACTACGTTCCTCCGAAATATCTACCTACAAGTCCACATGGCGGTAAAATCCAGAAGCCAAACATCGACAGTTTCACCACTGTGGAAACACCAAGTCACATATTTAATTCTTGGCTGTTAACGACTCTATTTTAAATACAGTAGATAAACAGCATGGAAACATGTAGGAAAATTATGAAGAATTTGAAGATTTAAGTGGGCTGTTTTCCATCATTTATCTGGAAGGACTAGAATCTACAAACTTGAGTTACAACCGGTGAAGTTTAGTCTAGATTCGAACCACTAACCTTCTAACATCAACTGTTTTCACTACACAATCTGATCGGCATTGTCCATCTGTCAGTAATTTAGTATCTTAATTTGGTGTGTGAACGATAAGACAAAGTCTGTTTGGCTTCATACACTCTCTGAAATGTGGGAAAAGATTGATATGAACGTGTGCGTATTGTTGGTACTTAAATTATAACAAAAGTGATTGGAGTTCTGAAAAATTATCTTACAATCTCTCTGGCAAGAATAACACAGGGTTTCAAGAGATACAAAGATATCTTGTTCTCAGCTCCTAAGAAACTATTCCTATTTCAATTTAACTCCTGTGGGCGCTGTCAGTTCCTTACTCAGTCAATAGAATCAGCAGTACCAAGAGAAATCAGGGTGCATCTAAACCACAAAGCACATGTCTTATCGTTGCTATTGAAAAGGGAAGAAAGAAATTGGTTCTGTTGCCGAATTTACGTCAACATATTCCTCTTCAGTTCAAAGAAGGTTATATCTGAAGAGATATTCAGTGTTAACTCTTATAATCCCCCATTCACTGTGTATATTGTTTAATTTTATTGTTAATTTTAAATTAGGCCTAAGCGTAGGTTCATATGGTATGCTTCTTGAATGTGGCAATAAAATATTCTGGTTATATAATAGCGATACGTTTCTTGATCAGCTTAACAACTACATTTTATGGACATCGAGGTGGATTTTAATTAGTTACCCACTTTATTAATTAACTTGTTAAAGTTCACGTAGGTTACGAGAGCTTCCATTCTCATTCCCAATTGATCTGTCGTTCGGAATAATCGCACTGCATCACATTCGGTAGTACATAATCTCAGCAGTTGTACAGCTTCGTAATATAACTGAACAATCTCAGAGTAAAAACTAGAGGCGAGGTATTACGAATAAAACTGACAGGGCAAGCTGTCACGAAGTTTCAGCTTAAATTAAATATACTTTAATCATAATATGAGGTTATTCTCCTTGCTTAACGATAGATTTAAACTCATAATTAAATGATAAGTGACACACAAGAAACAAATTTGCTATGTTCGATTCAATCCATTTACACTAATATAATAAGCCCGTCCGGTTTGTCAGATGGTTAGCGTACTAGATTATTATTCAAGGTGTCTCGAGTTCGATACCATTTTGTGCGAGTAATATGATATTTTATCCATGTATTTATGATGATCAGTGTACTAACATGCTGTTCAATAGGTTCCATGTTCGATTGAAAGTGTTGTTACTAATATGAACTAGTTTCTAGCGTATTAGTCTATGAAATAATAACCGAGAACCTTCTACGGGCTGCGGGGACTGAGATTAATTTCTTTGCGACGGAGAATTTGACTGGATTTTATGGTTTCTCCCTAATAATGGCAGGAGAGACAAATTCCGAAGAATGTTATATTGAAAAAAATTAACAGACGAAGCAAAATGTCCAAGAATATATATCGGTTAAGGTCAGTAATTTTCTTTAACAAAATCAGTTATCGGTAAAACATATTACACTGAGTTTGCTTGCGTAATCTTTCAATATCTGGTTTAATTTCCGTTGCTGAGATTCACATTCATCCCTCCAAATGTTCATTACTTAGACGCGTTGTAATGCGTGACGTTCTTCATGGAGCTGATCAATTGCTCATAGCGACGGGTACTGTTACATACAGATTATATTAACTAAATATGCTTTATGTCAGTTAAATGCTTTTCTTCACAGGGGTTAATTGAGCAGATCTTAGAAAATTCTTCGTTCTCCATACAAAACATCGGATGATTGCATATTGAGAATTCTTTATTTAAACATTTGCTCTCTATAATGATCCGTTCTATTTTAAATTTGTGTCCCGCCTTAGGAAGTGTCTTTAATATTGTTTTTAAAGAAATAAATGTGTAGCTTAAAACGTGTACTGACCATTCGTCAAGTTATAAATTTCTTTTTTATAAACATCGTAATCTCGTAACACAGATTTATCTCCCACACAAAATAATATAATAAATGAAAACACAAGCAAATGCACTTTATTTTTATGTTTATTTTCATAAAAGCTCAAGCTATCTCTCAAAATATTTTTATTTACGAATTACAATTGCGAATGTTTGGCCACGTAATGGGTTTCCGTTGCGTGACAATATGAAAGACTATATGAATTATCCAATGTTTGTCATTATATTGTGAACATGTAAGTCTGCAATACTCGGCTTTTTTAATTTACTTAAAAGCGGCAATGGCGTAGATGGATTGCTTCAGGCAACTCTGGTTTGTAATCACTAGGGACAGATCAACGGATGGCATTGTGTGCATAGGTACCCTAGGGATCGTATCAGTAAGCATTTTAAGAGAGAGAAGATGGAAGAATGGAATTATGGAAAGTAAACCAACTTTAGTTTGATTTCAAAAGTGAAGAATGGGGTTTAGTTTGTTTAATATTCTGTTTGAAGTGAACAGTAAATAAAATAAACATTGTAAGAATGTAATGATTAATTTTCAGCTGTTACGTCATGAGAATGATAAAAGATGTTAATGTAGAATCGTCAGTGTAGATAATTAGATAATCTTATTTCTTTTATTATAGGCCAATTTTACGACGCTGTCAAAGTATTGGGTTGTCGTCGAATGGTATAACAGTTGGTAAATAATAAATTTAAAGAATGTGAAATGAAGCGATTAATGTCTAATTTAAGGCACTACCCTGATATTTGCATGAAGAGATCGAAGGAAACCACAAAAACCTAAGTTAAAATAGCCACTTATGCGGCCGATATTTGCATTCATGACTTCCTGATTATAAAACAGAAGTTATAATATCAGGTCTGTAGATATTGTTATCCAAGAAAATGTCTTGTAATAATAATTAAATTAAATACTTTTACTAGTTTTTGGCATTAGTTAGAATTGAAATGAAGATAGACAGATGTGAATAATACAAATTAAATAATAAGTATGTTTAACGCGAGAACAGTTTACATATGTGTAAAAGTGCCATGTAAAGAATCTGGACAAGGGAACGTTACATTAGATAGACATTAAAAGTTAGAAAATAATAGTAATAATAAATATTATGAATTAATTCCGGAAAATAATAATCATGCAAATGCACGTATGTCTTTGAACAAACGGATTACTATCAAAACATCCCACATTACAAACATAATAAAGTTAAAATGTTATGTTATTTGAACACATGGATTATTGCCTAAACACCTCACAATACTAATAAAATAAAGTAAAAATGATATGTTATTTGTTCTTAGTATATAAACAGTAATTTATATTTTTCATTAAATTTATCATATTTGCTTCGTATACGTCATGGCATCAATCGCCAGATTTAGAGGAATGTTTAAAAGTACACACAACTGAAGAATTAGATACCGAATTACTTCAGTAAAACTTAAAGTCATTTATTCTGGATCCCATATGCCTGAAGATGAAAATCAGCACATATTAAAAATGTATTCGATCATAAATCAAAGATATGACCAAGAGAAATCGATTCGATAAAATAGAATAAACAGAAATTTCCCATTCTCAATTAACAATATGTAGGTATACAGAACGCACCCTTTTATTTGTATTATGTTGGTACTACTGGTCGGACAAGTAGTAACTGTGAAAGTGTACTGAGAAACTGCTCAGCGAAATCAGGCGGTTGTACAAGGTTAATTGCATTTCCATCTTACGATTAATTAAGTATAAGAAAGATGATAATTATTTTGTTTATCAGTTCGCATAATTTGGTGCATAAGGATATTAGCGTCTTCCTAATTTAATATACGTACAAACTTATACACTGTATCCACTTGACAGACTGTTATATTCCCATCGTTCACTGCAAAAGGTGGAATTAAGAGAAATTTTCAGCGGCTATCCTTGGCTTCTTAAGGGGTAGTTAAGAAGGAAAAGTTGTCTGCAACTGGAAAGCATACAGTGTACTGAGTACATTAATGTAGGAAAAGTAAACATAGTTATGTTAGTTAAATGTGATAGAACATGGATTACAAAGGTATGTAAAAGTTTTTTGCCATGGATTTACCACGTAGGTGGGCAAAAGTAATTACGGTGCTGTGTTGATGTGAATTACATGCGTAGGTCCCTTTGGTGGGTTTTTGTAGTAAAATTTTAATTTCCATAAAACAAGGAATTTACGAAGAAAGATATTTTTTGACATTAAAGATCTTCTCTGTAATTTTAACGTGATTTTTCATCTACATTAATTTATTAAATATATTATTTATTTGGTTATTTGGGCTATCTGAATTCTTACTTGGTTTCCAATTTTGGTCGATTACTTGCCGGATATTATGGTAGCTGCTTGGTTATGTGTTTTATTGCTGAATTGAATTCCTTAATTTTAAATAGGTAGTTAATTGTTTGTGTGGTTTTGTAGTTGAGTTTTTTAGTAGGCTGTTAAGTGGGTAATTGGTTACAAAATTATTTGCTTGGTAAGCTGATTTGTTACATATTTTAAAAATATGACTTTTTATTATTGTTTAATTATTTTCTTGGTTGGTAAAGTTGATTGTCGCTTAGTGAGATGGGTTGGTTTCTTCGTAAGTTGATAAGTTGTTTAGTTTCCGTGATTGTTGGTTACATAATTAGCTAGTTATTGATTGAATTTTTTGCTTTATTTGTTGTTGACTCACTTGCTTTGATTGTCTGTTGATTCATTAGGTGGTACTTTTTTGCTTGTTTTTAGGCTACAGTTAATCTCTTATTCAATAAATTCTTGGTTAATTGGTAAACCATTCTCTTGGACATTTAAATAAATGGTTATTTTATCTTTGGTTGTCAGGTACTTGATTGATGGATTGGTCTAATACCATTACTTATGTGCTTGATGTGTTTTGGTTCTTTTTATTATGATCATGGGATTAGAAGGTTATTCATGAGAAGAATTTAACATCTTCTGTATATCCAATGTACGTATGTGAAGAAGTTACATGCTATGTATTGATATTTCGAAATTATGAATATTTTACATTATTTAAAAATTTTAATCATTTAATTTTAATTATGTATCAATATTTAATATTTCACGCCTATCAGAACTTGTATTTTCAAACGTCCGAAAATTAGACCTTATATTTCTGTAACACGATTAAAGAAACGTGTTATTCAAATCGTAAATTGTTATTATTATGCAATGCAATCTATAATCCTATACCGCAAATTTATACTTTAAGTAACTATTTACTGATTTTTAAATATAATTGGAGAATATAATATTGGCGCATTCAACTTCGCTATCACTACCGTAGGCTGCAGTGCTGTACACTATAGTGCTTCTATTTTAAACCACTGTCATGTACTTGCTTCTCGGTTCTGTACTGGTATATAAGGCCCATATTGTTTACTCCCTTGACTGCGCTTGGAGGCATGTCCCTAGGGACTCCTGAGCTTACTGTATTCACCCAGTAGATGTAACATTGAACTCTCGCCCTGTTTCCAACCCCCTCTTGAGTGCAGTGTATTGAAAGTGGGTGGTTCTTTGCTTTAAGCTCTAAGCTTCTTAAAGATGTGACCCGCCCACGGAAAGCATTAGACTGAAAGCAAAGTGAAAAAGAACTGAAAAACACTTTGTCGTAACAAATAACAACCATTGTTTTAATACGAATTCAGTGATGGGTAATTCAAGTTGGTGTATGTGTTAAGTAGCATCGCTTTTGTCATAGTTTCGTGGAAATTTTGAAGTATAAGGAATTATTGAGGAACAAAATATTTTGTGATTTTCATTACAAAGAAATTTCATTTATACATTTCTGGTGTAAAGAATTGAAATGCGGCTGTAAAAGCCGCTTATACGTTAATGATAAGAACATTTGCTGGTAATGCACTTTGCTGTAAGAAACGAGGATGTGGAACCCGAGATACGGCCGTGTAACAGTTATAAGCCTATACAAATTCAGGAAAGATTACAACTGAAAAACTAAGTCATTATGGTTTAGACATCTACATTTTAACTTTAAAAAAATCTGTCTTGTCCCTTGAGTATGTTTTTATTTTAGCATAATATAAACAACATATCTCATAGTGTTGTTATTTTTACATTGAAACTCCTTTCATTTTGTTACAAGTTACTGTTCTGCGTGTCACCTACATGTAACACTAATGATATACACATATTCGCATCTTGCATAAAGCGTAATAACTTTGTTTTGTTCATACATAACCTTACTTTTTACTTTAATACACACGTCTATATTATTTAAAATATTTGTTCTAATTACCGCTATGTTTTCCTGTCTTCTCATCTAATATTTATAATTTTTATGTTACTTGTCGAGTAGACCAACTACTGTAGTGGATATCTGAGATAATATGAACTAGGAACATAGTAACTCAGATCGGGTTAAATGATTGGATTTTCTGGACACAGTAATGAATATTTGGGTTCATTACAAGATGTGAATTACTTGAAAAGTTTAAAAATATGCACATTTCTAAAAAATACCCTTCCATCATCGAATTATTTGCTTAAATTTGTTGTTATTAAAACAAAGTTTAAGAAAATATCTTTACAAATTTCAGAGGAGGCAAATGAATAATACGTAAAAAAATATTGTGTTATGAAGCCTTGTAATATTTTGAGTTGCTTCCTTCCCCTCCTGAAACAAATTCTAGTACGTAATTGACTGGATCTCTTATTCACACCTTCAATTGTTTTCGATTATTAATGTCAGAGACCCTGAAAGCAGTGTTCATGAATGTAACAGTTCTCATGGGCGTCCTACTTGCACCGGTCTTACGTACAGCTACACGCATTTAAAAGTGATAGTGGAACCACGGTTCCGGAGAATTAGACGTAAATACGTCTATATTTTCGGGTCAGTGTCATTCGCAAAAAGGGGAACGAAAAAGTGAAACGAAAAAGTGTAACTGCATTGTTATGTTACCTTGGAAACGTCAATTGTTTACTTAGCATTGTTGTTACCTATAAAACATTTCATTACATTACATTACTTTACATTCAGCTACCACAGACCCATCTTAAGCGTAACTAATTCAAATTAAATAAGCAATGTCTTACTCAAACTTTACTCAATTGTAAAGCGGGTATAAAGGAAATATTTAGAATAAAGCCAATATATAAACTTCCTTTCCGTATAGACGTATTTACGTCAAAAATGTCGGCATTTATGCATGTAATACAGACTGGCAGAAAATACAGTACCTACTTTATTTGTAGTACGCAGTAGTTAGTGTCTGACCTCCGTGGGAATACATATCCGAGGTAGACACTACAGACTCTTTTTACAACATTTTATAGTTATTCAGCCTGACAAATTCTGCGATTTCTAAGATACAAAGGTTTATGTTCATGTTAACAAAACCTTGTCATTGGAACACACTATGAGCCAGCTCATTCCATGTAGAGTCTGAAGATGACTGTCTTCTGGGTTGTTGCGCCGTGTAGTCTGGCAGAAGCTTACAAGCGCCCTGATGATGAAGGCAGCAAAGACTTCTACGAGACTACACGTCGCAACAACTCAGAAGACAGCCATCTTCAGACTTTCCGCCGTGAAGACCTCAAGTCCTTTAAATTCTAAGACTGCCTTATCTTAAGACATCCGGACTGCATAATTATTGCTAACTGAACTAATTCACAGATTTTATGAGGTATGTAAGAAAGAAAAAAAGATAATTTAATCAGTTGGTAATTAAATATAAGTCTGAGATCTTCTTTGAACACCCTTCACGATTTCGTATATTCAAACATCGTTGGCACAACTGATTTCGTTGGGTATCAGTTCACGTGTAGGTTTCCAACAACAGGCTAAAGAAGATACTATAGTGACTGAAACGAAGTCAAATTCAGGGCACTTATTGTTGCAACTAACAAATGTAAGTCGAGAGCTCCTGAAATCGTACACGTAAAGTATCACAATCTCTAGATAACGAAGTCAATGGAAACGGAAATTACTAAGAAATTTCGAAAAAAAGAAACCGGGTTACAGCAAAAATGAGGACACTACTGAAAAGTAAATTGAAGCATTTAATTGAGAAGGAGACAGCAGTGATAGAGCCGGTTATACAGAAGTACGCCCGCGTATATTTTGAAGAGGGAC
>NW_019059979.1:8630-29918 GCF_000696155.1 Zootermopsis nevadensis | reverse complement strand
GCCCCCCCCCCCCCACAGGTTGCTTGTACCATGTAGTTTTCAAGTTGCAAGAAAAGTATTGTTATTTACAGGACTGTTTTCGTATTCAACATGGCCGCGCTAGTGATGCTGTTGAACGTAGGGAAATGTTTGAAACATAAAGAAACTCGTACTCAGAGACTTTGTACTGCAGTCAAATTATGTATTTTAGTGTGTCGGTACTACTATTAACCTCCTTAAAGTGAAGAGGTCAATAATACGTGGAGCTACAACTCCACTTCTCAAAACGTCTTTGTGTTATGGCGCTTAATTGAATGTAGGTACAACATTTTTAAATTTCGCTTTGTTGGGTTTTATAATTCAACATAATTGTTTTACATTTGAAATGACATCATGACTTATGATTTCAATGGCAATGCGTATTCAACATACATGGTTTACCTTTGATATAAGACAAAGTTTGGTTTACTAATTCGCAATCCTAAATCAACAGTATATTTTTAACTCTGATTTGAGATCATCAAATTTATCTTGTACTTTGTTGACATTACTGATACCATAAAATTTAATTTGTTTCAGTTTAAGATATTGGAATTTTGTTTTATTTCAAATACTGACTCAGCATTTAAGTTTTATCTTCACGTGAAAATTATATATTATTTTGTCAGCAGTACAAATCCAAAGATATTTCTTATATTTGATTTCAACATAACACGGTTTTAATTTTTGTCAGTGCTAATTCGAATCTTTTAGCTTATCTTTGATTAAATCCCATTTTAAATCACAGAAGCTTCATTTCTGTATATTTTGTACATTAAATTGAAATTTCCTGTTGTATATTTTCAGAACAGATCTCTTTAATGTATTTCGAAACTTAATTTTTCCTTATTTTATATTTTACTTTTTTACATTAATAAAGCGTGTTTAGAGATTTTCTGAATTGTAATAATAGTTTGACTGTTAGATAGTCATGTCTTAGCCTACCATATTTCTTGATCTTTGTCGACGGCTCAATTTCGTCCGTAGGCATGGCGGCTTTCACATTAAAAAGAATACAGGACACGATTTACATTTTACCAGAAAAGCCCTTGGAGCATTTGCACCGAAATTAAAGACGGAAAATTTGAATCAGTTTATTTCAGGAAGTGGTTTCATTCTTAAAATCTGTGATTACCCGTTTCTCGTGTTTTAATTTAACTCTCTGTTACCCAAGTTTCCTCTAATAGTAGATCTGTTCTTGTTTTTTTGTATTCTAACTAATTCTGTTACCCAAGTTTCCTCTAATAGTAAGATCTGGTCTTGTTTTTTTGTATTCTAACTAACTGCATCATTTATATATGTGAATTCCATCTGTTTAATTATTTATCGAGATGTTTAAATTTTCATATTTTTTTACGGTTTTCTTTTGTTTCAGATCCGCCAGAGATCGAAGTGGAGCGAAGCTGGGTTCACACAGGCGAGGGCTACGAAGCCCAGCTGGTTTGCATCGTTCATGGTGAACCAGCCCCTGAGGTCAGTACGCCACACGTAACATAGGAGTAAGATGGAAGAAACTGTGAAATAAGATTGTAATTATTACGTGGAAATTTAATTCAGAATTTACAAATATGTGCCTACATTATGTGTGCCTGTATGTATGAATGTTAAAACTTTTAAAGTAATTACCATTAACACTACAAATATTCGTATCAATATATTATTAACAGTGGTGGAATGGAAAAATACATTGAAACAAAAAAAGTTTGCCTTCGTGGCCTAATGTTCCTCTTTTATAAAATGCGACGAAACAGTATGCACTTTGCAAAGTTCGAAAAAAATATACGTAATCTCGTAGATATCGGTCGTCTGATCACAAAACCTTTACTTATTTTAATATATTTTATCTTATTGAGCATTAGGACCACTTTAATTTTCAAATTAATGTTTATCTACCTTTGTGGGAACTAACATTTACTCAAAATTTCAGTTAGCGGAAAAGGCTTATAGATTACATTATTCCACAAGTTCTTCAAAGAATACGAGATAAAGGTTTAAAATCTTGCGGGAAGGACTAGTGCCACATCTCCGTTCGACCACAAGATTGAGGTTAGAGGTGCGAGGAGTGCGGAAGGCTTAGTTGTCAGCGCCACGACGTTACGGTTGAGTAGTAACTCAAAGACAAATCACTTAAGCGGGCTGGAAGCCTGGAGAAGACAATTGGGTTATGTGAGTTAATGAACAATGATTGTGTGTAGCAGGTGAAGTGGTCCTGTTGGTGACTTGAATCAATTATTTCTGTAATAATCAGCAAATAAATTAGATTTGAAATAAAAATGAAAGTAAGAAAGGAAAGGGAATAATGAATATGCCTTAGGATAAAAGAAGGTAGAGAAGGGTTCTGAATTATCGACGACCTAATACATCGTTCGGATTCGTCATCCATTCTATATTATACTGTCTGAGCGCAAAAACACACCATAAATAAAATAGACAGGAGTTAAAGAAAGAAAGGACGAGGGAAATAGAATTGAACGAAGAAAGATATAGAAAGATTCTGAAATATATCAGAATATTTTTTAAAAACTGATACAATTTTATTTTTTCAATACAAATTGTTGAAGAATATAGGAGGTCTAACATTTCAAAGTCTTGCTTTTAATAGAAGTTTTGTGGAATCTGCAATTAATATAAGAAAAGACTCGTTTTAAAAGCAACAAGGATTGCGAAATCTGAAGCTTAAAACCGAAGGAAATTAATTTAATCTCATAATGAGAGGGTCAGTCATTTAATTAGATCTTTATATTCAGTAGAATCGTGTCTCAGAACTTACATCTCTCATCGTGGCGTAGAATCTACTGTTCCAAACTTAAGTTTAATATTTTTCTCTTAAAATAAAGAAATAGGAAGGTAGTGACAGGTCTGAAATTCTATTTCACGTTTTGCAACAATCCAGTTTGAAACACAATACAACTTTTCAGCGATTTTCTGTATATAATTTTCTTTTTTTAAAACGATGTCATTTTTCTTTCCGTTGTGTTTCTTCCATTAAAGACATTTTTGGCGAATGTGAGAGAGTTTTTAATAACATCTTACTTTATCTTGCTAGATATTAAGGACACCAATTCTGTTTCCTCGCATAAAAGAGTACTAAATCTTTCTTTCGTCATAATTCGTTCTTCCCTTATGACTTGAATAACCCATTTAACACCTACAGAAAGAGAACCCCAATTCTGTGTAAATTAAAGATGGAAGAGAGAAAAGTTAAAAAAGGTGCGATTAAAAACTGAGTTAATTGTTCTTTCTTAGAATTTCACACAATAAGAAATGTGGGGGGGGGGGGGGGGGATGGATTCAGAGTGATGAGAGAGAAATGGTAATCTTACTGTTTAATTCAGTGGCACCCGGAAAACTTCTTAGCGCGGATGAAAGATTCATCGGTTCCGCACCGCACTTGTACATCGACGAAATCCCCTAGCCTTCCTCTGCTCTGATAAAATATCTAGGGCTGTCACAGACTTTCGTCTGTAACGGACACAGAAAGTTCCTACATTTCCCTACTAACACATTTATATTCAAGGACGAAGACAGTCGAAGATGTTAGGTCGTTGTCCTGCTACTGAAATTTTCGGCACTTTGAAGTCTCAAGTTTTTGGACGACGATGCATTATAATCTGTAAAAGAGGTGTCTTTGAACTTTGTCCATCTCCTGTATTTTAATAAAATTTTCGGAAATTAGATCTTCCTCCGTTTTAAGACAAGAGGTCTTTTGCTATCTCAACCGGGAAGCCCTACATTTAGGGTTTCTTTAATTTTCCTTTTCCTGAAGATGGAACAAGATCTAGCTTCCGAAACGTTGTAATATTATTATATTATAAACGACGTACGAAGTCCATCATATCACTTTTACTTATTATTTGTGGTTCTACGTTCTGATACCGTGCAAGTGTAATATTGAAATTATTTTTTTACATTTCGGAAAAATGTTTGTTTCTATAATTATCGTATTCGTTCTCTGAATAGCCCATGGAGGTAGTACTTGCTAGTTTTTTCACTACTGTTTGAGCTACCCCGTTGATTCTTAAGTTATGCAACAATTCTGAATGTTGAAGACGACTTTGCTTGATGAACTGAACAAAAATAGGATGACCGCTTTTAGGATAGCCGGTCCGGGGTTGCTTATTCCAACCCGTTACCTGCGTAAAGCGTAGAAGAATACTGACCAGTGCATCACGATTTGTGGTCTGGTTTAAGTGTCGAGAGATGGTATGATAATTTGTTTTTATGGTGACACAATACTCAACAATTTTAAAATGGATCTTGAACAATTAGAGGGAACTGTATTCATGTATCTCTGAATAGAGTACTGTGGGGTGCTCTTTTTCCATAAAGTTGGAGTGTTTCTTAATCATATGAGCGACTATAATCTTTTGTTTTTTAAAAAAAATCCCATCTATAATATATAAAGGATAAAAACTGTAAGTACCAGTAATCATTATACGTTTTACTGTGAATCTTAATATTTTGGTTATCTAACAAAACAGTGATTCCACCTACAGGAAACGCTTGGAAGCAAGTAATCCCAGTACTGTCAACTTCGGAAAGTTACAGCCAAGGATTTAAACATAAACTGTAGAGAGTGTGGGATGTTAGCCTGACACGATTTTCAATTTCTTGTTTTAAATCTGTTACCATCTGGAAGCAGTTTACCTCTAAAGGAAACTTTTCCTTCACTATAACAAAGACTAAGGTACAAACAGTAATGGATAATACAGCGCCATCTGCTGCTCAGCGTCTTCCATCTAAACAACTTAAGTTTTACCCTCAAGAATGAATAGGCATTACGTGAATGCGGGGTACGGTATTCATAAACAATCCGCGCAAAAGTGAGCTGAGTGATCAGTGACGTATCTGTGAAATTTTTTAACCTTGCTGCATAGCTTTCAGTTCGTCACCTCGTTCAAACGTTGTCCAAAACTCTGGTCATCTTCCTTACGCCACGCATCTGTCTTTGAGTCTTAGTAAGATTTGTTGACGTACTATTATTGTGCAAGAAGTTTGCTAGATTTTGTTTTTGAAACTTCGATGGAACAAGAAGATTTCTGTCTTCTGGGTTGTTGCGCTGTGTAGTCTGGTCGATGTTTACCAACGTTTCTGAGGTCATACTGCCTCCGTCATCAGAGTATGAAGATTTCTGTCTTATGGGTTGTTGCGCTGTGTAGTCTGGTCGATGTTTACCAACGTTTCTGAGGTCATACTGCCTCCATCATCAGGGCGATGAGTATGAAGATTTCTGTTTTCTGGGTTGTTGCGCTGTGTAGTCTGGTAGGTGTTTACCAACGCTTCAGAGGTCATACTGCCTCCGTCATCAGGGCGATGAGTATGAAGATTTCTGTCTTCTGGGTTGTTGCGCCGTGTAGTATGGTAGATGTTAACCGACGTTTCAGAGGTCATACTGCCTCCGTCATCAGGGCGATTCTTAGTATGAAGATTTCTGTCTTCTGGTTTCTTGCGCCGTGTAGTATGGTAGATGTTTACCAACGTTTCAGAGGTCATACTGCCTTCGTCATCAGGGCGATGAATTCTCTCACCATGTTTCCTTTAGACGCATTTTAAATATCTTCCTTTCATCTAACCCTAGGTCTTCCAACTGGTCTGTTTACTTCTCGTTACTTAACTGTTACTGTTTTGTATGAATTTACATTCCCCATTGATGCGTTTCTTCACGTGATTTAAGAACCACAGTTTAGTAGCAATCTCAGATTTAAGATGAAAAAACAGACTCTAACATATTTTTCCTTATTCCATTCTTGCAGAATATTTTCCCTCTTTTTGTAAAAATTGATCCCGGTTACGATGTATACCTAGCGGCTCAAAGAAAACCCGTTAATGGAAGCAAATTTAGCGCCAAGTGCTCATGCGACTGGTTGTAATTTACAACGCCTGTCAATCCAATTCACAGACGTGTATCCCTGACCATAAAGTGTCCGTAAGGTTCAGTGTACCATTAATTTACATGGATCAGACAACTTTACTGAACAGAAACCTACAGCGTTTAAAATATCACATGGAACCACGATCTCTTATATACGTATATGCAGTGGATTCCGGTTGATTGGGACACATCGGGGCTAGAACACTTTGGCCTAATTAAGCGGCTGCCCCAATTACGCGAAGTTTCAATTAAAGAGTTAAAAAGGTTTGTTCTTTAAGATTTGCCCCAAATAAACGGCTGCCCAGATTAACCGATGTCCCATTTAACCGGATTGTACTGTATTTACTGCAGAACTCGTTTGCTATGTTTACTAGAATGTAAGTCCTGAATGCAAACAATCCTTGGGATTTCGTAATGGGTATTTGTGTAATGGGTAATTGGTAATTTTCGTAATTCGGTTTCCACACTTGTACACAATCAGACTGAATGGATGGATACTATCATGAATCAGACCACCACTGCCTACTTCTATGTGCTTGCTTAATCACCATTAATGGTCAAGCTACGATAAAGAACCTAACACCCCCGTAACGTCTTCATTAAGGCTTAAATATATCCCTTATTGTTTTCCTTTGTTTCATTTTCATAAGTACGAAGTTATATTTCTCTGGAAAAAAAATTTGATTAGGCAGTTGAGGTGGATCACAGTTTAGTGGAAGGTGAAGGGGACTTTTCCATTTTTCTGGCAAATGGTGTTTGAGGCTCCTTCCGCGGGGGTAAAGCGGCCCTAGCATTTAGCAAATCTTCACCTCTATATAATGGAGTCAAAACCGCGTGTAGTTAAACGTTCAGTCCGAAATGGTTCTTAATTAAAACATATTAAACGTTTTGGATTAATTCTTTTCTATACATATATCGTGGACCATTCATGAAAAAGTTACTTAAACTCAAATTCAGCTGCTGAAAACCTTTCCCAAGAACAGGCACAAAAGTGTTTGCACATTACTGAATTTTATAATGTCGATGAATCATTGACACAGTATCTTTAATGGTAATAGTGTCTTCTTCCCTTCTGGCAAAGAACTGAAAAACATCGCGGGACAAACCTTCAATCAATTGCATGTTACTAAAGTGTCTGCCAACCCAAATCTTATCATTGCTAACGATATATCTTTCATTATCTTTAAATGTGTCAACGTAATTAAATAAATTTAATTTCGCTAATGTTACGTATGTGATGCCTTTATATTTCCTTTACGGAATTTCCACTTGATTGAATTCGTTTTAAAAATGAATCAAAATGGAAGCAATGTTCATATATTTTAACTGGAATGAGTGAAAGGTTAAAGTACTTTGTGTGCTTACCACAGGGGATAGAAAATTGGCGTTTGTCCCTATATTTTATAGAAACTTTTTTACAAATAGACCCCAAAAAAAGAGAGAAATGTCTGCATTTGGTATGATTTCCTCACCGTTTGTAATTTTATTAGAGTGATCCTACGGATATAAAACGAATTTTATTCTACGCTCTTATTGGTCGGCGTGGGAAGTTGAGGGTGTATGCTATTTGTGGAGGGGATGAGGGAGGGTAAGATGTGCGGAGTTTTTTTTCAGAGGGTGAGAAGGAGATAAATAAAACTCGTAATGGTTGCGCTAGGTTTTATTTCATTCCCTTGAAGGGATGGTTAAGGGATCAAATGAGCGTGGATGGGGGTGACATTGGGTGGAGCTGATGGAAGTATAGGGGACAGAGAGTGGCATATAAACTCTGTAAGGGAACAGAGTCCCTAGTTTGTCCGTTTCTACGTATTCATTCAATTTCTTCAACGCGCCAACATTACCCTCCCCTCTTAAGATCGCCCTCCAAGGGCAATATACAGCTACTGAGACAACCCTAATATATAATGGAATTTTACCACCCTATCCTAAACCTTCCCCTAACTTCTTTCAAGTCCACAAAGTGTCCAGGACCTTTTAATCTGGAATTTCCTTTTACGTCATTTTTCGTTTTCCGTTTATTTATTTTTGTGTTTTTTCTCGTAAATTGTATTTGCTTCTGTGGAATCCTTCTTCCACTACTACTCCATAACTTGGGCTATTTAAACGATTTTATTTGGATGCTTCATGAATTGTAAGTAACTAGAGATGTTTTCAGGGTTTCTGTTTTCAAGGTTGGAAAAGGGTGTTATTTACTTTATGTCCTCAAAATACTTCTCTTCTGTCTCTCTGTAACTTTGTACCGAAAGATGAGAACAAAAGGGATTTGTGTTAGACTGAAGCATCCCTTTATCAAAAACGTAGTATTACTAACATTGAAAGGAAACTCTTTAATGCGGATAAAAATGATCTTTAATATTTATAATTTTATTTCTTTGGAACTTGTTGACCGACCTTCATATGTGCAAAATAATTTCTAAGATTCGGATTAAAATACGTAGACTATTCTTATGAATTATTGGGGAAAGCAAACACGAAGAAACGAATGAAGGAAAAGGGAATGCCATAAAAATGGAATAAAGAACAGGATATTTATAATCTCAGTAAGTGTGTTGTTGATAGGCCTACATAGCATGATTTTCTGGTTTTTACTTTGCACCCTAAACAGGAAGTTGCATCCAGTATATACCGCGCATTATTTTTAATCAGAAGTAAATATATTTGTTCGGAAAATAGTCACAAGCACAAAAATTTGTCCAGATAAATTTTATTGCGTTTTTGTCATGACTTGCTATGCTGGAGGCGATATCAATGTTATAAGTCTCTAATTAAAATTTAATTTTCCTAACCTTGATACGTTACAAGAACGTCAGGCTCAGAGTACACAGAATATTATTTATCCCTCGTAACTATGAGATACTCGTTTTGTATTCCGGATGGAGACGTGTTTTTGCTGAGATTTAGTCGTTCGGATAACTTAATTTGCCCGTGTTATCTTGTTTTAGTCAGCTTAAGGGGATCCCTGCCAAAATCTGCACTTAAGATACCAAATTAATTTTAATTTAAAGAATATTAACTTGTTAATTTATTTAATTGTAAATAATATTTATATTTTGTGTGTTGTGTAATATTACCTGTTAGGCTGGGGTACCTCAGTCAGAAAAATGAGTTGTTTAGTCCCATACTTCTCAGCCAGTAGTCCGCGAAGCGCTGCCGAGCTGCTGCTTAAATTATTGTCTTGTTTACGATATCAACACTGCTTGAAATCTTAATTGCGCGTTAGATTCAGAGTGTAATATGGAATGGTAAGTTCTTCCGAAACGTTGGTAATCACATATGAATGCACGGCGTTATAAATGTGTTTTAATTATTTAAAAGGTTTTTCATATAATTTGATCAGAAAAATGTTTTATTTCTTAACGATGTCATCGATCGTAACATACGAAAAAGCAGAGGTAGATTTTTGCGTGGTTACTCAGGGATAGGGCAATTCTGATCTCATAATGGAATTACTGTGTCTTCATAAATGATTCCCCCACACTCACTAATAAGTGAGGAGACATCTGTGCCCTCTGGCGTCCGACACGAAGCTCTCTTTCCTTCTACATGCAGGGGAACAGCTACTCGGTGTGTCAGGAATGTTTAACTCTTCACTTTTGACTGCTTACAATTTTAATATCGTTATTTGGTGAAGGTGAATTTAGCAGTGTGATAGAAGCATGTATGTTCATCAACCAATTCGTAAACCTGAGAGACTGTATTTGAAATAAAAACAAAAAGGATATTGTCGGATTGCACATTCAGAATGTTTCCAGAGATACAACACGTTCGAAACTCCGTCGTAAATAGGATTTTACTACACGTTATTGTTTCACAATAGAAATGGTGGTATGGGTTTAATGAAAACAAATTAAATGGTCCCCGTAATAAAGCTACATTTCTACATAAAATGACTACAAAAAATGTAAATTAAACGAATGTGCAACAATATGTATTTCCGTTATTGATCGTTAAAAGTTATGTAACTTCTTAGAAAACAAATCTAACCTGAAATTCATATGACAAGAGCATCACGTGTATTAGTATCCAGAAAAATACTTGAACAATTCATAAGCTCCAGGCTAAATCATGCTTGGAACTGGACTAATTCTTAACGTGTGTGTCCACAGATAGTCACTTGCATCCCCCAGAAAATATTATTACAAACTGCTACCAGCAACGAACCCCATACTTCCCCTTTCTTCCCATGTTGAAGGGGTGTGTAGTCGCCATACAGTGAACACAAACCTAGGATTACTGACACGTTTCGCCCTTCTCCTGTACTTTGCTGGTCCCTTGCTTTCAGACAGACAAGGGCACGTCCGTCTCCTACCCTAACACATAAACTTTCCCAATATCGTGTTTCCCTAACATCGTATCAATATGACACTATATACTCCGAGGACGGAGTATTGATTAGATATCTCTACCGCCACAACATTGCTAAAAAGAAATTTATCCAATCTGCATAAACAGTTGTCTCTCTTGGTGGTAAGAGGCACTGCATTTTAAGCATGATTAAAGTTCCCTATCGCGGTATCCATCAGTATTTATTAGGATTGTTTGTGGCTTTGTTTGTGTGTTATGCAAGACTGCCAGTATTTCAGTAATCGCCCTGGATGCCAAAATATTTTTACAAGTGGTGCTACTATCGGGCAGCTTTTGGAAGTAATTTTAAAGGAGGTACAGCAGGGGCGTAGCGTTCGTGTTGATTGTATTAACTCGGAGAACACTTTGAAAAATAAAGTCTAGTACCTTCTTTTTTTGGTTCAGTGATACTCGATACCCTAGAACAAGGCATGACAGATCAGATAAAATACATCGTTGGTCAACTTTAACCAGTCAGTTGTTAACATTGTTGCGTTTACCGAGAGCCTAAGGCTCAGTTAGGTGACTAACGACACGTGCCTGGAGAGATGAATCACCGACACATAAAGTTTTTTCTCCTTAAACAAACCTTTTGTGATCTCGTCAGTGTCAAAATTCTTAGCGTATATAATTATAACTGGAGGAATTAATTAGTTCTGTCGTCTAAATGAACACGAACTGTTGATTATGGCGAATGATATTTTATTATATGTTGAACACTGTTGAGGACTAAGACTGAGGGTGTCTATTGGGGTTTTATAGGTTGAGACCCTGTGTGGCCTTGAAGTTAGTTAACAACGTTTTAGAGGAACGCATCGCCTCTATTTTTAAAGAGAAGATCAAACGACATCACGACCCAGAATACCACAATAATTATCTTCATCACCAGGAGAATTCAAAATCCCAGTTTGACTGAGGGTGTTTGAGAGATGGAGGTACTATGAAGAATATTTGGACTTAACAGAGTACAGCATAAGGATGGAGAAGACTACATTATCATAAACTTTTAATTTCCGGTAAATGACTTATTGTTAGCTTATTTAAAGACTCTTTTTAACAACAAATATTAATTTAGTATGATTGTGAGTGAGGAATACAGAAAGGAAGTGGTCGAGACCTATTTTAACTTTCCCTGTGTTTTAAGGAGTTCAATGAAAGAAAAAATATCTTAGGATAGTCTACAGGATGGGTGGGAAGTAAGTACGCATTGAGAAATGGATATAACCTCTATATTTCTATATTATAACCATTTCTCAATGCCTGCCTACTTCCCACCCATTCTGTATGTTACAGACCGAAAAATGAATTCGGGACTGTTTGAACACGAAACCAGAGTGTTAACCGTTTAACCGCGATGTTCAGAGCTTGGATTAATGTGATGAGAAACAGTTATGTCCTGACCTGCAGAATGGTTTCTTCAGAATCTGAATGAAATATGAAAGTTCTTCCTTTACCATAGCTCTCTTATGATTTAATAAATCAAAGTTGTTGGAGAAATTAATAAAGATTGTAACTAAGAAAGGCCCATCTTGTGGTTTCAAATAGCAAGTCGCTCCCTATAGAATTCACGTAGCTCCCTAGAGCTTTGTCAGCTGCTCCTCTGAACACCGACTACTCTGCAAGCTGTTTTTACTACCACCCACTAAAATCGATATGTTGCGACGTCCTTGCGACTATCCGCACGTGCAAATGTTATCCTTAGGAAAGCTCGTGGACAATCCTCCTACAGCTTAGCAAACCTCAGAGAGAAAGTAATTATTGTTTTTGTTGCTAAAATCCTTACTTCCTTCACAGTCGAATACCGAAAAGTTCTAAAAGCTATTTGGCCTCGTTGTTTTCAGTTCTGTGCGTAATCAAATTTTAATCTGTAGCAATGAAGTTAAAAATCACGAGCCTAGTTGGTTCAGAAATGAGATACTTTGTCTCAGCGTTAGCCTGTTTATGAAAAACTAATTTTGTTTCTGTGTCGCAGGCGTGGGAATGATTCGAAAAAATAATTCAGTATTAGAATTTAAAAACTAATTCAAGTATAATATGTCCTTTGCTAGAATCCCTTAATACGTATTGTGGATAAAGTAACTATTTATGAAAAAAACCCAAGAAAATATGTAAATGATTTCTCGTTTAATCCTGTATGGCTTTATGATGTAATATGTTGTATTCAAAACGAAACACTGGGAATTAGAAAAATTCCTTGGAAGAATACTTGTATTTTTGTACCCCACATCTCAGAACACTGTTATATCTCAACTTAAGTGTTATAGACAGAGAATACATTTAGTATTGGATGGCATTTAGTATAATATCGTGACTCGTTTAGGTGAGAGTATAAATGAAACAAAGTATAACATTATTTTACAGGCTATAAAAGTATTTGATGGAGAAGTAGACTGCATAGCCATTTAATATAGATAGCCAAAGGAACAAAGTCTTTCTTTAGAAACTAATAGTTATTCATTGGTCAAAAATAAGTCAAGATTTATTTAAATATATACACACGTAATTAGATAGCCGGTGTTCTGTACGATACGCTTTAATATTATACCATCTTCGAAAACTGGATAGCGCTTTAACTAATAAATCGTCACCAAACACGAGTGCAGAACAAAAATTATTAAGATTTCAATTAAACAATTATTTTATTCTTCCTCTTATTTCACAGGTCACGATACTTCCACCAGCACCCTGTTCTCGAACACCCTAAATCTATCCCTCCCATAAAATAAGAGCCCAAGTCTCACATCATACAAAACAACGTATAAGATACTCATTACCATACGAATAACTGGTTCTTACACTTGGAAGTCCCGGAAGTATGCGATCTGATAGGTCTACATAGTATCAAATCATGTATAATGTACCTTCGCACATAAAAATAAATATATAAATCAAGTAAATAAGTACAGATAAATCAGATGAGTTGGATGTGTGACACGAATGGAGGAAATGGGAAAAATATCGATTTACTAAACGTCACTTTTCTAATCTCATGGTTTATGAGTGTCGTCGTTTCAACTGGTGTGTCCAGTGTTTTCTAACACTGTAATTAACCTCCCCTTTTCCTAAACATAGATAATTTCTTGTTCGGTTGATTGACTGTCAAATTTAAATAAAATACTTGCATCACGAAGTTATACGTTTTTACAATGTCAAACAAAAATACAAGTAAATATTTACATTTTAATTCTTGCATCGACTGGGAAATGTAACTGTAATTAGACAGTCATATAATATAGCAAATTCATTGGTTTAGGGCGTTGAAACCCCTCTTATTTTAAACACAGTTCTTTATTTTAAGGTGATGCTGTGCTAATATAATGGTCCCTTAGGTTATTGTCGAATAAAATGAAACGCATTTTAGAGAAGCGGCAGGAGACAAAAAGGAAGAAATTTCGTTTCGAAGTGAAAGCGCAATGCTGTCACTGACAGCACTTACCTGTCCGCCTTCAATTGTTTTATGCCCCATGAAACACTCCAGTTCTTCTTCTTATTTTTTGTCTTATTCTGATACCATTTCCCTTCTATTCATTCACTGCTTATGAGAATTATCTGTTCAGGAAAAGTTATCAGATTCAAAAGATGGCTTTCTTCTGGGTTGTTGCGCCGTTTAATCTCGTAAAAGTTCACCGACGTTTCAGAGGTTTTTGCTTCCTCAGTCATCAGGGCTCACCATATATACTATATTAACTATAGTACCATAGTCGTTGTCACAGTCGACATGTTGATATTACTGACAACAGTGTATTAAAAATGACGAAAGTGTGATATCCCCCAGTGCCATGTCGTGCATAACAAATATGAATTTCTTATAATCAGTTTAAAAGTTATTAGGTCGAAATACGCAGAGCTACGCAGGAAATAAAATAAACTACAAATGTCAAAGAAATCGATAAACTTCTGCGTTCGTCACAGACTAACGAACTACTCGAAACAGTAAGCGGAAGGAAAGTTTTGCTTTAGTGGTTCGGTCTATTTTATTTTCGTCGTTGCTTCGAGCAAGTTATTTACGGGCAATTTATCTGCCATGTTTATTATGTTTAATAGTAGCCGTCACCAAACTGCATGCTTCAAGGTCACAGAAGAATCTTACGACGTTGCAATACGTAGAGGTGAGCCCAGTCGAGCAAGGTCAGCTCAGAAATCGCAGCATTGAAAACCAGCAACGCTGTATTGATGGCAGCGCTGCGGCGTGTCCTTGAAACACGAAATTTTGTGACGGTTGCTGTGGTTCTAACTGTTCTGCAGGGGGTAAAAACATGGAAATATTAGAACTGTGCTTTTGTTTCTGATGGATATTAACATTTTCATTGAAAATTATTGCACGTTTTCATCATCTATTTTTCGAATATAAGACGTGTCTAACATAAAGACATTTTTTGTTTTTCAGTTGATGTGGTACCAAGACACCATCTTGTTGGATCCAACAGATCGACGTAAGATGGAGTCACGCGGAAACAAACATACGCTCAACATTCGCAACGTACAGGGTTCCGATTTTGGAAACTATAGCTGTGTGGCAGATAACTCGCTGGGACGTGCTAAGAAGTATATGGAACTGTCAGGTAACAAGAGACCATTAGCTTCATAATCATTTATCAGCCTCCATTGTATCAGAAAACCACAAATATTTTCTTGATAAAGTTTCCGTCTTGACACTGTTCAGTCCAATATGCTCTTCCTACTTCTTTTAAAAAACTGCAGTGAGTAAGTCGATGGTTTTAAGTAATTAGGTAATTGATTACCGTGACATAAAATCTATTCTTACCTAGTTCAAACTTCCTTGCTGCTACCAGTTCTAGATCCCACCCAACCTTATACCCAAAAGATAATAGGTGTATTTTCCTACATAACAAAGCGACCGGAGGATGAAACTCCCCCAATATACCTCAGTATCCTGGTATTTAAGCAGAGAGAGAGACATTTACCTTACCTGGGTGCTTAGGCACGTGTACAACTTAACGTATCTGTATTAGACAAAGGGTAGCACTCAGTAGATGTTTGGGGTGCAGGGGTTCGAACGCCTGCTGATGAGTCTGGGAATATGAGCTTCTTATGCCGTTAACTGCCTTAGCTGATAAAACTCTCCGTGATGGGAATAAAGTCTTCTAAACTGTTTCCAACAATTTTATTTTCGAGTATCAGAGTTAGATCAACTTTACTCTTAAACTGTAGTAATGCCTTGGGAAACATTAGTGCGTTGCTTTTCGATAAATCTCGTGTGTTTACATGCCAGTCTCTGGAGTGCAATTAACTACCTCCTTCACGACGTGTATAAAAGTAAAATATAGAGAAGGTAATTACCACGGTTCCTTTTGAAGTTCTTTAAAACTTCAGTCTCGGTAAACATTGAGATTTTTAAACTAATATTATAATTCTGTAAATTAATGGACCACGGTCCATAAGGCTGGGTTTCGATTCTCAGTAGCTAGTTTAAAAATATTTACGTCAAAGTTCTAAACCTGGTATATAATACCCCTGGACTCGTATCATTGTGGATAGAAGCTCTTTGTGGGTGATGAAAGAAGGATTCAGATGGCTGATCAGCTTGTTGTAAGGCGTTTGCCTACACAGGACGGAACAACACAGAAAAAAAACGAAAGGCTTTGTACCCACGATTCCAGTGTTAGAGTGGTCAAGAACCACTTCTTATGCCGGTCCAGTACTGTGTTCGCCTAGACATGAACCCTCAGGTTAAATAATCAATATTAATAATTGTTCATAAATTCGAACCTGTAAATATGCATTGAAGTACAGGGCGTAACTACATACCGAGAACACAAATAATATAAATATCAACCGTAATCACCGTGTGTCCTAATTATTTTTATTGTGTTATTAATGTTTGTATGTTATCTTGTATTGTTTATAATTGAACTGATTATAATTTAATTATTATATTATTTAGGCATGTTATTTAGCCAATTTACTTGTGAATTATTATTCAATAAATGAATTTCATTGAATTATTATTATTATTATTAATATGGTACATTTAAATATTTAATTTCAGTTGTTTGTTTTTGTATTTGTAATGTTTTCCTTTCATTATTATTGAAATTAATTTAATTATTATACTTTATCCTGTTCTGTTGTTCAGTGCTTGACAGTTTTTGGCCTTATTTGGCTGTTATCAAGCACTTAAATAAATGGATTGAATTGAATAATGTGAAATAATGTTGCATTCACTGATTTCAATGGTACAGGGACATACAATGAAAATATTACAATTTGTGCTATCTTAATTTTTAATTTAGTGTTTTACGTATTTATGATTTAATTTTAAGTTGTAGGATTTGGGTGTTTCACGGCGGTGAGTCTGAAGATGGCTGTCTTCTGGGTTGTTGCGCCGTATAGTCTGGTAGAAGTTTACCGACGTTTCAGAGGTACTTGCTGCCTCCATCATTAAGGCCTGAAGACAGCCATCTGCTTTTATGTTATATAAATTATAGAACACTATTTAAGACGGTGACATTTTTTTTAACATCCTCAAGTACAAAATAAATTGCCATTCCATATAAGTA
This sequence comes from Zootermopsis nevadensis, assembly GCF_000696155.1. The sequence continues at coordinate 13,163 of NW_019059979.1, read as the reverse complement.
TCCTTTGAGGACACCTTTTCGATGCAAGAAAGTGTTTAGTTTGATTATGTATATTTAATGTTGTTTTAATTTTTTTATTGTTTTATGTACTCTGTACTTATTTTATCTTGTCGTTTGGAGCCTGTAACTGGCGCCTGTAAGCACGTCAAGTGATTCAATTATAATTATTATCGTAGTCATAAATGTCGGTGGACAAACACACAGATAATTGTGGCTTAAAGTGTAACGAATACACTACAGTGTTTTCCTCTGAGTGTATATCTCAGTGCTGATAAATATCGATATATATGAACCTCAGTGTCCAAACTATCTGTATGATTTCAAATGTTGACGTGCCAGAGATAATTCTTGATGTTTTAACGAAAATATCAAAACAGTTTGTATTAGAACATTGCCTACTGTGCCTAAAAGCGTTGTTGTTGTCGAAAACGTGATAAGGATTTCGATTTTTTTTAGTCGCATGTCCGTTTGCGATCTCTTATGAATCCCCAGGCCCTCACACCTCAAAAAAACAAATTTTGATTTTTACATTTTGTTTTTAACCGTTTCAAGCCTACTGGTAAATATATGTCCAACCTGTTTTAACGTTAGTAAGTCTCCAATTTTTGTTTCGTATGAATCTCAGTAAAAACACGGTTTAATCCTTAAATAGCTGTAACAGATTGATCTTTGTAATCGTGAAATGCAGTGTTTACTTTGCGGTAGGAACTAAATTATTAAATATTACTTAGAGTTAAAGAATTTATAGGTGGGTTTTTATCTGCAGAGGATGAATTCGTTCACCATTTGTAAGCTGGCTGTTTATTTATTTGAATAAAGATGCAAAGGGTGGAACATATAGTACGCACGGGGACAAGACAAATTAGAATAAAACTGTAACTGGAAAACTTGGAGGCAACAGACAACTTCGGAGATACAGAAGTATATTGAAGAATGATATTAAAATTGATCGAGAAGACATCTGGTGGCAGGACATTGGTGAACATTGCTTAAGCGGGCTAAAAGAAGGTGTATAGGAGAGTTGTTATGAACAATAAAATTAACCTTTGAGTGTAATAAAGTGGCAGGAACTTTCTTGGCAATAGCGCGACTATCAACTTCTAAAATGATTGTGGGGTCACGGTGTTAGTAGCTTTTTTTCTTTTAACATAGATACTTGTTCTACCATTTGTCTATAAAATCTTGAACGTTCATACAGTCTCAAAGGTTCACCAACCTGAAAGTATTGACGTATGTCTTTATTATAATATGGTATAATGTTTAAATTACATTTCCCGTTTGTTCCAACTTAGCATTATGATAAATTAGGGAAGATGTGTCAGAGACTAGAAAATTTTGAAGAGCCTTCTGTCGGAAAATATAAAGGATCTTTTAATGTATGTTTAAAGCTTGGAGTTTAAGGCGTTTGAAATCAAGCATTCGGTTTGATATGCAGAAATAATAACACTCACTGTCTGCAGAGGAAAAACATTCTGACAGGTGGAGAAATACTCGTGGATATGAAAAGATGGGAAATGCCTGACTTAAACTTGAGTCTAAAGTAATATAAAATATTAACATTAAGATGGAAAGTTGTATAGTCTCTGTTTAAAGTTTTTTCGTTTCTCTTGTGTAGCCGTGAAGGTCTTGAATTTTCGTTAATTTATGATATTGTATAACCATGAACTACACGGACTTGTTTATGGCGGTGATGAAACTTTGGGTTCTACCTTCAAAGGATAGTAATTCAGAGACGCCATTTATCCAATTAATAACGCTTGTATGAAAGATTTCGATTTGTCACATCCAGTTAAAAAAATTCATGTTCGGAATCATAATGTAGGCCCTTTTTATATTATTTTATTTGACGTTTGAATATAAATTGTTCTGTGTGGCTTATACATGACTTCACAAAATATGAATTGAAATCAGCATTACATTTTCATACTGGCACGCTACTAGTGGGTTATTATCTTGTGAATTATGGCAGTGATTATACTAATTTACGTTTCGTAGATTTCAATACAGTTTGTGTCACGAAGGAAACTTTCTAATACAGTTATATATGCGAAACATTAAACTCAAGTAATTTATTATTCCTTTCTACATAAAATTTCTTCACACTTTTGCCACAAACGCATTATATATTAATTAAATAACTATTTGCTCAATTACACATCTTTTAATTTATCTTTTTTTAATGTTGCATAACTGCATATACTGTGTACGAGGTGCGATCGAAAGGTTTCTAGACTGTGTCAATAGCGGGCGAACCGGATGTAGTACGAGCTTCTGCCGCTAGGGGGTGCGGCCTACATTCATAGTGAATCAGTGTGCCAGCCGGCATCATCGAATTAGCATTTGTTTCTTAGTTACGGGCGTTTTGGTAGTGCATTACACCGACCCTCCTGCGATTTCGGAATGGCGTGTGCATCAAATTTTGCCAAAGACTCGCCAAAACCGCTACGGAAACCTATGAAATGCTAAAGCAAACATTTGGGGAGTCCGCAAACTTTTGTGTGGCATTCACGTTTTAAAAAGGGCCGGCCGAACCTCTGTCGATGATGACGAGCGTTCTGGACGACCATCTTCGAGCACAACGCCCGAAAAAGTTACGAAGATCGACGTCGTACCATCAACGACTAATGCGACATTGTTGGGATAGGCTATGGGACCTGTCAGCTGATTCTAAAGGAAGAACTCCACATGCGACGCATCCTGTCTGAGGACCAGAAGCAGAATCGACTTCTCTTTTGTCAGGAGCTCAAAGATCTTGCAAGATCCGACCCCAACTTCCTTTCTAAGCTCTGTGTGACTTCTTCCTCTTCCCAAAGATGAAAATTCAGCTAAAGGGAAGGAGATTTGAGACGATAGAAGAGATTCAGGCAGAATCGCAGATGGTGCTTGACAGGCTGACAAAGAAAGATTTCCAGGGATGCTTCCAGGCTTGGCAGCGGCGCTGGGATCGTTGTGTTCACTGCCAGGGGAACTACTTCGAGGGTAATAGATGAATTTAATACCTGAGATAAGTGTACGGGTTTTTATAGGCGCAGTCTAGAAACTTTCCGATCGCACCTCGTATGTTATATGAGAGTATCTTTAAAACAAATATGATTTGAGATTTTAACGACGGTGAGTCCAAAGATGGCTGTCTTCTCGGTTGTAACGCCGTAGCGTTTCAGAGGTCCTTATTGCCTCCTTTATCAGAGCAATGAATCATCGCCCTGATTATGGAAGCAACAAGGACCTCTGACGATGGTAACCTTCTACAAGAATACACGGCGCTACAACCCAGAAGACAGTCACCATCTTTAAAGGAGATGGGGTGACAGGATAGTATAGAAGACGGTCCTGCGTTTGTCGACTTTTATCTGTCGAGGTGATACTGGATTTGAAATATAACACAAACAAATGTGGGATGAGATGTGTAGCTTATATGGACGACGCTGACGTAGCGTGATCCTGTTCTGCAGGGCGGCCCAGCCCAGCAGAATTTCGCAGTGCGCCTTTCAGCCGCTCATTGGACAGTTACAACCTTACGTGGGTCGTCGAGAGCTACCCGCTACTGGAAGAAGTCCGTCTGCTGTACAGGAAACTAATGGTAAGATTTTATTTTTTTGATTGTCCCAAGAATTTCTAAGTTTAAACTAATTTGCGCTAATACGTAAGTGGGCTACACAGAAATTATAAGACGTTTTATACCGAGTGTCCCAAGATTTACCCAGATTAGGCTAGTTTCTCAATACAACAAGTACGAATTTGAGCGATAAAAATGGGCATTCTATAGCGGCAATGTGGAGTTAAAAATGTGTTCGATTATTATTCAAGAGGAATTGCTTCCACAAAAATTCAGAGACCTGTGAAACAACATTTGATTATTTTTAGATAATTTAAAATGGTGGGATTGAAACGCCCATCACAGTCAGCATCACTGGACCTAGTCCCGTCTAAAATATCCCCAATAGCGTAGGAACCCATTTCTCCTTACCTTAACCTCATGACGGAGGTAGAAAAAGTCTCCTAAACGTTGTGGCTTTTATCAAATAATCAAGACTATGGACAATGTTGAAAGTAACATTCGACTTGATTGTACGACTTTCTGCAACGTTGAACTGAAACCGATCGGTCTTTCCAGAACGAATAAAGAATTCTGAAAGCTGACGTTAGTCGCTGCTGTCCTTACTAGCGAGGACACGCTGTTAGTATTCACAGCGTACAATCAGTCCTGTATCGATCACATTGTATCCCACAGGACCTTCCATTGGACATATCGACCAGAGCAGTCCGTGTCTCTGTGTATTCTAGAGATCTGCCGAACAAATAGACCGTCTGCTTCCTCCGTGCCTCGGTGCTGAGGGGCCAACTTAAAATAAACCTGCCCAAGAGGAAAACTGAAGTCATGGCACGAAGAGAAGTCTTTTACGTAGTGCCTAATATATATTTGTGTAACTACATGGAGCATGGATGAGACGGGATAGCTCAGTCAGTATAGTGACTAGCTACGTGCTGGACGACCGGGGTTCGATCCCCGATGGGGGCAGAGGATTTTCCTCT
>NW_019059978.1:801382-821524 GCF_000696155.1 Zootermopsis nevadensis | reverse complement strand
TTTTCTTTGTGCTGTATCTGTAATCGGTCATCTGGCTGTTGATGCAGCATTCTAATAAAAAAGAATTGAATTGAATTGAATTATTATTATTCTGATTTTCTCACTTTGATTACAATATCTGAACACGGTGTTGAACACTGGGATTCCATAAAATGCGGGAAATTTCCTAACAAGCTCAGAAATATCTGTCTGTTAGGAATAATGACACAACTGCCACAGATAGAATTAGCTGAATCTCTTTGGGACGGACAGATCTTGCGTTAGAAGCAATGAGAAAAATTCGAAATTGATAAACTTCTATTCATTAACTCCATCTCTTCCTGCGAATTGGGCAAGGACCGCCGTGACTAATTCCAGTGTAAGAACACTTCGGTCCAGCTCGCGGATCATCAGTGTTTCGCGGGACCCAGTGTTCCTCGATAGCATCTGATTGGAACCGTTTTGTAGAGCACCACATCCTGACAGACATGACGTTCAGGTCTCAAAACGTACTTTCTACACAGCTTATTTTGTTCGGATACCGCACACTTACATAACCTATTTGTAATTTGTGATCGCAAAAGGGCAACTAAAATATTAATACATATAGATAGAATTTTTTAACAATTTTTATTGGCTGGCAGTGACATGGATATAGGCCTGTGTGTGTGACATAAAGTAATATTCTCTTGCCTGACGCTGTCATGATGATACTTGAATATATTATTGTTATCCTTGAAGAAGGTTTAAAAGATAACGAACTGAAATCTCCATTATTAATGTTTATTCTATGTTTCTGAAATATTTAGTTACATGAACGATGAAAATCCAGAATTTTTTTAAAAAAATTACAAATTAGTTTTGATATTTATGTGTGTCACAAGTTCGTCGCTACTTACGAAGAAACGTTGGTAATATCTTTCATGTAATTCTCCCTTTATCGTCCCGATGAAGCATCCTGCAAATAACCATGTTTTCTTTTTTCAGAAAGAAACATAAACCTTATATGATTAGTAGAATATTTAAAGAACTGAGGCAGTCATGATGTAGAAATAAGACCTTCGCTTATAATGACATTCAGATTAAAATTACTCTAAGATCCAATTATGTTAATTCAAAATTGCAAAGGATGTCAAACTTAGCAGCACTCATGTGCAAGTGGACGAGCCACGAACTTTGATTTATACACAGTTTCTGTCACTTGTTATTTCATATGTATTAAAAAACATTATAGTAACATAAGTTAGAATCTCGAAACCTTTCATACCGTGTAGCGACTCAATGTAAAATTATATATCCAACAACTATTAACACTGAAGGGTAGTATATTTATAGGCCAAACGCATTTCGACCACAAGGGGTCATCTTCAGGTCCAGTCGATTAGTAGCTGGAAGTGTTACATTTCAGGAATAATACTTCTAAAACTACATAAAATATACACTTAAAATACAGATTTTAACTTGTGTACAGATAAAAGTATTGCACAATTGTTATAAAACAATATGATTCTTATTGGATATAAAGTATTTTAAAATATTATTGAAATTAAATTTGATGTAAGTCAGGCATTTAAATAATAAAATGTCACTGCTGTTGGCGTGTTGTTATTCTCACCACAACATCATATTCACTGCAGGCCTTAGTATATTGTTCACATTTGTTGTGTTGACGCTGATGTCGATTTTGTGTCTTCCAAACTTGTGGATTCCAATGTAGGCCAGGTCAAGCAGATTGTGTGGAGAACTTGTTAATAGTTGTTGGATATATAATTTTACATACGTTAGAATATTGTTTTTGAACGGTGGGTCACGGCGTTTTGCTTCGCAATACGGAATAAACCTCAGGCAAATACTAGAACTGTTTTATTTGTTCGTATCTAATTGCTAAACAAAACAAACATTAATCTTCGTAGAATGTGGATAGACCAATATCAAAAAATTCGTTATGTTTTGCTGCAAATACATCGAAGAAAATATACAGTTAGTACGATTTGAGTTATTCATGGCGGTGAGTCTGAAGAAGGCTGTCTTCTGGATTGTTGCAAAGACCTCTGATGTGTCGGTAAACTTCTACCAGACTACACGGCGCAACAACCCAGAAGACAGCCATCTTCAAAATAAAGAGCTCCTACGACGTTATAACTTACATCCCAGTGAAAGCAGAACGACAAAAACCAGGCTGATATGAGTTCTTAGGCTGTATGTAAGCCGCGAGTAATGCCCTGATGTTTGTCTTCACCATAATATTGTAAGATAAAAAAAATGCCAGAAGGTTAAGACGAACCACAGAGCGCGCTTGAAAAGAGCCAACTAGCTTTACAGTGTGCATTTTGTGGTATTTAATTAATTTATGATTATACATAGTCCTAGGACTAAATTGTACTACATACGTTGAGGATAATGACGTAGTGAAATAAAAAGATGATCACCACATATTTGAAAACTAAATTCGATATCTAAAAGTTTCTTACAATTTGGTATAGGACAGACCAATTGTAGGTTCAGTTACTGTGCATTTAGTATATTCAAACCAAAGTTAATTCATTCTGACCTGGCGCACTCTTACAAATAGTCCACAGATGCAGTGGAATTAAAATGACAAAAGACACACCGTAAAATATTAAAACCTGTTCCTGTCGGGACAGAACTTCTTCTCAAGCTGCGCTGTAGGAAAGGGCGATCGACAGACCGAACGTGTCTTGACACATCCCAAAGTTCTGTACTGTCTTTTGTCAGAGCTGACCATTTGCTATGATGAAATTTTTATTTATAAAAAGGTTTGGGAAAAACGTGTTTTTCTCTTACTCATCAAACATTATTAGATAATCATCTCTTGGACTGGACTGTCCGGTTTGCTGTGAGAACTGAGAATTCTTAGCGTTACATGTTCAGAAGGGGTTAGGGGCAATGTAAGGATGAATGGAACAAAGGATAGGAGTTGACCATTTATATCATTGTGAACAAGGGAGCAGAAGGGAAACATCTTCCCTGTAAACTGGACTGTCCAGTTCCGGTTCCGCAAGGAAACATCTCATTGATAGGAAGAAGGTGCGAAGTGGCCAACTGACCAGATCCTGTTCTTCTTATTCTTATTTTTGAAGTCGGGGTGGGGAACCAAGACCTGTCCTCTCTCTTCCTGTACTTGCCCGTAACTGGACTGTCCGGTTCTGCAAATATCTTTCTTCCTTCGTGGGAAGATTGAATTCAGGAAGAAGAGGGTTAGAACAGACTACCGGCGATTTTCTGTCCACCTTGAGGGACGGGATCCTTGTATTTATTTTTTATTTCACCTTCTCACTTCTTCCGCTATCATTGCCTTTAAATGGATATATTTGTTTAACTGGCCAGTCCGGTTTTCGAGGCCCAAGAATGCACAGAGCTAACTCAGCAGCAGTAACTTCTAAGTTGGGTCAGGCAGGGGGTGGGGAGCTTAGGCGTAATTATTTAAGGGTGCTTCATATACCCCTTTATGACACCATCTCCAGCAACAAGCCACCCGTATACCGCACTGGACATTCCGGTTTTATCGTGAGATTTCTACCTTACATTTTGGCACTGACCATTTACAGTCCTACATTGTTACCAGCGGACTCTTCATCCTCAGGCTTAAAAAAATGTAATTTCTGGTTTGTTTCGTAGTGGACATTCCGGTTTGACTATGTGGGAATTTAGTTGTGAACCTCTATACAGTTTGTGAAAACCAGCAAGTGAAAAAGTGGTGTCTATGTAGTAAATTATCCATCGTCTTCACATGTGAGTTTTGGTATTACGAAGCTGACAGTTGTGTCCCTTCTATTGTATGGTACCGGAGATCGTACGTTGCACATTTTTTATGTTTTACGTTTTCGAAGACGACCATTTGGTTGTCTACAGAATTCAGAAGTGCATTATCAAGTCCAGTAGTCCTCTCACGGTCAGCGGCCCGCACCACTTTGTAGTTTCCGTTAGACTGTAGCTAATGTTTGTTCAGTGAGTTAAGAAATGCGCTACTGTCATGACGTATAGAAAAACCCTTCCTCTGAAGAGAATTCGTTATCACTATGGACTCCTACAGAGCCCGCTTACCGGTTAGTTGGTGAAACTAATTTCTACCGCTTTTGATTCGTGCCTTTGTTTGCTCCCCAGCTTGGTGATTATTAATTTTCATAATAAACAAGGATATTGCCATGGAGTACCTCGTACCGTTGTGAAAATTTCTTTATTGTTTCTAAAATAATTCTTATATTTATCTTTAAATAAGCTGATTTTTTGGCTGTTGGTAATTTATTACCTTAGTCCTGCAGTTATTTGTTTCACAACGATTTTAGTATAACGATATTGCTACCTGAAAAAGTTTAATTTATGTTCAGTAAATACAATGAAAGACATGAAAAGTCTGATAATTTAACGTATGGAATATGGGCCTATAAATAAATATGAGTGGTGATTATATTTTGTACAATGATTGAACCTTATCATCGAAAGTTAAATTCCACAATGAGGGCGTAGTTTCGGACGTTAGTTGCCAGTTTTTATTTGTAGTTTTGTTGTAGTATCAGGAATTACTTTAAACTAGTAACAAAATTTGCTGTGCAGGGTAGTACCCAAAGCGAATTACGCGAAGGCTACGCATTTATAAAAAATTATAAATTTCGAGCAAGTTTGTATTAAGACACCAAAAACTGTAGTCGAATATTTCAAGATCCACTACCTTCCTTACACGTTACACTTTAAACGTTTTCAGTTGCCGCGACTGACGCGTGTTAGTGGGGCCACCTTTCACATACATCGGGCAGGGTACGAGCTGAGTGTGCCGCTAAATGGAGCAAGTAATTAGCACCTCTTTTCACGACATTACCTATTAAGTCCGTAAACGTGTTATTACGATAATCATTACGATCAAAATATATTCATTATCATTACATTTCACCCCAAGGGAATTCATAAGGAATCGCTTCGATTATTTTCTGCATATGAGGAACTGAAACTCAGTACAGCTTCGTAAAGATGTTTCTCTTTGTATGTGTGACAGGTTGCTTAAGGAACGTGCATCACCCCGCACGAACTCAATTACAACGGCCATTAGCATAGAATGAGCCAAAAATCCTTGCAATAAACTAAATTTTAAAATAATGCTGTATGTGACACGGAGGATGAGATGGGCGGGGCATATAGATTGCATAGGGGATGCATACAGTATTTTAGTCCGTAAACCTTAAAAAAGGATGGCTCAACTTTTTTCTTCTTTCGGTCAATGTGTAGTTTTTACTTTGGGTCCAAGGCCCAAGAATGGCCAAGAAACCCCTGTTGGTGCCGTTTTTAAATGATTGCCAATTTTCGCAATCTTTAACAATATTTATTCATAAATAACAATTTACTATATTATATGCTCAAATATAAAATCTATTGAAATATTCAAAAATTACTACAGACATATACATTGTTTAAAATTGCCCCTGCAACATGTTGTAAATGGCACAAAGTTTGCTTACAAAACTTGTATTTGCGGTATGCTTTTAAAGTCAGTAGTATGTGTGGCACTTAAATGCAAAGCAGCAAACGAGATAATCACGATTTATTTCAGATCAAGAAAATAAATTAACTTGTAGTAACTAATACGTAATAAATTAACAAATAATTTTGCGAGACTGGTCACAAGTGGCCTCGGGCCGACTGTGGCCCGCGGCCGCCAATTGGGTCACAGTGGTTTAAAGGAAGAGACCAGTTGGAACCAGGTTAAATGCTACGAGAATTTAGTCATCAATGGCCAAAGTCGTTTTCCTATCCCATGCTACGTAATGTTACCTCTGCAGCTGAAAAAGCGTTATTAAATGATAAAGAACCAATTACCTATCTTTGCTTAAATCGTTTGTTTGAAAATCTTTCCACACTCGTTCAGATTATTACATTCAAGTGAGGCTTGCAAGGGCTGCAGATGCTCTGTTACTTCTCTGCAGAGCTGGTGGTGACGCCGTAACTGGTACGGAGTGGTGCTGTGGTGTCCCGGCCCGTAGTGGCGAGCGTTGGTCATCCCGCTTGACCGGTGACATCGCGCGCCTCTCTGTTATTCTTAAAACATTGGTGTCGCTTCTCTACCCACTACAGAACAAAATAAAATGTGAAATCGTATGCATTGAATCACGTGTCTGCAGCTTTGTTTCGGCCGAATATTTATACGTTAAAGCTTGTATTAAAAAATGGAATATATTTCCGTATCCTTTAATGGTTTCTGCCCTGTAATTCCTGGTAAGCAGTTCTCTTCACTGTTTTTTTTTCAAACTCTCAAAAAGGTGTTATTCTTACTGTGTCTTTTTGCTGATGGTGTCTCAATTCTGCCGTACTTTCCATTAATAAATCATCTATTTGTCATTTCTAAAAATTCCGGCTGGGATGTGTTTGATACAGTTCAGAAAACACGTGGTAATACAAGCTACAGAAACAAACTTAAAAATATGTAAACACTTTGGACGTTTTTAGCATGTGGACGTGAATCCTGTTACAATGCTATAATACTGTACATGGGAATATTGCATTTTTCAGAGAAATGATAAACGGCATGTAGAAAAAGTCAGTTCCTTTAAATATTAATGAAGCACTATCTCAGGTCTATGTATATTGTGAGTAAAAATAGTACTTAACTCGTTCTTAGATTTGACACTACTGATCAGACTTTATCCTAGAGGAAACAGTCTCTGGTAAATATTGGTCTGGTAGTCAGACAGAAATCCCAGTGCCTTTGCTGGAAATAGAATATTTCCTTGCACACCTTCTGCGAATAAATACGGAATTAAATATGAGCCCCCTATGTAGCCATTGTGTAAAAATGGCTGAAAACATAATATCGATGTTTGGATCCTTTTCATTTTTAGAGAGATAAAGAGTCGTTAATGAGGAAATATTTGTCAAACAAAACCGACTTCAGAGACAGCCGTCTTTTGGGTTGTTACTCCGTGCAGTCCAGTAGAAATTTACCAACATTTCAGAGGTCCTCGCTGCCTCCATCATCACCATGATGATGCAGTCAGAAAGTACCTCTGAAACACTGGTAAACTTCTACGAGACTCTAAGGTGTTGCTGCCCAAAGACGGCCATTTTCAAGCTCTTCGCCGTGGGAATCTCAAATCCAAACTGAATTTAATATTAATTTAAGGAAAATAAATAGAAGAAGATGCTTTGATGTAATGCATAACATACAAATAATAATAAAGGAAGGCAAATATTATTTGCACTTTGTGCATGTATCTGTGTACTTAAAAATGAACATGATTAATTCAAACATGAATGCTGTATAAACGGGTCAAATCGTGAAAAAACAAATCGGTATTATTTGACACTAAGTGCAATGACTCATTTGTAAAGTTGATAGCTGAGATTTAGAATGTCGCCTTGTTGTTCTTTTGCTATAATGAAAATTAATTACTTTTACCGAAAAGTTATATTAATACTTCAAATTCTTTAAAGAGAAGTATTTTTTTAATTGAGCTTTTGGGGAAAAAAGAGAAGTGGGTGTTATAGGTATATATAGGTTCTTCGAGGATCCTGAAGTAACATTACAGAGGTGGCTAACTAACTGTGATGATCACGCCTGTTGTGGATTCACAGAAGTTATTAATTCTCCGTGTCTCAGTGTAAAGTACAAAACATTCGTTATGAAAACCTGTCACGTTACATGGTTTACGGAATACCAGTCGGATAGGCTACAGTATGAACCACCAGCTGTTCAGAAGGATGATGGAACATAGTTCTCATAGCGATGATTTACGAATTTGTTGAGATTACGGAGATATCAATTTCAGTATTAGGTACTGAAAGGGAAAACATTTAAAGCCAACTGTTAATAGTGTGTCAGTAGGAGTAATGACAGATTGGTAAAATAAGACGTGTTAAAAAAATTTCGTTTATGAAAGTCTCAATCAGTCTCATTGTGTGTTATCAACAGTTTGCCCATTGTCTTTTTAGCACTGGACATTATTGTTTGTTTTACCCAGTCTTAGCTGAGCGGCAAATTCTAAACCCAACATTCAGCCCCACCATCTTGCTCTGGGTCCTGGCTCATTGAAATTTCTTTTTACGGCTCTAATATCAACACTAAGGACACAGCGAACAGTTATTATTTTTAAATTTGATCCGTGTGCATGTAAATATAATGTACGAAGTGTACGTATAATTGTGTACTGCGTCATTCATTCAAATACGGAAAACAATACTTGTCACACAGGCCAATGCACATGCTTTTCCATTAACTCTTTAAATCACAATAGTAACTAAAATGTACCATCTAATTTAACAATTAGTAATTCCGAATTTTGTCCTCAGATTGTACTTAAAGGGTTTCGGACGATTATCAGAATAAACAGGGATTATTTCCACAAGCAACTGATCGTTGTAATGGAGACTTGTTGTGTTTTCTTTGAAGCAAGGACTGAATTCTTGAAATTTATTTACACGAAATTTCATTATTAAGTTTTGACCACATCTGCAGCGCAAAAGCATTCTTTATGCTCTTTCCTTTAATATCATTATCGGCAACTAACTTCGGCCAAAATAACGTCATTAGCTAATACACTCTCACTGTAGGATAACTTCTATTCCTACACACACGTAGTTCAATAACCACATTGACGCTGAATCGGGGTGTATTTTAGGTCAGTGCCCTCTTGAGTAAATTAAAATCGCATATGTACAGAAATCAAAGTTTAACCGCGTACGTATTCTACTGGAACATTAAGACAAAGACGAGACGCAGTTAGGAACGTAGCATTTCTACCAGATCGATTTTAAAAGTCGAGAGAAAGCACAAAATTCATGTGTATGATCTGTTACAACTACAACTGATGGAAACTGTCTTATCTGCAGTAGGTTATGGGACAAGAATACGTTAAACAGGTGGAAAGATGACTTTAAGTTACTTTCAATTACAGTTTAAAGTAAGAAAGGAAATAAATACCTTCAACAATTTGATTAAGACAATATAAAAATAAATTAAAGTCTGAATCTTCCTGCCTAAATAAAATATGAAGTTGAAAACAGAACAAGAAGATCTGGATTTTGATTCTTTAGTTAACGAGTCTGCAAGTATCTCAGACTATATAGAGTTGGATGGGAGGAAGGTTAAGTAATGAATGATGTATCTGAAATTATATGAAAGAAAGCTGTCGTGGCTTCATTTTAAGAGGCACTAAGGAAAATCGAAAAAAACTTAAAGACAACCGGTTTTGAACCCGGGACCTCGAGATGCCAAACTCAGCTACAGCGTTGTTAGGTCCTTCTAATATTTCCTATTAATGAGTTCACGAGTGTCCCTGTCAAGATGGTAATGTTTAACTAACACATTACAGAAACGTGGACATTTTAGCCTAAGTGCGCCATGTTAGTTCCGTCGAGCAGTGGGCATAATTTCTTCCCTGGGCTACGTTCTTGTGTGACGAGTAGGGTGCAGATATGAGGGCAGAGCGGCCGGTCCGTAGTGACCAACCGGACAGACCGGACCCTCCGACCCGAATTCACATTACAGCTACATAAAAAGAGAGAACAGAAGAACGCTAAGTTGTTTCCTCGGGACTGCGTCCCGTTTGGCGTTGTTCCCGACGGCCCGCGTGGGAATGACGTACAGTGTGATAGCAGGATGGAGAAAAAATAAATTTATATTCCTTTTAGCCATATGGGTTCCTGGCCTTGCATTAGAATGACAAGATAAAACGAAAAGCTTTTGGTAACTTGTATAAAATGAATTCGTACATGTATGTGATTTTTATGTGCTTCCTAACAGGGAGAAGGGTCAAATTATGTAAGCTTGAAGTGGGGGAAGAGGATAACGGATTGACCAGAGTTGAATGTCCAGTTTGAGGCACATTGATTTAAGAAAGCATGCACAGAAGGAAGGGAAAACAAACAGAGAAAAGAGGAACTACTAGAATGGTAATAATACGCTTTTGAATTGTACTAGCTTCGAGTGAGCTACTACCAAAATCGGTTACTATAAGGATTTATAGGAAAAAATAAGATAACAGGATTTCATTCGCTTATTCATGCTTGTCAGGTGCTGATAATTTTCTGTAATGTTCACCCTGTCTGGTGCAGCCGAGGCAAAAACGTACCACAACCGTCACTGTACAGAGTTTGATGATAATTCGTTACAAAGATCCATTATGTTTGAATAGAAATTTTGCATTTCGTATGCGATAATAATGCTAGGCTGCGGGTACTTCGTATGATCTAAGCAAATAATTATCGGAACATTATATAAAAGCTGTAACGGTAATGTTTAATATCATAGTTTCTGAATGTGCTTTGTGTATTCATACATGGAAATTATGAATAATTTAGTACGAGAAGTCGTTAAACCACGCCGTGACCGTTTCTATGCGTAACTTGGGGCGCATGTGTTGTTATTATTTCATCCACTTTTCTTCACACAATTACATTCTCACACGATCTGACTTCTAGACCAGGATTTGCCACTGTATTACCCCATTTTGACCTGTTACAGGTATTACAAAAGAGAATATAGGCCTAAGTAATACAAAGAATGCATTTCTAGGCATAATATTCTTTTGTACTGATATTTTGTTTTGGATATCCAAAAATAACTCCTTACTTAAATAGGATCCGTGTTATTTAAAGTGTTTTCTATATCGTTTTATAAAAATGATTACTGGTGAAATGTGCGATTTTACCTATAGTTTCTTTCGTGGTCGAAAACGTTAAATCTGCGACCTCACGAAAAGTAATTAACATCTTCTCATTGATCTTCCTCAGGGTGTATTGTCAATCGCTATTTTATGATAGTGCAGGTCGAATTCTTGTTTTAACTGGGATCAATTATGTTATGAAAATTAATTTTTCTTTATACTCGGGACTATTATGTAACTGCTATCTTTGTTTTCTGATCGCTTTCTGCAGATTTCATCATAGGCAATTGAAAGTATTAACTTTCTGCACTGTTCTACTGTGAATGAAAATTTCGTTGTGACTGGTTGTCCCTGCCTTGATGGCCTAGAAATGAAATTAAACGAAAACTTAACGGAATTTATTACGGAGAGTCTTTGTGTAACAGAATAAGTTTCTGGTCTATGTAATTCGAAAATATTTTCTCAACAAAAAAGCATGTCATTTTGACCTACCCTGAGCCATTTAAAATAACTCCGTATATTTACAATAGAGTAGGATTTGAGTATTTCTTTGCTGTAAGTTCAAAGATGGTTGTCCTCTGGGTCCTGTGATCGTAGTCTGGTGAGTTTACTTATCGCCCTGATGATGGAGGCAGCAAGGACCTCTGAAACGTTGGTAAATTTCTACGAGACTACACTGCGCTATAGCCCGGAAGACGGCAATATAATTACAATACAGATTTTTATGCCTTGTTTTATTTCATTAGTCCCTAAATTCTTCTTACTTTGTTTGTTTGTCATCAGTCTTTCGACTACCTTTATGTGGTCCTCCAATTTCGCCTATTTTGCGCCAATCTCTTCATTTTCACATATTTTTTGCAGCCCATATCCTCAAAAATCAGCGTCACATATTCCAATCTTGTCTCCCCCTACAATTCTTCCCTTCAACTGTTCCTTCCATTACAAAATTAACCAATCCTGGGTACCTCAGAATGTCTCACCATCCTATCTCTTCTTCTGGTAAGATTTTTCAATAGACTTCTTCCTTCGCCTATCCTGTCTAAGACCAATCCACTTGTTTGTCAAATAGTGACACTGAACAGACCGTACTTGAAGAAGCCCAATTTTTATTTCTGTGAACCAGTGATAAGTAGAGAAGTCTCTAAAACCTGATTATCACTGACACCAAATGGTTACAGGGAATGGAACTTATGTTTGCGCTTAGTATGCACTTACATTATGAATACAAACTTAAAAACTCTGAAAGTAACTCTGCCCTTTATATGATCATCATTTTGTTACCTTATGTTTGTGACAATATTGAATTAAATTTTCCGCTAATTTAAGACAGTAAAGACGGTATTATGTAAAATTTGTTAAATTCTAACTTGGAATAGTAAGATATTAATCAGTATAATATGAAGCACGCACAAAATAAACATGCAAATAAAGACCAAGATAAGTTAATGTTTATAAAATAATTTCGAGCAACAATCCGTATAATTTATGGACAAAAGCCCATCCTTCCTCTAATGATGGAGATTATCTGCGAAACATTGGGATTTTTCTACAACTGACACGGATTGTTGCCCGAGAAGATTTTATCGGGTTCTGTTGCCTTGAAAACTTGAAGTCTTGTATTGTAATATTGCATCCATTAAAAATAAAAGGTGAACATTAGTGAAGTTAACCCACTCTTAAGCACCTTGAGTGTTTTCTCCATCTAGTGTCTAATAGAATTTTAGATTCTGACCCAAAAAATATTAGTGGTCAAAGGAAGGAAAATTATATGCAGGTAACACTAGTCAGAATCTTGTTTAACACAAAGCAGCGTACTCATTTATCCACAAAGAAACAAATGTTGTGGCAAGTGAAACATTCTGTTGCATCCGAGTTGCTGAAAAGAAAGGCACATGCTCTGAGACCATTTTGGTCGCCCACTAAATCACAGTGTTGAGGCCAGTACCACCTGGGTCAACGGCTGCCCTCAGACTCGCACTGCAAAAATGAAATACGGCAATTTGGCTCCACTCCTTTCCTCGTCATAAACATCAAGACACATTTTAATATATAAAAAGGTATAAAACTGAATGGCCCTTCATAAACATAATGAAGATATTAGACAAGAACTGGAAATGACAGATATCATGAAAGAATAAAAAATGTCAAAGAAATTATGGAAACAACGCACTGAAACCGAATCTAGTTTGGGCTTGGTGGGAAGAGGAAATGCTTTATCCCTGCCGGTAAGAGAACACTGGTCGTCCAGCCCACAGACACTCACATTTCTGGTTGAGGTATTAGTTAAATTTACAGGAACAGAAGTATTCTACTCAAATCACGATTTAAATCGCGCCTGCATTTATTAGCCTGCTAGATCCTGAGTAGCTAAATTAAGTGTGTTTAAAAAACAATTTCATGTGCGATTAATAACTGTGGTCAATCATGCATATTCATTTATTTTTACGCCCTTATTACATCGACAAGTAATCAGATGGAGACATCTTCTAATGACGATTTTATGTCTATTTATAATGGCTTGTTACAAAAAAGACACTAAACTCGGCTTACAGTCCTCAATCAGCAGAAAACATCTATCGACATGCTTACTAATACGCCAACCCTTGATTTTGCTTTTAAAGAATTAAATAAGATTTGTTTTATTTCTCAGTATCAGATTTGTATTGCAATAATTTCTCGACCCAGAGGATTACTGAAAGTACTTCTAGTTGCAACAACGCAGTGCGGCTACCGATGCTTCTATCACGGGGATTCTTAACAGACTGAGGTCTCCCTGCTTACCAACAGACCTTCTTTGCGCTAATTGGTCATTCACAAAAAGCAGAACTCGACTCAGCCGCCAATTCTTCTCAAAAATACTATAGTTTTATACGTGCACAAAATAAGGCATTTTATCTCAGGCGGGGTTTTTCATAATTTCTTCCCAGTTTATATATTTATTATTGCAATCTTTACACAACACACGAATTCTTCTTCAAGTCTTATGTGTAGCACATGTGTTGCGAGAAAACGGTAATAATAAACATATAAAGTTTAAGGCTCTCCAGTAAATTTTATTCTTTCTAGTAAATGTCTACTCAGTACTTGAAAACAGAATACTGTCATTTGTCTTCCCTTTATTATTTACGTTTATTGTCACAGCACTTAAAGTAGCAATAGACTCAGCAGTTGGTACAAGTCGTTACTCAAGTTCATGCTACAAATTATGTAACATGTATGATAGTGATAAAATATGTATATAGAATTTTAGTCAGGAATCCTGAAGGGAATTAACCACTTGGAAGACAGACATTGATGTAAAGGTAATATATCCTATTCTTTACATTTTAAAAAATCTATCATTATTCAACTTGAACCTTTTATTGAAAGAAGATATTCCAAATAACTTGAAAATCTGCCCATGAAATTTGAGGTTCTCACTGCCGTGAAGAAAGGCATTGCTCTTGTGGGTTTTAACGCTGAAGATAGAAACATTATGTTACAACCCAGTAGAGCAACACAGAAAACTGCCAATGAGTGTTCTTATCTCCAAGAAAACAAAAAGTTATTTGGTCGATTATGTTTAGGAAGATACCCGTTTTTTCATGACAACACGGAAACTAGCACGAGGAAACGTGGGCAAAGCGCCTCGTTTACTCAGCATGGAAGTCCGTATAATTTTACTACAAATGCACATAAATGAGCATTCTAATAAATAGGACTGGTAATGAGCAAAATAAAGGTACCATGAATTGCAATATAATAGAGTAACTCGGGCCTTTCTTCTTCTGGAGGGGGGATTTGTTTACGTTGCCACTTTAGAGCCCAGTAGGCACTATATGTACCATCTGCTGTAACAATCACGAACTCTTCATTTTGTATTTATGAGTTTCGTTTCAGTGTAAACAGCGATTATTTCTTTAAACAGCATTAACGGGTTGATTTCGGTAATGGTTAAATCTTGCGTTTTCTTGAGGTACGGGCTGAATTATGAAATAGTATTTCGACCAGGTTTGGATTCAAGGAGTTAACGAGCCAATTAGAACTCCATCTTGTAACTCCGTGTATTTTACGTTTATTTTCCTACTTGTTGCAGACTTGTGCCACTGATCCTTTCAAGTACCCAACCAGATGCGTTGTTTTATGCTTTATGCCTAGTTCTTACAAAAGATGACTTGACCGTTAAAGCCTAGCTCATGCACTCTGCATTTTTATCCGAAGTAATTTATAATCCTTCACTATGACAGTTGGTCAGCCAGCTTTGTATTATCCCCTCCTGCTTCTCCAGTAAGGCTCAGCTTAGAGTGCTCATAGCCAAATGGAATTAGTTCTCATTTTGATATTACACAGTAATGCAATTGAGATTGTAAGCTTCATCATCAATAATGGTAAATAGTGCAACATGTTCTTTAATTAGAGGTTGAGAGTCTTGTCCCTTTAATTGAGGGACAGTGTTGTGTTCTGCAGTAATTCAGCTTTATAGTGTCGGTAAAGTTTAAATTAGTCTTACTATAAACGCTCTGCCTAGGATCAGTACTGTCTGTCCGAATGTAACAGTGACATGATTCATTTGCAAGTATTTACGAGAAGAACTTCTTTCAGATGCTTCATTTTGTTTTGCAATGGTCAGCAAGACGCAACTTATATTTTATAATTAATAATCATCGTACAATTAAACTGTACAGCTACTAATATTTGCTGAATCTTAAGAATTACGTACTTTTAACATACATTGTTACTGTACAATATCTACGCTCAAGCCTATAAGACAAAATGATTATTTATTTCTTGCAGCCTTACCAAATTATCTT
The DNA here is from genome assembly GCF_000696155.1 of Zootermopsis nevadensis. The sequence goes on along the minus strand of NW_019059978.1, from coordinate 806,145 downwards.
GTGTTATTGAGCCATCTGTAGCTTTGGATAGTTCGTACCAACATCAAATATTTAATTAAATAGTACATATTAATAAACATGTCAATAGGCGATCCTTTAGAAAGGTATTTATTTCATCACTAACATCGAACGCCGCTCCTATTTTGTATTCGGGAGATTCCAGTTTGAAATTTCGGTCCGGAGATCAGTTACCCTGACTGAGAATTTTCTTGGTTTTTCTCAGTCCCTTCATGCAAAATCCTGGATAAAACCTTAAATTAAGTCACGATCACTTCCAAATTCTTTCCAGTTTATCATTCATTAAACATCGTATCATTCGACGTTATTAGCTTATATTAAGAACGAATGACAGCGTAATTTAAAAAATCACAAATGAGTACATTTTATCACTGCACAAGGTGAAAGTAGCTTGTGTATTAATGAGTACGCCTCCCATGAAATTTACATGTATTACGCATGAAATAGAGCAGGACTATATATTTGAAAGTAGTCATTAAAGAAAATGTAATGTCATAAATAAGATTGTATTTTAGTAATCATAGATCTGTATCTCAATAACTGTTCATTACTGTTTGTCTGGATTTTATAATAGTTCTGGAACATTTATTCACTTTGAATGCTTGCATCATTAGAATGGGCCTATACAAAGTGATACTGATAGTTTGAATCTTAATGGGACAGTGTCTTTGGAAAATGCTTGGAATACTTTCAAAACCTCATACATAATGTCATCTAAACAAAGGTATCTTGTTGCAGCTAATGTATACAGCACGTAAAATGAACCTGTTGTTTAATTTACGAACAGTTCTGTATTCCAAAACGAAAAAAAATCCAACAAACATAGTGCAGCAGCGATCAATGCACCATTAACGTCGCCAAAACATGTCTGTGTTATCTGCACTACACAATTAATGTAGGCCCTATATGGCGAAAAGTTCTGCTATAAAGTCGATTTTTTCGCAATGTTCTGTGCAGTCGGAACAAGATTTAGGCTTTTGAGGAGTTTTGGAGAGCCGGAAATTCTACGTAGCCTTATTCATGTAGCCCTTTACCTTTAGAGTGACACTTTTTAATAGCTTATTCATGTTCCTTCAAACTGATTATATTTTGCTGAAAATTCTAAAATGAATATTACTAATACAATAAGGTGGTAAATGATTTCAGAATTTCAGATTGAGATTCGTGTTAAAGAAGATACTTCCGTGTTTACATATTTCTTCAGCTTGAACGGACTGTAGTCTATATCTTTTAGCGTTGTTTCCAGTTCAGGCTGTGGTCGAGATAAAACAAGTTTCAATGCTAGAAGCTACAGATAAAATTAATTATTGAAGATTGACTTATATTGATGTATAGAGTTTTGAGGTGCTTCTTTACAAAACATTAATTACAGTGTAAAAGATTACATTGATTTTTAATAATAATAATATATTTAAGAATTTATTATCAGAGATTCCGCATGTAAAAATTGTATTATCTATCGATAAGCGATGTTTCTGAGCTTTAACACATAATCTGTGTAATTTAGCTGACTTTATCTTGCATAAATGTGAAATAACTTAGGAGTAATTATAAGTTCTAGTACTTCAACATACACATCTTATCATTACATGTCTATTCTGTAGCTGAAAATGTTTATTTGTTTGTTGGGGATAATAGGCTTTTATAACACCGCTGTATTTCTTATTTCTTTAATTGTACCAATAAAGTCCAAGTCCAATAACTGGTATATTCCCATAATGCCTGGATATGCATGAACAACAAATTATAAATTTTTAACAGAAAAATATTTATCGTCAGCTGGAGTGTTGTTATATTTCTTTCTTGTAATTCAAACTTTCCCACCATAAGAGACCATTAGTTACAAAATAGTATCGATTATGGAATAAATGAATTTACACGACAATAATGTGTCAGTTTCGGCAGGAAGCCAACCGCTTATCAATTATACTGAAAAGCCATTACAGGATGATAATAAAACTTCCCATGTATCTGGGCGCAGTATATGTAGTACGTACCGATAGACCCGTGGTGGGAAAAGTTCTTTCTTCAAATACGGGTAGACATATATACGTGGGGATGCATTCTCGCATTTTATGCATAAACTGTACACAGCAAGTAGTTCCCGACTTCGATAAAGTACAGTTACACTGTTTGAAGATAACACTTTTGACGTAGCAAGTATACGGCTACTGGTATGATTCTGGACATGTATTTTATACACAATGAAGAATAACATTTTGGCAGAAGTTGATCTAAAGAAATAGACTGTAGGTCTAACACAATATTTTCCTGATAACTCAAATAGGCCCATTCGTCAAGAGGATATGTGACTGAAAACTTGCATGATATTATTAATTACATTAAATGTTTCTGAATCATTTTCTAATTGTTCTTTGGAAAGATGGGTATTCGTTTAAGAATAAATTTTGAAGTAGCTAGGCTTATACCCTTGTATCATTAACAGATTTATGATGTTTTTACATCCAGCATTACCTTTATGTACTTTGTGGGATTTGGGGTTTCTAATGTAAGCTGCATTAGGAATGGTCTTCAATTAAATATTAACTCGTTCAGTGCTTCTTTGAGAAAGTCGCTTAAAACAGAAACATGAGTCGAAACACAAACCGGTCATTGTAACTGCATGTAATATTCAATTTGTACTGTGATTTGAGGTTCTTACAGCGGCGAACATTTCGATATTGGTCTCCTGGGCTATAACGCCGCTTGGACTTGTAGGTAGATACCAACATTTCAGAGAATCATGCTTCCTCCATCTTCAGTCCTGAAGATTTTCACATTTCCCATTAATTTTTTTTTCTCCACATTAATCCCATGTTAGAAATGTTTTTTGAAAATTAAAAACGAAGTTAATTAAAACTGGCTGTGGCATATATTGAGGAAGAACATTTCGTAGGTATCTGACCGTGCCATCTGTAGGAAACTAATGGAACTACTTTCTCCCGACGCCGGTAAAAGACGCAGTCGACATTTTGTGTTACGAAAAGATAACATTAATTTGATTGTTGCTGTTGAGTATGTGGTAACACTTCGACATGACAAAACTGTGTGCCGTAAAATAGGATCTTTGTTTACAATAGTGTGGAAAATGAAGTGGACAATATTTTATCAATTCAAGGCTTCTTGAACAGATGATAATAGTTCAGACTCAGTTTTCGTGCTGAGGAACACCCCCTGGCTTAATAGTTATTATAATTTTAATATTTAGTAGTGAATAATTATTAGACTATTGTTCCTGATATGTTATTTTTCCTGTCTTGTAAAGAAGGCAGGGAAATTTGTGGGTGAGGGACATTGTAAGAAACGCATTTTTCTATTTATTTCAGACGTTCAGCAATCTGTCGCATTTTACCACAGCAGTTTTTAAACCAGACTTATATCAGCTTTTCAACTCTTTCCAAGGATGGAGCCTTAATTCCTTCAGGCCGTATTACGATACGAATGCGCAATGGTTTCAGGAGCAGTGTTGTTCTGCGCATGATCAACCAAGTAAAGTGGGAGTTTCCATCGTGTATAATGACGTAGGGGTCCCGCGCCGAAGTCGCGTGGTCTGAGGCATCGTGCTTCGGACCGCGCTGGTTCGAGTCTCGGAGGAGAAGAAATTTTCTCATGAGCTTTCGACCAGTGTATGGGACCGGTGCCAACCCAGCGTCGTGAGGAAATTGGGCGGCTACAATGGGTAGCGTAATCCGGTCATGAAAACTAGCAATGGCCGGGGGTTCGTCGTGCTGACCACACGTCAGCCTATATCTGGTTGGATGATCGTTCACCTCTGCTTAGGCATGTGAACGTGAGGCCAGCAGTCAAGTTAGTCGGCTTTGGCTCTCTGGAGCTGTTACGCCACGGATTTATTTATTATTTATTTATAATGACGTAGGGTAAGCGCAAATGCAATTGGTTGTTAAAGTAAATTTTCCCATTCAGCGTTATGTTGTGAGGAAAACACGTGGGTGTTCTGTTTTGTGAATTCTGTATTTAGATGTGGATCATTAAAAGTTGGTTCCATAGACTATGTCGTGGATACCCATGGTGGGAATGGAAACCATATCGAAGTATTCTAACGTGTCACTTCTTCCCACGTTGAGTAGTTTTGAATGATTCGACATTTAATTCGCCTTTCGCTTTTCGGAAAGATGCCGGTACTGAACTTCATTGGAATTAGTTCAGACCAAAAATGTTTAAAAAATTATGTTTCTCAGCTAAAGAACGTCTCCGAAACGTAGTAAATTTTAGAAATTTAAATTTTTAATTTTTGTATAATGGACAGTGGATAATGTTCTGCCAAAAAAATCATAACAGTGCCGACACTTTCGCTTTGTGTAAACAGCGTATTTAGAAAATGAAATTGGTGGAAAAAAGAATCTGGAACCTGTGGAGTCCCACAGCAACAGAATAATAAATAAATTATGTCATATAATGAAACAATCGGCCACTTAATGATAAATCTGAGCTCTTTTCAAGAGATTAAGTCCTTATTATTCAAGACTCGCTCTCTTGTATAAATCTTTTGTCGTGTTTCATGCTAAAGTAACTTCTTATCTCAGGGAATAGGGCTAAAAATAACTTGCGCCTATAGGCCACATTACCACTTCACAAATAGTCTTAAAGCACTGCAGTAGAATATAAATCTAGTAGATCTTTAGAAACATAAGATGTAGAAACCGCTCAGTGATTAACGACCAACGTTTGATTTTCATCGGTGGCGGGGACTTTTTCTGTCCACCTCTGCGTCCAGGCCGACCCTG
>NW_019059978.1:789701-800717 GCF_000696155.1 Zootermopsis nevadensis | reverse complement strand
TACTGCTGCCGGGGCGGGAAGCTCATTCTAGTGCAAAAAAAATATATATAAGGACGTAAAGAGATATACCGCAACTTCCCTTCACGTCATCGTCTTCATGACGCGCCTAATTTTGCATATGTATAAATTAACCTTCACGTTATTACTTAGCCCTATAAACGTAGCTCTTGGGCTTACGTCACAGGCCTCATTACAAGAAGATCTGTATTTCTTCGTATGTTATTAACTTATATGCTTCTTCTTTCAATTATTTTTACGAACGAGGAAAGCATCTTCATTATTCTTCCCAGACAGTCTGTATTTTTCCTTCCAATGTTTTATCTGGACTATTCTTTTTATTCTTTACGATCCACACACTCGGCCTGCGCTCTCGTTTGTGACCTGGATTTCTCACAGTCTGTGATTATGTTCGTAGCGTCTAATTGTTTTATAATTAATTCACTGCTCCACGGTCTGGATCTTCAAAGTAAAGTTGGCAGGCCGGATGTTGGCTGGAAACTCTTAATGTACCCAATTCATTTTCGTCTTTTCTAATGCGAAGGTAAAGTAGTCTGAATCTGTATATTGGGAGCTAAAATTTACAACAACAAAAAAGGTGCGTTTATATTCTGGCCCAAATTCGTAGAATTTATTGACCAAGTGACCCACTTGTCTAAAGGTTTGGGGAGGAAATTCATTCATTACTTACCGACAGTACAACAGGTTCGAAATTCTTTCGTATTCCAAACTTTGCCATAAAAATTTTGAACATAAAAGTATCTGTTCACAATCAATCAGGCTTATTATTTCAATCAATGTTGATTTGCTTAATATCTGGTATTAATTACGTGTGCTACCTTTGTAAATATGAAATCGATTATGCTAGTTTATTCTTTTATGAACTTACTGTGTAGCAGATAATAACTGTCTTTATTAACCACTGGCACAGTTGAACTTTTTAGTCAGTATAATAATAAGGGCATTCCAGATGGCGAACTCGAAGAAACGAAATTCTTCTCAGATCTGCTAGTCCTACAGCGCTAGTGTTTATTTTGTGTAACGAAGGCATCGATTCTCACAGGAACTGACCTGAATACAGTGGAAATATTCTTGCATTCGGCAGTCTTCTCCGTATATTCTGGGCATAATGAGGCCGCTTTGAATTCAGAACGTTTTATTGCTCGATGCAACTCAGTTTATAATTTACAAAGTTTTATTCCTCATTAGAGCACGCCACTAGGGGTATAAAGCGTTACTACGCTTGTTTTAAACTACCAGGAGAGCGAGAAAGACTGCAGCCAATAACAGAAATAAACTGATCGAATACTATAACGAAGACTTGCTTCGAACGCCATTAACATATATTCACGTATATTTAAAAAGTAATTCTTAAACGAATGCATGCTATTAGATTTACTGATACACACAAATAATGCATTTTATCTGTGGAAAGAATCACGTGATAGACCTAGATTTATAATTCTAGAGTTTTAGAAAATTACCGGTCTAGAATTATCTTTAGAAAAAGAGAATTTGAAGACTTTAGAAGGAATCAAGTGAATTTTAATTAAAGACGTGTGCATATTTAAATCATATTTAATTTTTTTTTTATTATGAAGAGATTTTGATAAATGTTTTTGACCTGCCTGAGAACAGTTACTCGATTGATACTGATGTTGTGGTTTTCTTCTTACATTTTCTGTAATTTTGTAAAGGACAGACGTCTGTTATTGTAGCATTAGTTTCGTCAGACTGAATATAAGTATTTACAGCCCTACACACAATACTGGTTATTTCTTTAAAACTATATTGAAATATAGGCATTTATTTTGTGTTACAGTACAGAAAATACTCACAGTAAATTTTAAATCACTTAAGTAATAGACCTATAATTTCTCTCGGATTGTGTTTTCCTAGGTTATAACGCCATGTAGTCTTTTAACTGATTACAAACGTTTCGAGGGGTGGGGGAACAGCCTCAATCTTCATCCGAACTCTTACCTCCATGAGAACATAAAGTCTCATAGAATTCGTTATGTAACATTACTTATCCGCAGACAGTTCTGTGTTATTCTGAACCTGTCATGCGATAATGCATTGTCCGTTTTCAAAGAACATGTCTAGAACATATATAAACGGTATCTTATTATTGGCTGGTGGGGGGAAATACGTTATGTATTCTTAAGGAAACTTCGCCGTCTTCTCAAGTATATTATTCTTGTTGGTGCGTGCGTCGTGCAAGATGGAACGTAATTAATCGTTTACGAGACAGGTTCAGATAGAATAAGGAAGGGTAACATTTGTTGACTTCAGTAGTTAAGAACTAGAACCATTATCAAGAAGTATGGAACATGAGTAATAATATAAAAATTGTTATTTAAATAAGATAGAAAATAAATCCGATTCACGAATTTGACAGCATTTTGAAACCTATTATCCATTATAGTAGGTCTCAATTGGCACATTGGGAATTAAGTTCTCGTGGCTTTCTCTAGTCATTCCAACCAAACGTCGGAATAGTATCATAAATTATGCAAAATCTCTGCGCATTTTTTGCATAAAAAGACACCTTACAACTGATTTCATGGCTCAGAATTTTCGAAATGTAAAATAAAATAAAGTCGTAATCCTGTGATGTTTAGTGGTGATTATATGCAACAGCTGTTTTAACAATATAAAACTCCGTTCTTTGCCAACAAATTGTATTTATGTGAAACTTAAAGAAATATTTAGACGAGTTTCGGCTTCAAAGAGTTAATTGTATTCCATACACAATTTAATCCAGTGCCTGTAAAATTTGGAAATTTTATTGCTTGTAAAATGCTGTGGACGTACGTAAAATTCAGACATTTTTACTGCAGTTAAGCAAAGAAACGGCGCTCATAATTCTGGTATGATGGCCTGTCACTTTCATTTAGTTGTTACCTCACATTGTAATTAATCTTTAAAAATATTTTAAGTTGTAGTAAAAAAAATTATTCCTGGCTTATTTACGGCCATCAGCATCCACAGATGATTACACTAAAAACTAACGACCTGATATTTTAAAAGTCTTCATTCTAATATTATCGTGGAAATACACCGCAGCATTAGTCGTTATTACAACCCAAACTTTAACAAATTGAGAATTTAGTTTCCGTCAATAAGGAGGGAATAAATAAAATGCTGTGAATACTATCGAATAAGCCTGAAGTTTGCTAAATGTTTATATGGCTTAGAAGTTTAATATATATTAGGCAGGATTTAGAATTAAAGACTAAATGAAGTTAAAGATTAACAAGCAGAAAACGAATTATAGAAATAATTTATCTAATGTGTTCAAATAGGGACCTATATTGCGCTAGGACAACACGTTATTTTGTAGTAGTGTAAATAAAGAGGATTACTAAAATAAATTATTTCCTGAGTTTATATCCCTGTTAGTGACCGCACAGCTTCTTCTTTTTAAGCTGTAGGCTTCACAGGACGGATGTAGAACAATTTTTTCTTCTGTTGGAATTAGAGACTGCCGGAACATGAGTTAAGTACTACTAATTACTCAGGATTTGAGGTTCTTACGGCGATGATTACGAAGATGGCTGTTTTCTGGGTTGTAGTACTGTATAGTCTCGCAGAAGCTTATCATCGTTTTAGAGGTCCTTAATGCCTCCATCATCGTCCCAGAAGACAGATGTCTTCTGATTACTAATTACTTGTCTATTAGTGGAAATCTTCTTCTTTTTCTTCTTCTTCTTCTTCTATGGCTCTCCGGTCCGTATTCGGTCCATGGCCTCTTCCATTCGGTCCTATGATAGGTCCGTCTGTCCGAGGTTTAGGTTTCGAAACATCTTTCTTTTTACGGTGCAAGGTTATTAGCCTTGCGACCAACCCCCAACCTCGAGGACCAGGGTACCTGTCTTAGTCTGACCTCTCCCCCTCGACCAATCTGCTACCGCCAGCATTGCTCTTGGGATCACTGAGGTACTCAAGCCCCACCACCACGACAAGGTGCAGGTACCATTAAGTGGAAATGACCAGTTGAAATTCACAGGGAGCTGTTTATTTTGTATCTTGATACGTTACTCCATTTATTCCCTTCATATTTGTCTATCGTTACTTTTGCTTCTTTTTTTCTCCCGGATTTCCCTCACGCACATTTCACTTAGATCATAGCCGTGTTAGATTATTTAAACGTTTTAGTCATCTACTTCTAAAAGCCGCCTAATGAAAGCAGTGCTTGAAAAGTAAAATGTTTTTCTATTTAGTGTCATTACTCAGAATTGTCAGGTATCTATGGGCCCAAGCGAATATTCATGAAAGCACCAAACTGGAAATTTTGAGGTTTTATAGTATCAAATTTGATATAGTTGAGTCGCTATGTATTTGAAAAGAAGTACAGCTTGTCCTAAAAATGACCAGCTCGAAGTTTGAAGATAAATGTTATATTAATGTGATAGGTCAGTTTCAAATTTCTCTGATCAGTGGGAACACTAGAATCCTGTCCTTCCGACAAGTAGTTGGTGTGACATAGTTTCTTCAGATTCGTTGTTCTTTTAGCCAGTTGTTTTATAACAAACTATATGCCGTTTCCAACAGTGAAGTGTATGATTATTGTTGAACATTATTTTCAAAAGCAGTCGTATGAAACTGTTAAAGAGACACATGTGGTGCATTTCTCTTAAGTTGCTATATCAAACAAGTCAACAGTTTTTCAACTTACTAATCGTTTTCGCAAAATTTGGCCCATTAATGATAAACACCGTACCTATCCACAGCTGGAAAGAGAATACTTTTAACACATGTTTTAATTATGTATTTTACTTCTCTTAAGAATAGTGAAAAATAATTTACGCTAGACTTTAAATCTTTAAAATAAATGATACGTTACTTTAGCGTACCAGCGAAATAAACCGAATAAAATGTCGCACACATATACGATTCTGTCTGGTTTCTTAACTATTTATCAGTATAATAAGCTTAATAAATTCCTGATGATTTTATTCCATAGATTATCTTTGAAGTATGAAGTTACTTTTAAGCCGAAAGGCTATATGTGTAAGAAAAAATCCAGAATTTCCCTTTACAACTACAGTTTGAGGGAATTTAGTGGATGTGTTCGCTTCATAAACACAACCTTGAAAGGCGTATGGCAGCTTGTGTCGTTTTACTTCAGAAATAACAAAACTAATTGGACCGACAGATGTTTCTCTTTTGGTCTAAGTGGATATGTATATCAAGTTTATCATTTATAGTCTATAACAAGACCATGAGGAATAAGGAGTTCTTGTTTAGTAAAACTAAAAAGGGACATTTTTTTAATTGCACAATATTAAGGCTGCACCTGACTCATTCTGTGTTCTGTGCCGGTGTTCGTAACAGACTTGCTTAATAAACCTGATTAACGTTTTACGTAGTTGAATAGGGGATTCATAGGCTCTGTAAAGGTGGGTAGTAAATTTTGTGAACTTATCCGAAAATCAATAAATACGAGTAACTGCATCAGTTTTGACGTTCTCACGGTGGTGAAGATGTGGAAGTTGGTCTATCCACACATTCGCACTGCCTTACTAACCAGAAGACCAATATTGTCATTTTGCCTCTAATTGCAGATATCACAGATGGGCAGAATCTGTAACTCGTACTCCTTTTTGTGTAGACACAATTTCGCCGAAATTAATCAAATAATTTTATAAATGAGCAAACGGACATGCAAGGACGGCCTTTGAATGTGCTATTATTATATGTACTCTCTGAGAAGAACGCGTGATTATTAGTATTTAAAGTTTATTTTTGTTTACCAATTTGCTTTCCACGTAATTCTAAACAAAGGGTCTGTTTTTGAGAATATTCGTAGGCATGGCTCTCCGTTAGCGGTTTGCTCCATACACTTCAAATTCCCTATTTTGAACGATACCCGTGTGGCGACCATAGTACGAGTATGATAGCAACAGGAAGTCCATTCTGTATGCCGGCAGGCCTTCTATTCAGAACATATGTATGAACACACGTGTTTAAAACGTAAAATTATTATCAATATTCTTTCTTTAAAATGGAGAAGAGACACCAGTGGTAATTAATATGTGAAGAACGGTGCCAGAACCCCGAAGAACATAATCATTATCGTTACAACCATGAAAACTATAAATCTCACATAAATTGAACTTTATGAAGCAGATTTCGTGTTAGTCCTTCTGTTAATGATAAAACTAGCTGTCGTAACAATATTGAATTGCATGAACAATCCTTAACTGTCTTACTTTGTGGAAAGACTATCTCCTCAGGATTGATTAGATTTGTTTATGTGATTAATATCGCATGATATTTGCTTCTCTGTCCGTCGCAAATTAGTACTCAATTGAAAAGTAGTTAATTTCGTATATATACAACAACACAATTATAAAAGATTTATAAGTCATTCATACACTTTTCTAATTGTTACTTTTTTTCCCGAGCTTCTTGAACACATTTTAAATTATGCCGTGACGGGTTGATAAAGCTGTTTTCCATTCTGTTTAATTGTTGTGTATTCTTTATTTTATAACGCTCCCCAAGTTATCCTGGAAGTCATCTTAAAATTGTTGATTCTTAAAGTTGACATTGTACGCTGTTTCTTGAGAAAGGCGTAATTGAGTTGGCATCAAAAGACGCCGCCTCGACCCCCCCCCCCCCGCCGGGTAATGACCCTAACATCCCTTGGAAAGGCAAAGGTTTTATTGACTGCGTTCTTTTTATGGGATTATGTTAAATTACATGGACCAATGCGCGTTTTATGATAACAGGGCGATAATATGATTATTTGAGCTATGAATTTGCTCCTTTTGTTTCTGTTTTGCGTCACACCTGCTTCTTATTATGCATACCATGTTTGTGGAGTAAAGTGTTTTGAAAGTTAAGAGATAGTTATGGTTGGTAAATTTTAATCGAATAAAAGACGGGCATTGTCTTGACTTATTACCGTGAAATTTATATGGATTCTTCTCATTTTAAACCATTCAACAATCTTGTTAAATTACCCTTTAAAGTCCAGGTATTAATCCATTTATTCAACTTTCCAGTCATGACATTTCAGCAGAGGTTTACAATGAGAGTCTACCAGTGATTGTTTTCTTGTAAGAACTTTTCGTGCAACCTTCCTAAACCTCGAAATGCAAGAAGCGTTATGTTTATTGAGGTAACGAGACTGACTTCACTTGGAAGACTACCTATTCAAATCTCGGTAACTGTCTGTACTTAATGATATTTTGAAATTTACCCTGCAAATTCCTTCCGGCTCACCATTCGTCATACATTTAATTCTACGTTTCTGAAGAAGATACAACAACATGATTCAATTGTTCTCATCAACAAAGTTCTTGGGAAATCACTGTTTAAGGAGTTAGATATTTAACGCATATTTCACATTGAACGAATGTCTTACGAGAGGGCAAATCTGTTCTTCAAACAGATAATTCTGACCGAAGATATTGAGTTCACACAGGAAAGTTATTATCCCTCCATTTTATGGTTTTAACATATGCATGCGTTAAAGCAAATTACTTAGCAAATATTTTAATGTTGCCTTCAAAATCGACAATGCTGACGGCCGATGTGAAATTTTATTATTCCGCGCACGTGTGTGCAGTTTTCTCAAACTCCTGGGCTTATTTTTCCTGGAATTATTTCTTCTGCTATCATTAATCAGGGCAATATATCAACATCATTTTCTGATCGAATTTTCTTTGTCTTGCTAGAGAATTATATGTACTTCATTTGCCTTTAAACATGTACGCTATTTAAATTTCTAAGCCTTGTGGATAAATAATTCGTAAAAGCCTTTCAATAGTTTTCATATATTCGTCTCTGTAAATATTATAATACTTTTCTATAAAAATATCGTGGATGTTTATTTATAGTGAAATATTTTACCACTTTAGTTAAAACTTTATTGTTATTCTTACTATTAGCTTGGTTATCTGTCTTTTTATATTTTTTAAAGTTTTACAATTATATTAGTGTTCCCTACGTGGATTATTTTGTTTTTATTTATATTCCTTCATTTTTTGCTCTGTGTTAATATTGTTTCTATTTTGGGTTTGCCTGTACTTGGCAGTTATATTTAATACTGTATATTTATAAGTTTAGTTAATCCGTTTGTGTAATATTTTTAATTTTTATTTCACTATTATTGTATATATTATCAGTGTTTGCCTGTTATTGGCTTCTTGCTGTTGGCAAACACGTAAATAAATTAATTGAATTGAATTGAATTGAATTGAAACATCAGCAGTAACAGATAGAAATTTCGAGTTATCCCGAAGACTAATATAATTATTATGCTTCAGAAATATAACTGAAATTTATTAGCAAATTCTAGTTCACTGCCCATAATGGTGATGTATATGCAATGTCTTTAAATAAACACGAAGTCAAATAACAGCTTACTATTTCTTTGTAAAATTTGTATTGTTTACCTAATTGTGAGTGGCTTTCACGTTCTTATTTCACACTATATCATAAAAGACTTAGTTATATTGTAAGTTTCTTTCTATTTATTCACTTATACCTTATTATTCCCTCGCCACCTAAAATTCTAACAGTAGAATATCATGAAAATATAATAAATTTAAAATGTGTCACAAAAATTACAGTCTTTTGCTGTAAATAGTGCTATAATAATGTTGAAAATAATTCATTTACCGATGGTATAGTGGAGAAATTTAAAAAACGTTTCATTGCAAAGACAGGGAATACGTCTTCGCGGTTCACTAAAGAAAGATACTTGTATTTCAAGCAGTAGACAGTAATCAATTAGTGAAGTTACCGTAAGTTTATAATAACTTCTCTTAGTATTAAATTCCTTGGCGTAGCTGTCGAGAATTACATGAAAGTAACATCCGACTTGCAGAAACTGGTTTGTCTACATACTGTCTAATTGGCTAATAGAATTAAGATACTTTTCTTCTGTGCTTTATAAATAAATTTAACGTCACATATTTTCTTGCGATATTTGTTGAGTGGATTTTTACTCGGTGTGGACTCTTTATTGGATATTTCCAACTATAATCTTCCTTCCGGTAATGACATACCAAGACAGTTCAAAAGCAAGAACTATGAAAAGTATTATACTGTTACGTATTCTGATACAATACGCGACTCCTTTAATTGATCAGTTTATTACTTTCGTGATCTTTGTTATATTTACACTACTATCGTATTTAAATTTTTGTAGCATGAAACCGTTAGTTCTGTTGAATTGCTAACATTTAGACTCATATTATCCTACGCAGTAGCGAAGACAGGTGTTATAATTATATTATATTATAATTGTTAATTTCTTGCGTTTCGATCTTGGGCACGTTTAATTGTTATTTATCTACCAAAAGAATTCTTTAACAACGATATTTCAACATCTGTTTCAAACAAAACTTTGTTATTGTTATTTTAAGAAAATAATGTTATTATAATGTAAATGTTGCTTTCAGACATTAATTATTTCGAGATAAATATATTTTAGTGTAGATCTCACGTCCTGATCTAGATTACTTTAAATAACTGACTCGCTTTCAGTAGAATGGGTGAAATAATATGAGATATTTTTCTCTGTATTAGAGTACTTTATAATGTAGCAGCTAAATGCATAAATACCATTGTAGTTCTACAAGCAGTTCTGCTCTAAATTCTAGTTGATTGTTACTGGTTTGACAATTTTAACAATAACAGTTACATAATTCTAAGAGGCTAATATTATGTTGTTATTATTTCCTCTTAATTGGATTCAAAAGTTTTAGTGTCAGAGACTGGAAAACTTCTCATAATTATAATGGGTTACAACAAATTCCATTGAGCCCAGTCAGACACCTGGAACTCATTTGTTTTACTCGATGCTGCCCTCTTGAAAATGCATTATATTTTGTAATGGTATTTAAACTAAAAACGCCTAAGTACTCTCCAACATTATCTCAATTTGTGCATGCAGTGGGCCTACTAAGTCAATGGTCAGTAGTCTTAAATATTGTAAACGTATATGTCACCGTTATACTGATTATACAGAGGGCCCAAAAAATGTATACACACTTCAACAAAACAAAAACCTGTATAAAAGCTTTAATACTAAATTTATATAGACATCAAGGGATGACTATAAGTCATGTTGTGTATACATTTTTTGGGGCCCCTTAGTATTTAAATTAAAATTGACAGAGTTCTGTGCATTCCTATATAAATTATGTGCTTGCACATGGACGAGCGCGTAAGCAGGTGTATTTTATATTTATAACTTATGCTCATAGCAGTAAATACTATGAAGGGTGTCGTCCACTCGAGGAAGATAAGATGAGTGGAGCATGTAGCATACATGGGGATTTAAGAAATTCATATAAAATGCCGCTCGCAATATATGCAACAATTATGAAGATACATTAGCTACAATTCATCTCTCTACACTTTGTTCCGGGTGGCGAAATTTAGATATTCTATCCCTTATTAAAGTATTTAGAAAAAAAACTAGTTAATTTTCAGTAGTTGATTTTGTCAGTGTTCGTATTCCTACTAGAATTATTACAAACTACTCTTACATTTATGATAAATCATAATTTGAGGGTCAGTTACTCAGCTAGATATGTTTCTGCTATCAGTGTAATTTGCAAAGAAGTTGATATTTTAACAAAAATTATATTTATTATTTTGCTTACGGACATTTTATAACATTGCTTTCAATTATACTTTTTAAAAGTTTTTTGCCAGTGCGTTGTAGGTTTCATATTGTGCATGTCATTATGATCTACTCAGTAATTATTTGTTTTATGTATTGTTCTAGAAGAATAAAGTAGCGGAAATTTGTTTTAGTAATGACATTTTCTAAGTGAGTCCTATGAACACTGGGTTCATGCTTGATACATATGCGGATTTACTTATTGTTATGGATATAAGTAAAAGTATTTTGTTACAAAGCTGAATATGCTACAGACAAGCCACTGCATAAGAATCAGAATTTTTCTCATATTTCGTTAAACCAACTTAATTATTTTGTTCTATGTAATACTGCTTTTGCATTCAACCGTTTTGGAGAAACTTGGTCAA
>NW_019059978.1:773583-789636 GCF_000696155.1 Zootermopsis nevadensis | reverse complement strand
TGAACCGATACACACCAAACATAATCTCATTCAACATATGAGGTTCTCATGGTGGTGGAAGTGTCGATTGCGATGTCCTTAGCTGTGATACCGTTTAGCCTTGCTGGTGATTACGAACGTTCCGGAGGGACGTTGGTAATCACCTACAAGACAACACGGCGTCACAACACTGAACACTACAAGAATCCGACAACCCGTAGTAGACTCCGTACGTTAATCTTTAAGTAGTTTCTGAGATTAATTGTGCGGACTGTAAAACTCTCTCATGCGACATCCATATTACCTCCTTATTATACGTTAATTCCATGCAATTCTAATACAGAAGCATACAAATTGAAGGCAATTAATGACAGTAGTTACAATTCCTGAAAGTGCACATATCATATTAAGATATTAGATACATCATTAAACAGACAACCTTGCTTTTCCAGAAGGAGGCCTAATTGTGTTATATTAATATTGGATAAATTTTACACAGACTTGGACTATTTCAAGTTTACAACCATTACATATGTGTGTATATATATTTGTTTGTTGACTTTTTGTTTGTTGTTTATCTGCACAAGTAGGAAATATGCCACCGTAATACTTACGCCATTTTATACACTACTTTTTCTCCTCTCTCCGAACATTGTTGCGCTGTCGCTTATCGTTTACAACTAAACTGCAAGTTTTAAAAATCCAGACTGCAACAGGATCAGCTCCAGCAGGTCTTATAAGTCCATACGACGCTGATTTGTTGTAATGAATAGATTCTGCGCTGAGCCAGTAATATTCTTGCTTTCAACTCATAATTCCAGATCTCTGTAGCTGTTAGTGACTATGAAGTTGTAGCAGTTCTTCAGGTTCCTCAACTTCCTTGGGAAAAGGAAGGAATTAAAAGGAGAAGAAGAAATATTATGAGAAATAAAGAAGTACGACTTCTGAAAGTAATAGCAGTCAGGACCTTGTGATCAAAAGGGTGGGAGGGGTGTGAGGTGATATGCTTTACTTCTGCCGACAACGGGAAAAACTAGATTGGGATGCTGTGTAAGGGATACATAGTCAGTAGACCTTTCACTCGTTCTCCAGGTCGTTTAGATTCGAGAGAAGAAAGACTTGGATGCTGGGAATTGTCGCTGAACACACTGGTCCATTTCTTTTTCTGATTTCAATACAAGGAGACGTAGTATACATAGCTTGTCATTCCTGTGTAGGTTTTGTGAATTATATTGTGGGACATATGTGACCCACTTAAATAATCTTAACGTAACGTTTAATACACACGTACATAAAGAAAATCCCCAAGTACGAATGAACAGAATTGTGTGATATTTGTTCTTCTGTGACCTAATTTGAACGACGTTTTCTGTGAACGAATTTTGATTAATTTATTTACCGGGTGATGTTAATGAAATAAGAGGCAAGCGCGGCCATCATTTTAGTTACAGGTACAAATATTTTTCTATATCTGAAAGCGCTGAGAATATTAAAAATGTTTTAGAATCCTGTGGAATTAGGTATTTTCGGGTGATGAGCCATGCAAGTATGAAGTTAGTCCGAGAATGTTTAATTGTATTCAGTTACTATAAAAGCTTAACATTTAAAGAAAATATATTACCATTAGCCTGGAAAGTATAACATGGTGTATAGTTTTATACAGTGTGTCGTAATTTATAAGTTTAGTAGATATTTATCCGTGAGTAAATTACGTTTATTTGTCATTAAAGGCATTTGTTCACTTTTACAAACTAGAATAGTAGTTTTCGGCTTATCCAATGTTTTTTGTCTATATTAGTACTTAAAATAGCTCACGACGTTTACAATTCATCATTAAAATCTCTTCTTCGTGCTACGTAATTTACGTAGTTCAAGCAGATTTTTAAATAACTTTCAAGTTAATTTCTTATTGTCATTACAAATGTAATTAACTCAGTTCTTCATTTTCTTAAATTCTACATTGTTCAGTAATTTCTTCTGCCGACATAAACTCTGTCGTTGATAAGTAGTTTATAAGATACCTTTAGCTTTACTGTCTTTTTATTTTATATTTTCACGACAGTGAGATTTTAAATTACTGTCTTCTGGGTTTTGATGCTGTGAGATCTTGTAGGTGGTCATCGTTTCGGAGGAACTTATCACCACCTCTTCACAAAGATCAATTGGCTAATGCTATTTAGGGATATAGCCCATCACTGTTTATTCTAGGAAACAAAAGAAAACATTAATTCACTTTGTCAGAACTATTCGGCAAAGTTAGGAGAATATGGAATCAAGGTCTAAGAAATGAATTTGGGGAATCTGTGTACTCCCTTATGAAGAGTGACAGCGAAGTGTAAGCCCTGGTTTCGGTTGCTTTCTCCAACCCTGACGGCAGCCAAAGAATAGCCTACATCATGCTGTAATATTTGTCATCTGTAAGAACTTATATAATTTAAGCAACGTTCAAGATACAAGTAAATGGACTCAAAAATGCACAAGCTTAAGTATTATATAATGTGTTCTGTGGCTAAGAATTTTCCTGCAACACTGAGTTTACTTCTTCGAGAAGATTATAGTTGTACTGCGTAGTTCCCATCCAAGTCGAGGCAGATGTTCTGAATATAATACAACCTCTTGGCCTCTGTACCGTCTCCAACTGCCCTCTGTTTTACATCTGTTCGTATCACACTGTCCAGAATCCAGTCTTTTTTCCCCCGAATAATCAAAGCATGAGTCATAACGATAACGTATTTTGAAGAACGAGAGATGCGTAATCCCTGCCGTTCAAAAGCACAGACAGGTGGCTAGCTTCTGTATTTCTTTGAAAACCAGTAATCCTAAGATTATTGCCGCAAACGATCATTGAAATAGCTTAGAGGTTTATAAAGGACGTCTCCATTTCCAAAGAACATGAAAATAAGAATCGATAAATCGTAATAAATAGATTATAGAAATATTATCTTTGTAAGTATTGGGCAAAAATCAGTAATGAGGACTCTGTTTGTTTTGTTTGCGGTAGGAACTAAATTTTAAAATATTATTTAGAAGATCATCAGGCTTTATAATTAGTTGTCACCTGATGTATGAGGATAACACATTAAATGGAGTATTTTATATATTATCAGCAATTAACTCACAGGCCCTTGGTTTTAGCAGGATTATTTTTAAACGTCCTATGCAAGAAGAATTAAAATGAGTACAGAATTTGGTTGGAAATCCTGAAGGGAAGAGACCACTCGGAAAAATTAGGTATAGATTGGAAGATAATACATCAATCTCCTCTATTTATCAACGTATTTTTTTCGACAAAACCTATTCGTAAATTGAAAATTTGTATGTCTAAAATGAAATTCTTAATTACTGTACGTAAAATATCCATAAAACATCATTGATAAGAAATTTATTGGTTCTTTCTTGTAGCGAAAATAATATTTTTAAATTGAAAAATAGGTAACAATTTACACGGTTTGTTGTACCGAAAGTACGTAAATCGAGAGACAGGTGTATTGCGATGGAACTTGGGAATTGCAGGGTTTGCAGTGTTTGCGAGTTTGTGGGCTAGATTTATCTGGTCCAGGATAGGAACCAGTGACGGGCTCTTATGAGAAACGTAATGAAATGCAGGAAATTTCTTGACTAGCATACATCTAGCTTCTGAGGACTCAGCTTACCATAGTTAGTTATTAAAAATTAATTTCTAAGTAAGCATACTTATGTATATGTACATATGTTAATAAATAGATTTATATTTAACGAACATAAGACAATTTGATTGGATATTTCATTGATTTCAAACCACACACACAAAACAAAGTGAAATAAATTATTGCTCAAAATGTTATATTCTGCATTTAACGATAGCATTTTTGCTATTAGAACCTGAGCCACTTTTGCGCAGAGAACGTGATCTCTGAGACAAAGTACTGTCAACCGCTCTCATGTAGCATGGAGGTGAAACACAAAACACACATGTAGCCCGCCTTGGGCAAAGTGAATGCTAATAACTTCCAATTTGAATAATGTGTCTACTGATGTTCTCTTTTTAAAACCAGCTCGCCTCCTCCTGTTAAGGCCAAACGGGTCAACACAGTAGCTTCAGTAGCTTTACTTCTGTCTCCTTACTCGAATATTCCATTCTCTCCATTTCATTATTTGAATTTCTTCTAAAAAGCACAAGACACTCGTAGGAATTTGTTAGTCCACCACAAAACAGTGTAAATACGTTGGATCCCATAAAAATAATTAACTATAGGGCTAATTTTAATTGATAATTCGTGTACCTTAAATCGTAATTTGAAATACATATAGATCTACTCGTAGTTACAACTTATTTTTCAGGCTTCTTACAGATAAGCCCCATTATTTGCTCTAGTTTTGCGTTCGCATAATTTAAAGTGCACTACTTTGTTTCTGATAAACTTGCGTTCTTATTAAATCATTGACGAGTACTATATATTGGAATTTAAATAAAATGTAGAGAGTGTAATTTGGCAATTGTTTCGGTGGAGTTTACCCTACTTCACTTTCAGTGATACGCAATTGAACGTGATGACGGTGTTTTTATGTTTTTCAATTTGAATCTAATGAAATTTCATTATTATGGGAAATCTCATAGAACTCATTCAATCTTGGTGGTCACTTATGCTTTATTTTTACACGTATTTTTTCATGATTTAAATATTTATTTCTTTAAGTGTTGTCGTAAAATTTATTTTCATGAAAGTTGATATGGTGTAAGACTATTATATTCAGCAAGAGAATAGAAAATTTAAATCCACAGATCGCTCAGAGTTGTGTTTATTGGTTGAAAGTTTCTGTAACATTCAAAGTCACCTGTTTTTAATTCAGTGCTGCAGATCCTCCACAACTAATGCAGAGTCATTAATTTGAAAATAATATAATAAGCCTCCAACTCGTTTACTGACGAACGACATGTCTCTCCTAGGGAAATTACTTCGAACAAACGATGCTTCTGAAATATTAATCCGCTAATTGACTATTTAAGGAAGTTAATGAAACACAGACGTAGAGGACTCTTTTTAGCATAAATCGATCTATCGAAAGGCCCCTATTTAAATATAATGACACAACACAGAAAACAAGTATACCGCGGGAATAAGGATTTATGGTTTTCTGGACAGTAGTGCAATGTAGTCTGGAAGTTTATTAACATTTCAGAAGTCTTTGCTGCCTCCATCATCAGGACGATAATTATAGACCTCTTAAACGTTAGCAATCTTTTATCAGACTATACGGCGCTACAACCACCGTCGTGAGAACCTTAAATACTACAATGTAATTAGCATTCACAAAGACTGATATTATACCAATTAATAGCATAGGCTGTAACATCTAAAGTAATCAGTAAAGTCACATTAATCAATTGAAAATATAGAAGTTAGTATATTTATTTCTCCTGTTCTCTCCAAGAAATTGGCAATGAATTCTCTTATGCGCAGCGGAGAGTTGAAATTCATGTTCAGTGATGTAGCTCAGAAACGTCGTACTTGTGTACACAGTTACTCGTCCTATAAAATGTATTGCAACGTTCCGTATTTAGTCTGCGAGTTCGGAGATTTATATTTACGATCCGTTAACGTTGAGCGTCATCTAGATTTAAAACAAGCCGTCTTTAATCAATAGCAGAATAACATAACAGTACTTTAGCAGGAAGTAATGGTGAAGGCTGTTCTTAAACAAAACTTAATTTGGGTAGAAAAGTCGACAGGCGTAAACGAATGGAATTGTTTTCGCTTATTATTTTTAAAAAAAAAGTCTGCTGTATTGGATGCGGAGATTCTAAACTTGAAACTAATACAATGAAACTGGTTAAATCAGTTTAGTAAATTTCTTAAGAAAGTACAGAAATAAATATAGAAAGGAACAAGGTTCTAAGTTGATTATCGATAACTGCCGATTACGTAAAGGCGGAAAATTCTTTCCATAATAGAACTGGCATTTTTTTTAAGTTTACGTCATGTTTATCTTCTTATTCTTCGTTTCTGCCTCTTCTGTTTATAAATTATATTACATTACCTGTTCTGTTGTTGCTACTGTTGCAAATACAAGAAACAAGTGTATACAGTGGACAAGGTCTGACTCTTTGTTAACTGGATTGCTGCGTGTTGTGTTGTGTTGTGGTCAGACCACAGCAGGTCACGATTTAACTACTACTACATCTAATCCAGACACCAAGAATCAATGATTCGTGGCAACTCGCGTTACTGTCACACCCCCAACCACTACATCTGATTGATTACTTAGTTTAGTGCTATTTCAGCATAACAGGTAACAGGGACATTACCTTTGTTGTTCAGAATAAGCCAATAACCCGTCGTATTAGATTGTTTTCTTTATTTAAACTTGGAACATGTAAATTCCCTGCAACCGGGATAACTCAGTCAGTGCAGTTTCTGGCTAAGGCCTGGACCACAGGGGGTTGATTTCCGGCAGGGAACTTTGACTTTACATCTAAGACCACCTGAGAGCGTATGCAACCTTCTTTCCATATGTACATTTGTATCCTTCCTGGCAGTAAATTGGCAGGCGTATCACCTCTATATAATGCCGAAATTTAAAATGCGATTTAACGTATTCTCCACTTCTGCGCCTTTATAACTCCGAGATCGACAGTTTTACATGCCTTGTGTATAACTTTCCACACGAATTTCAGCGTAAATTGGGGTTCTGTCTTTCGGAAGGACTTAAGATTGAAGCCAGAGATTGTTCATTCCCTCCATATAAATTTGCAAGTAAGATGGTACTAGCTCTGACACTCTTGAGCCTGCTTATTTGTAGCTAAATATATTAGCAACCATCATCTTCATAAAGGTCTTTCTTGCAAGTTCATTTCAGATGCAGAATGGGACGGGCGTCTCTCGAGCCTCGGGGTCAATCTCTCATCATGCGTTCCAGTTTCTCGAAATGGGCCCCGATCGGTTGCTTTCAAATTCTCCTAAACGACTTAATATTTTGCGACTTTCTTTTCCTTTCTCTCAGTTTGCACAATGATTCGAAAACATCCTGTGGTCTTTCTCTTCACAGAGAACATAGAACTCTGTGTGCGGTGTCCCTAGCGATTTTTGAACTTGCGATTCCGTGTGTGGGAAGAACATTGCCATGTACACCTTAGACTTATTTCTTTATTCTTTGTTTATTCAACTACTCCCTTTAACAACACGCGTTATATAGCGTAATCAGATTGAATGATGCAGATCACTGATGAGTATGCAAGGATTTGGAAGAAGGCGGTAATAACCTTCTTTTTGGTACTGATCCGGCCTTCGCCAAATGAACTGCAGAAATTCCCAGTAGGATAGATTTCCAAATACAAGTCTAGAGGAAATCGACTCGTAACCGGTTCACTGGTGACAAGATTCGTGAAGTAGAATTGAAAGAAGAAAGATACACCGGCGAGTCCATGAGCGAAACTGACCGAAAGGTATAAATCTTCACACAGACAAGTAGCAGTCTTATACATGAAGTTGACTGACGTGTCTTCTGGATTGTTACGCCGTGTAGTCTATTAGAAGCTTAGCGACGTTTCAAATGTGCTTGCTGCCTCCATTATCAGGGCGATCGTCCTGATAATGAAGGCATTTTGAATCATAGAAACAACTGGCTATAATATTGTATTAATTCGCACTACGTATCTATGTTATTAAATTTACAAATGAATAATAACATCATCTAAATAGAGTACACCAGTGCAATATTTTTATTTCTCTAACTAGGAATACAAGTTCATTTTCCTGATCCAATTTTTTGCCTCTCCAATTAACAGTAGATGCATGCCCGTTAGCTTGTTGTTTTCTTCTTATTCTTCTTTTTTACGATGCAGACATCATATTTGTCAAGACAGGTGAAACACGTCGACTGATATATTAACTGACCAAATGGAATACTCTTAAATATTTTTCTCTCTTCTTTTATTGCTACACCTTGAAGAAGCAACATATTGCTACCTTACGTAACAATCCGTTAGGTGGTCCATGTTTCTACAGTAATAAAATAATTTGAAAGACACTAGTGATAAAATTAATTGGGAAATTGATGGAACCAGATAATAATTAAATTGCATTCAAACAATGAGACCAATCAACTTGAATAAACACAATGCAACATTTTGTTTAAAATGTCCTTAACACTGTAGGCCATGTTAAGTTCCTCTTTCGTCACCACGGTTCGACGCGCAGTTTGCAGGTGCAGCAGATCAGATAATTTCCAGATACAAGCAACAGCTCTGAATAAGTTAATTGTGAAGATTTCAGTCTTCTGGATTGTTGCGCTGTGTAGTCTGGTCGATGTTTACCAACGTTTCAGAGGTCATACTGCCTCCGTCATCAGGGCGATGAAGATTTCTGTCTTCTGGGTTGTTGCGCTGTGTAGTCTGGTCGATGTTAACCAACGTTTCAGAGGTCATACTGCCTCTGTCATCAGGGCAATGAAGATTTCTGTCTTCTGGGTTGCTGCGCTGTGTAGTCTGGTTGATGTTAACCAACGTTTCAGAGGTCATACTACCTCCGTCATCAGGGCCATGAATCGCAGTATGACCTGTGAAACGTTGGTAAACATCGACCAGACTACACAGCGCAACAACCCAGAAGACAGAAATCTTCATACTCACCGCTGTAAAAACCTCAAATCTTACAAGTTAATTGTGGTCTTCCGTGTTGTAAGACCGTGTACTTTTTACCTGTTTTAGCCCGGCTAACATGGTTAACTGGTCACCAACGTCTTTGAGGAATGTAATGACTAAACCTTTACCGCCGTGAACAACATATCGCAGATAGCTGTGTATTGTATATGGTGTAGCAGACAACCGACAATGAGTGATGTGTCAATTTGGGTGTTGGTCATGGGATCAGCAGACGTTGGGAAATCTAACACACAACTTGTGGCTAGTGGATTTCGGTTTGTCATCACTAGTAGGCTATATGGAATGCATTTACTTATGGAAGAGAGACTGAAACTTAAAAATGTTTTCAGAAATAAATCGCTTTCTAAGTACGTGTTTTGAATTGCACGAGCTTCAAAGTGCTTGATTACAAGTGATTAATGGGATTAATGGGAAAGACTGTAGATACGACTTTTTAGGGGTACCAACATAACATTTAATCGGGAAATAATGAATGGTGTAATTTTATCCTAGACAAAATGCATGACAAGTCTTCTTCAAGGAAGAAATTTATATGGAATATAAAAAATATATATATTTGCTATGAGGGAAAGTTTTCCTTCGTTACAACTTACACGTTTCAAATTTAACAGTACAGTCGAGTAACATGAATCAGCTGGTGATGGAAAGACAGAATTTCGGCGATGTCTTGTTATTCTGTACACCTTATTTTCGCCTGTCAGCATTCTTGATCCCTGGCTGGCAGCCTGATTTCCACCTCTGCCTGTCTGTGATTGTTTGGACGAGTATGTTATTGAATGGTCAGCACTGCGTTACCGATAGACGCTGGCTGGTTGACCGAACGCGTGAGTAACAAACCCCGACCAACTCTCCTAATGACTATGCAATTGCTTTTTGTTAAATTCTGAGTGACTAATGCTATTTAAATGTCCAACTGTGACTGTTTACCTGATTTACCTTTACCTGATAGACATTCGAGATGATCAACAGTGACTGGCTAAGTGTCTTATTCACTCTTGGCTGTTTGCGTGACAGACAGCGTTGGATGACTGATTACATACTTCACCGATGTAGCCTAGTTTTCAAGCCTGTTTTTGTATGTCTGCGCATTACTGTCTGCCTGTCAGAATAAGTGTCCATTCGTGCACACGTGATATCGTATGAATATCTGATAGTCCGACGGGGTGTGTGAATTTCAATATAAGCATAATATCTCGCCAACCGCGGGGTTTACATTCCTGAAAATCACCGCATTGACACGACCAAGTTCCTACGGAAAACTGGAGGTTAGAAGCTCTTTCCTGACCCTCATAAATTACCTATCCTTCACTAAATACTAAAAACAGGTCTGTGTAAGCCTAATAAAATTACATATAAATTATTAAATTGTGTAAAAAATACGTACGGCAGTGGTACAATGGGGGCTACAAAATTGGTTTCGGATGCCGTCACAGCCCTGCGTCCAGAAGTGCGTGTCCATTGGTGCGGAAGCTACCGAGTAGACCTACTTCCATATATACACAAATGGAAATGTGTGGCTATAAAGAACCAAATGTTGCGATTGGTAAAACTGGATACAAATTTAAAACCTGAGATGTTTTAAATACGCATTTCGCAAAACCGTGGTAGGGAAGGGATTGCTGTACTGTCCAGTTCAGTTCGTAGTTTGTCAAGTATTTGAACATTAGGTCTGTTCCCTCTTTCTTCAAATGTCTTTTGACTGCGTTATTTAAACGAGTAATAATACCGTTCGTCTGTCTAGCTTGTATCATGCTTATAGCGTGTGAAGAAAACATGAGAAGGCTCCAGCCCCCTCCTGAACCAAGGTCGCCTTATACCAAACACTGGACTAGTCCGCACATTTAATTAAAATCGCGCTTAAAGAATGAGACGCATTAACGTTCGTTTTTTCTCTCTTGATTCTTTTCTTCGATTGTACACCACAGAAAGCCACAGTTACAGCATCGGAGAAGAGTGCTGACATTAGGCGAATAATCTATGAGAGATAAAATGATTTTAGTAACAAATCTCGATAAAGCGAAATTAAACAGTGTTCGCAAACATCATATTATGAGAGGAAAATGGAATATATTAACATTTGCAAGATGTGCGTAAGAATTAGATTATGTCACTCTTCGAAGTTTCGCATGTTTTCTTTAAAAGCCTAAAATCGTCGAGGAGTTTAATAACTCTCGCAGTATATAATATTCATTACACTCAAAAGGCCTTGTGGTAGAGTTGAAGGCAAGGATTAGTCCCGTCCAGCATAGTTCCAAGAAATATTTGGAGGAAAGGTCAGGTACGTGAAACAGCACGCGCTGGATAGACCGATCATAATCATGACTGGGAACTGTTTGTCGTGAAAGCACGAAACTTCATGAGCAGAATAAATTACGTTTTATATTTTATATATGCCTTAAGGTTAATAAAGCGTGATGTTTTATTATAAGGGATTTGTTTTTTTACTTGTTTCAGTTCTTATTTAACGAATTCATGCATAAGAGCATGCACATTAGTCTTGATATGTGGGTACATAAAATGGTCACTTTGGGGTATAAACATTTTTTGCGTCACAGTAGGGGGTTACGTTTTAGATCCATTAGTGCTGGTCCCAGATAAATTAACGTCAAAAAGCAATGGAGATCGGTAATGATCATCGGTAACAATCTGATAACAAAGTTAATTTGACTAAGATTCAATAAAAATGATACTGTAGTAAATTTTACTTCCCAACTGTTTCTGATCTATGTTAAGCCAGTAGGATTCATTTCACTGGGTGGGCCTATAGGAATTTCAGCAGCAGGTGCAAATGCATATGCAATATGTACAAAATCATGTATCCTATTTAAACTCCTACTCATTTCTGTAGCGTCCAGTGACGGACCTGTGTAAATGTGATTGTGAACTTTTCGGTTATGTACCAAACGAAAATTACCTTGAATAGCTGAGCAAGTATTAGCCTCTGAAGAAGGACTCTGGCATTATTTACATTATAATATCTTAATATTATTCTTTGCATTGTTTCTTAGTTTTGGGGGGTATATTTCAATTCTGTTATCACCTTTCCAAAAACCGTTTCAGTGACCCCAAATTGTAAAAGCCCCACTCGGTTGTAGGGAGCTCACATCGAAACGAACTCGATTTCAGATGCGAATATGGATTAGGAATTGTATTCGATTCTTTCGCCAATGTTCTATGATTGTAAGGGCTGTACTGGCCCCTGAGTCCTACTTTTTCTCACAAGGAAAACCTTCGAACAGATGAGGAATTGTTGGAATCTAGCCAAGCAATTACGCAAGAGAGTTGTCAGTTTTTGTGAAAAGGCCTATAGTATAATTCCACAGTGGAGGAAGGAGATATTTCGAAGGAATTCTGTGATATTCAAAGTGTCTCTTACGTTACTTTAAATATATCCGGAATCTTCAGCACACAACATTCTAAAATGGAGGGATATTATTCAACGAAATGCAGCTAATGTCGTCAGATACTTTGATGTTTATTTTATTTTGTTTTTCTAAGAACTGTTTGTTGTTTAAACGATTCTACGACTTCCAGCACGAATAATGTCATTACTGAGCCAGTATACTAAAAGAATCGTTTTATTTTATACCGAAATACAATTTAATGGAAGGGCTGGTAGAAATAATATCTCCCATCCTCGAATTCAGAAGAGTCAAATCAAAATGCTTCTTACAGGTTTATATATTTTCGACATCAGTTAGAATTAAAGTTTACTTTTTTGTAAACACAAGTCGAATGAAATATGACCTGACATCATTACACAGTCTTGCCAATTTACGAAAGAATGTTGTACAATATAAAGCTTCCTTTCGTCTTGGTTTCAGTGTTCTTTTATTTTGTCTTTTCGTTGTAGTCCAAGGTTGTTATTATAAGGCAAAAGGACATATTGTAACGGTACCCACCAGCCTACCCACAAGAAACTCGACAGAGGTGTCTGCTGTTGCCAGGGTCAGTAGGACCAAACATGGCGAGTGATACCTCAACAAACGATTAGGCCTACAAACTGCTAAGTGCATTCTCAGAGTCACTCCTGCGCGGGATTTTGTTTATCCTGTTACCAAGAATCAGAAATTACGTGGCTAGAGCTCTAGTCTTTCAGTAACGACTGAGGAAGACCACGAAGTATATTGGTAATAAGAGCTGGTATTTCAGCTGAGATCATGATCTTGTGTCTTATTCATACAATTCAGACTCGATACCATTCGCCGTCCTGCGTATTTTTATGGACAACTTGCGGTGAAACGAGTTTTCTTGGCTTTCTCTAACACACTCATTTCATCAGTTCTTACAACGTCCAGTCATTAACACCAATTTAATCAACACTGAATAACCGTACAAAGTAATACAGCGTCATTAAAGTATTAATAACCACTTGACAAAGCAGTTTTATGATACGAAGCTCGCCTGGGACTTCAGTATTATAAGATGATAAAGTTGCGTCATATTGTGATAAATATATATTTGTTTTAAATCTTGTCAGTCTAATCACAATAAAATTCCTATTAAATATTAAAATATTACCATAATTAACATTTAAATATTTAAAATATATTAAAATGATGTTCTCTATCGAAATGTTCGATTTACATTAGATCATCACTTTTTACACGACATGTTTTAGTTCTAAAAGAACTATCTTCAGGTGTATAAAATTATATAAACTTAAATATAATTTCTTAAATGCAACTTTTAGTCAGATGTTTATCAGATTTCAAATGATTTTTTCTTCCAGATTTTATTGTATTTTTTAATATCGTATTCGAAGTTGTTCTGTATGTACGTCGTGCTTAACATGATTTTGTGTGGGTGAACGTTTTGTTGTTGTTTTTGTATCATCCAGAAATGAAGTTGTGGAGGAGTTACGTTCATCTGGAAGTATTGCCGTGTTTGAACTCATTATTATAGTTAAAATGTCACAAATGTTTTCTTGTGCTTGTTACGCAATAGGCCCTGTGGCCTTTTTTATTTCAAAATTATTTTCTGAAAATGTTTATCTTTTTAGACATTTTCCGGAACTCCTTGGACGGGACTTCGGTCCCTATCAAGTATTCTAACTGCACAGGACAGCACAACACACAAAAATAGCCATTCTTCGAGTGGGATTCAAACTCAGGATCCTATTATTTGAGTAGTCCATGACCGTGCACTACTTAGACCGCTCGACGAGTGTGACAGGCAAAGTGTAGCTTTGAAACGAAAATTATAAACCTCATTAAAATCTAGAAATATAATTTGATATATTGCCCATATGGTGTATGATTAATGCAGTAAAGGATTTGTATCTGCAATAATGTTAGGTAATAGGCCGCCAAGTTCTGATGCCTCTTCTTCGGTCCATGTATTCTTTCTAAGCATATCGGTTTCATTTCTGTTGTGACCAAGTAAGAGACAATGTTTCGACCATATGAAAGATCTGACCAAACATTTGGCTTGCGTAATCTTGACCATGAGCCTTAACGTTTTGGAAAGGAAACGGGATGATAAATTATTAATCAGTATGTTTTATTGTTATTCTTCTGATATATTCTTCACTGTATCTCTAAATATGGCGTTTGAAATATAATTAATTAGTCATATTAATGAGCCAGCTTTAAGTCAGAGGCCGGATCAATGATCGCGTTGTTCACAATAATAAAATCAGCGAGGGAGGATGTACGAATACAAACAGATTCTAGGTAATGAAGATGACTATTAAGGACAATATCCATTGGCTTGTTTTTTTTAATTACCGCGTTTCGGAAACTAGGTCTGCTTCAGTCATCAGCTAAGAAGGAACGAGATGCTCCTACTCAGCTATGCCCCTTACACATAAACAAGTGATCCGATGACGCAAACAGATCCAGTAATAATAGCCGTGTTTGTTTAAATACGCCATAGTCAGAAACATTTACGTTTAGATAGAGATTCTAGGCATTTAAAAATGGGGTCTGTGTTTCATTGGTTTACCTTAGAAGAATGAAAAAAACGCCGAACGTCACAATCGAGTGGTTAACACTCCTTTGTATTTGGGAGGTCCCGAGTTGAAATATCTACCGAAGAACCGGTATCCTGACTGAGGTTCTTCGTTGTTGTCCTCGGGTCTTTTCAGATAAATGTCTGGATAACACCTTGAATAATTAGGCCACAACCGTTACCTTCCAAATCCCTTCCAATTTCTTATACATTAATTATCTTGTCTGAGCTACTGAAAGCATCGCTAAATGAACCACATACCAAAAAAAAAATGCACGAGTGGAGAGTATGAAGTCGTAACAAGCAGATTATATCGCTCATTTTTTTCTGGTTCATCTCGAAGAGGTTATTGGACACGTTTATGTGTTCAGTGTAATATCGTTTGTTCATTGCGGAAGTTACACCGCCTGTCGGCAAGTGTAGCACCTCAATTATATTGTCACACATAAAAACCGAAAAAATGTTTTATAACTTTCTCACAAAAGGGGACTTTATTACACGAACATGAAACTTTAAGTGTGCTCCTTTTTGCTATACGTAATATGGAAGTTACCTTTATTGTCATAGCCTACATTCTCAAATGTGCACGATGTACATCCTTAAGGGTTTAAAAACACGTCAAAAGAACGTCGATCTCAATGTACTTCTTTGTTCCTTTATTAACGTAGCAAAAGGATTTATGTTCCAATTGTCATATCACAGGTTTGTTTAACTTAAAAATGCATTTTTATGAGTAAAATTTATCCAAAAATTAAATACATTTATTCTTGCTTTTGTCTCAGTTAAAGACACTGGATAAAGTCCGGAATCTTTCTTTACCACCGCCAGTGTATCTGTTAAGCTGATAGTGAAATTAAAAGAAGGCGGTCATTTTTATTTTACACACCGTTACAACTCAGTCAGGCAGGCAGGCAGTCAGCCATCATCAAAATGTAATGTTTACATTTTTGTATAGGGAACTGTAAAATAAAAGTTTATGACCCGAACTATCTATTCTGAAGGCATTATTTGCATTTCGATATTAAGTAGGATTTGATATTCTTAGGGCAGTAAGTACGAAGATGCCTGTCTTCTAGTTTGTAGCGCTGTGTATTCTGGTAGAAGTTTACCTGCGATTCATATGTCCTTGCTGCCTCCATCACCAGGGCGATGAGTTACAGTAGTGGTTTGTAGATCTATTTGTAACTTATTATTTCTTTAGGTGACCTCTTTGTTTGTATTATGTGAAATTTATATAATAGTATGAATTGTACTTTATAATATGTATTGTATTATTATTATTTAGACTTTTTCCACATCCTATTGTCATCTGACTGTCTTATGGATCCATGGAATATAATAAAATATGTATGTATGTAAAAACCAGAACGAAACAACATTTATTACTCAGATTTTGAGCTTTGTCCATCGTCTGGTATTATAAAAACACGCACATTTCGAAGACCGAATCTGTCTTCGTCCTCTGGTGACAGATGTTAGCC
>NW_019059978.1:746437-773556 GCF_000696155.1 Zootermopsis nevadensis | reverse complement strand
CTAAGGACGAAGACAGATCTGGTCTTCGAAATGTGTGTGTTTTTATAATACCAGAAAATGGACAAAGTACAAAAACTCAGTAATTCAGATTGTAATACACCATCGTCAAAACCCTTTAGAATCGACCAGAACGAAGAGTTCCAATATGCCCTTTTAGTGTAGGAAAAATAGGGAGGGCACATGATATACAATAACTAAAGAGAAAAGGGCACACAGCTGTTGTTAGTATTATAAGAACAACTTAACATAAAAATATGCACAGCCTATGGTACATCTGTATTCGCTCAGTGCACTTAAATAGAATTTCTAACAGCCCCGATGTAAATAACGAAGTAGATGCTTACAGTGTGTTTGATTTGAAACACCTGTACATTACGATGATGTATTAGAACAAAAACAAGATGGTGAGATAAGATAAACAGAATGCTCGCCTTGTAACTAAAAAAAATATAAGGAAAAGACAGACTCCATGTACATCAGGTTTGAAAAGTAAAGTAGCTAAAGATAAAACATAAGAAAAAGGTCTGAATATAACTCAGCGGCCTGTAGTCACAAAAGCAATGAATGGGGGGCAGAAGGCTTTCGAATTTCCGCACAAGAGTTTCTGAGTGACATGTACATTAACGTGTCAGAGTGATACTTGAGCTGATTGGTCGCTTGTCGGCCAGTGTGTGACAGAATAATGAGAGCGTGAGTAATGCGCATTCTATGGCCCTAACTGTTTTCCAGGCCGCAATTAAGAGACTCCACCTTAACTGCCTTCTTCGGCCCCCAGCGCAGGAGTTCTACAGTCCTTATCGTTTTATTAATTATTTTCAACTGGATATGTCTAGTTTGTAACGGGACATTAGTCTCCGGTTTCTCGTAACAGAATAATTGCAGGAAAAGTGAATTTCCGTCGCTTGACGAGCCATTTTGTCTTCTTTGACCTCCGCGAATTAAATTGGGGCCTGTTCCGACTTCATTTCCGTCTTTAGAATCGTTTCCCTGTAGTTCAGTCTCTTTGGAATTGAGAATATGTTATTGTCTATTCGGTTTATGTCTATCTGTCATCATGCATTCTTTCGAAAAGTCACTAAATTAATATTTAGGCTCTGTTGTGTTTTAGTTTTTAATGTTTACCCAGCGCGGTGTGTCCCTTATTAATTTAAAATTTAATTTCCTTTGGTTGAAATTTACTTAAAGTGTACGCTGTTTGAAATATTTTAGTATCATTCGATAAGAGTATGAAAACTGTCAACTTTTTCTAAAATTTTAACTCTTGTCATTTTTCTTGTTTGTCGATTTAATGTTATGATTTTAGTAACACATATTTCTTTATATTGAAGTATTATTTATTTGCGCAATTTTCGGCCTTATAAAAGGATTACTTCTTAAGTAGCTAAAATATGAAATTGATTCTACTGTAAAGAGAGCAGTGTACAATTGACGATATTGTCCATTAAACATCATTACTTCTTGACTTTATTCATACCTTACAAAGTAAACTGGCTAATTTTTATTGCAAGATCTTGTCTGTGTGTCTTTCTATTCCCGTTCCCTTTGCCACATTTTTCCAAACCAATCACGGTTGAAAGAATGGGAAATTACATGAATATTAAAGACTGAGCGGCTCCGAAATTGCTTAAACTAACTACCTGGAGCAATAATCTTGGCGAAGCTGATAATCTCTCAGCTAGTCAAGAAATTCCCCTCTTTTTGCGAAACCGGAAGGCTCATTACCCTACTAGCAAAAATGCTTTAAACGAAAATTGGTGATATCACGAAGATAAATATTTTGTAATTTAATTGTTTATACAAGGAGCCAATTTTGGGGGGAATTTGTTTTTTATTAGTAGTAGAGTGCTTAGACCTGTTGAAACTTCTAACTTCTTACTACCAATTCCTATTATAAGCCTACACTTTGATTGGATATTTGATTCGTAGTTTATTTAAAGACATTTGTTTAATTACAGATGTTCCATATTTTCCATGGAAGTAGGATGATGACTTATTTTACTTGAAATACGCTGATTGATTCAGTGTCAGGTGTCCGTTTCCTAAATTAAATATTCTCATAAAAGTCTTTCTAGTATCTACATATGTCAATTTTTATCTTAACTTGTATGAAC
This sequence comes from Zootermopsis nevadensis, assembly GCF_000696155.1. Next base: position 771,445 of record NW_019059978.1, on the reverse strand, counting down.
AATTGATTTGAATTCTAAATTTCAACACAGTTTTATTAATAGCTGAATCGTCCTGTCGTAAATGTCCCCCTTAAATGAATAAAGCGTAGAATTTAACCTTTAAACTGTTTAAATCAGATTGCTCTATTTTTAAACTTCTACGCCTGAAATACGTTACAATGATTTCCAGTTCTGATAACCAACACCGTAAAAGTAACTTTAAATTGGACATTAAATATCACTTGATGTGTACAAGTACGATCGCATTAATCATTTGCCACGTGGCTCCATTCTAGTTCACTCCTTATTAATCAGGTACTTCTGTTATTTAAAGGCAAAGAGTTGTTAAACCTGTAATAAATCAGAACTGCATACTGAATATTGAGGAGACCTAGGTAATGGAACTTACCTGACAAACGGGTGCACACTTTGTAGTTCTGAAGAGCTACGAAGTGTACTCCAGTCTGGATACATGGAATTCTTCTTGCATGACGAAAGGCACTGATGCTATACCAGGGTACTGACACTCTTTTCTGAATAATTTAATTAGTTTATGTTAGAAGTTTTACTTCAAATCCAAATCAACCGACATTGAGAAGGTAGAGGAAAACTCAGTCTGAAACATGCTATCTGGCACAGGAGAGAGGAGAAATTTAAATTAAAATATCCTTTATGCGTGTAGCATTGTGCCCCCTTTTTAACATATAAATTTGCATGCAATCTCTAAGAATTTGCCCTATCGATTCATGACGGATCTTCTGTGCCTGAGATTTTGCATGCAGATCTAACTTGAGAAATTATTGTATTAGTCTTTAATGAGTTTCAATTCTAAAAGCACGTGTAAATATATCACAAAAATTTGTTTGTTACTTAATAATGTCATATCACATACAGATGTTTTTTAATATCGCATGAGATGAAATACTGACGAACTAAGAAACAAAAAGAACTGGCGAAGCAGTAATCATGGTCTATTGAAATTTGCCTAGTTAACTGGGGAATACTTATATAATATAATTTGAATATATATTTATGTGCTCAAAGACATTTATAAAGTATACATGAGTAAAAGTTAGTAAGTGGGCAAAAGAAATACGAAATCAGAACAATAATTCCAGCGACACAAGTCAAAGTTGTGAGTAAGAGGTAAGAAAGAAAATATATGTATATAACTTTTATCTAATAGAATTCATCCTACACCCAAATGATTAGGTTGCACAGATTCACCTGATGACGGAAGCAGAGCCTGATTTTGAAACGTTGTGGGTTTTCTAAGCTCATAGGCAATGTAAAATGTCAACTAATACGTATACGTTTAATGGCACACCTTCGTCTAAAACTTTGTTTTATTTTAACGGGTGCTTTCCACTAGTCCAGAGTAACAGTAGAATGTATTTAACAAAATGCTGGTTTCGAGATAACTTCTTTGTTAGAATGTCATTGAGTTACAACATTTTAGGATTGCACTGACTCTTACCATCTCATGCATAAAGTTATGTTAATGTCGACCATAAACTGAAACGCTTCAGGGTACAAACTACTTGCCATGCCACGCGCGATTTCTACTAAACAAAATTAATAAGTCGTCCGGAACCAGTTTGTTACGTGTTTGCTAGCAAGTTTCGTGTGCCTCGTTTTGCATGTTCAGAGCATATGTGAATTTATTTTTTTGTAACAGTATTAAGTATTTCCAAGCAGAGAGGAAGTTAGGGATCGGGTGTGGGGGGGGGGGGGGGACAGGAGTCTGTCCAACTAGTCTACATAATGGCAGTCTTCAGTTCACTGAATGTTAGTCTACTTATATAATTTTCTGATCGTGAACTTTCTCACCTACTTCACATTGCAAGTTCGTTCTGGTAGCTTATTGAAGACACTGAGTTTAAGAAATGTTAATCAGTTGAAATTCATCAATGTATTCGAGAAAAAACATTTTAAAAATATTTTGTTAGTTAATAAGTGGACTTGTTAAGCCTTATTTTGTAAAAAAAACAATCAGTTAATTTTATTTCCCTTAACATAACTGCACAAAAATTGAGATCCCTACGAAACAAGCATTATCGTTATTACAGAAATGAGGTATGCCCTCATACAGTGGCATTTAATTTCCTTTTTTCCTCATTTAAATTGTCCTGAATGGAATCACATTCCTAAATTTTTGTTATTATTACGGTTATTATTATTAATTATTCTTATTGGGTTAATCCATATTTGCAGCATAATGTATATCTGTGAACTATGTTTTAATCACTGCTATTTTAGTTTTTGGCTTATAAATAGGGGCACAAATTAAGATGGCTGTGTTCTGAATTGTCCGGTCGTGTAGTCTGACAGAAGTTTGCCCACGTTACAGAGGTGCTTGCTGCTAATATTATCTGGGACTACACGGCGCAACAACCCAAATCTTCATACTTGCATCTGCGAGAACCCTAAGTCTGATAGTCTTTCTTCTTTTCTTTTTATTCTTTTCCTTATTAGCCTACTCGTACAAATTTCTCTCACATGTTTGATTCCCTTTTGTTACAATTAATTCCTTCGTGTCTGGAAAATGCCTGCGAAAGTTCAGTTCTTAATATTCTATAAATATTTTGTCCTGCTGTTTCTGGCCCAACTTATCAGTCGCTCATGAATTTTCTTTACTTATTTAGGATCCCATCTGGTTTTCTTGTTTGCGTTTTACATTATTCTTTTGTCTTTTTTTTAGTTGTGCTAACGGTTCGGTTGGCGTCATGACCAGGTCAAGTTGCAGGTCCCCAAGACTGGTGAGTTGAGTCACTTAGTAACTTCTGTAATATCGTACATAAGCAACACTTTACGCATTCTTAGTGCTTTTTGTTTGTTGTTGTTAAATACCTAATCGTTAAGGTAACACAGTAACTATTTAAAGAAATATTAACAATACCTTGTTCAGCGATACTAACTTAGGGGCTGGATTAAGCACACATTTCTAATATTTCAGGTATTAGCTGGAAAGGCTTTTACAGTTCCTTCATTATTGACGTGTACACAGCTTTTTATGGTCCGTTATAATTCTCCTTTAGTTGGTCCCTACTTTTTTATGTATCTGCTTGCTGTCACTCACCCTACGTTGCTCAGCCAGTTTTCACGTTGCATCAACTCATCATTCAACATCATGACATAGAGCTTATGTTATCATTCTAATTTTTTAGAGTGGCGTTAGGACGTTATCCATTGTCTGTCATTTAAGAGTTAAGAAATTAAAATATTAAAATTGAATGTGTTTCGGAGATTGTCTGTATCTGCCTTCAGGCGAGAAGGTATCTGCTCTGTCAGGTCGGTGAGATAAAGCATTTTTAGTCTTTAGTATTTTTATTCCTTGGTTCCACTGTATGTATTTCCAAAGGAAATATTGTGTTTTCTTTGAGGTACGTCTAACGTTTCTATAGTAGTCGTCACCAAATTGCATGCTTCAAGACCACGATAGGACTTCACCCTCTTTTCGAATGGCACTTAGTTACCAGTACAGTCTTGCTAGCGTTGCTACGCTACGAATTTTAAATTGTCTTCTCTCGCCTGATCTTCGTGGTTCGTAAATTTTTGTCTAAGTTGTACACTTATACTTAACATACAATTTTTTCAAACTGTGGGTTGCGTTGAGAGACGCAGTGCAGTGACATGATGCCACAGAAATTTCTAGCAGGCCCACAAGTAACTGACATCACGGTGCTACGGGAATAACTCTGTCGTATCAGAATATCTAATTTATGCTTTCCAGCCTAACATAATCACTCGATGCCAGGGTTTGGCTTACAAGTTATATATATTTTATAAAAATAAATTATTTTACATGAAATGCCTATAAAAAATATGTTGTTCGTAGAATGGTAGTGCAGTGCTTTTGAAATATCTTTATAGAGAAGAGGATGTTAATCTAGCAGGCATGTGTAGAATAATTTTCATATAACGACTTTATCTGAAACCTGATGGACTGTCGGAACTTGATACCGACTATAGTGTCAGCCAGTTAAATTCTATGTCGTATGTACTTTAATCATACGCTTGTAAAAGGAGCCAGTTCTTCCACTTTTTTAACAACTTATTCCAGCACATAACCTATTAAGTAAGAACATTTCCATTTAACCACTTCCGTAAACGTTTATTTCATTATTTATAAGAAGCTGTTCGGGCCTTCTTTAGTGACTGACTTATTAATCCTTAATGTATCTATAATTTTATTATTTTTTTATTCTGTTCTTGTAACCTATAGGCCCGTGTATGTAGATTGTTTAAACGGGCTTCTTCTTTTAAAAAAAATTAGCGTATTTAGGAATCGATAATTTTAAGGAATTTAGAGAGTTACCCAGCCTACATATGATGACACAATTTGACGAACCTGATAATAGACTAGTGAGAAATATGATAACCGCTCTCAATAGTGAACCCGAAGGATTTAAAGTAGTCCATCGTTATAAATCAGTCATTTGTCTTGGGGGGTAAGGAAAGTTGTAAGAACTAGTCTCCGCAGATGATCTTGGTCGGTATTCGAAGTAACCATCTTGTAGTTATAATAAGCAATCAGTTCAAAATATTCGATTTGTTAGTTCATAAATTGATAATTCCTCCTGTTATAAGTAACTGACATTTAAAAAGATCGTCCTATATGACAAACCGATAAAGTTTCCTTTTTTCATTTCATATACGTATATTTTTCTATTAATGGGTTAATATCTTTGCAAAGTTAAGGCCACAAACCTTCACCTCCTATGCAATACTGAAAATGTTATGTTCTTATGTTTGAGACCAGTTACTGATGTCACTTATTAGAATTTATAAATGAAATGTACTTTAGGTGTTCTATTTATACTTTTTCCATAATAGTTCTGCAAATTTAAGCCTGCTGTATGTAGTATTTATTTAGATGGGACCATAATATCAAGCGGGATCTATGGGAGATAGGAGTTGAAGGCGACTGGATTTTGTTGGCCCAGGACAGGGACCGGTGGAGGTCTTTGTCGTATTTGATAAGCATTTTTACATGTTTATCATGTCTTTCTTCTGCCTCCAGAAGAAACATAGACCTACTGAATGTTACTTAAATGTTATCATATTATGTGTTATTCCTGAAGAATATCATTGGTACTCCAAATTATGTGTAGAGTATGGATCCATAGCATATAGGCTAATTATGCTCGCAAAAGAACGCTTGTATTTGATGTACGCTAGACGTAGCACGTAACAAAATTAAGTGATGATACCTGACACATATTCTCTATTATTGCTATGAAGGCGACAGAAATAGTAGTAATAATAAATTTTGAAGAAGAAAGTGAAAGTATATGTCGATTGTGTAAAGAATACGAAGATACTATTGTCCACCTAACATCAGGCTATCCCATTCTGACAAAGAATGAATACGTAATAAGACATGATAAATTATGCACGTTTCTATACTACTCAATATGAAAAATATTAGGCACTGAAACAACAGAAAACTGGTATTCACACACCAAAGCCTGTATGTGAGTAGGAAGATAAAACAGTATTGTGAAATCAAGGAATACAAACTGATAGGAAGGTTCTGGAAATTAGGCCTGATGTAATAATTAAAAATGAGAAGGATAAGATGTGCTTACTTACAGAAGTAGCAATACTATCGGACAGATATCTAATACAGAAGACATACGAAAATAAATTAAGATTCAAAATTTAAATAAGAAATTCTGCGAATGTGGAACATGAAATGTTTTGTCATACTGTTAATTGTTGTTGCTACAGGTATTGTAAGTAAATGACTAAAAACGATATCTGAAAACAATAGATGAAAGCATTCAATAGACTATCTACTAAAACAACCATATTAGGAACACTACACGTTTTAAGGAAAGCGCTACAGTAAGATACTTGAAGCCTGGGTTGTGGGGTTCACCTCTGGTTGAAGAAGAACTATGCCAGGAAAATGTGTGAAGAAAGAAGATTTATACTAATAATTCACTTCAGTGTAATAAATTTAGTAATGTGTTTGCGAACAGCAAGAAATCTACTTACAGACAAGAAAAGAAAATATATAAAGCATAATGGTGTCTTGATTTGCCAGTATCAAAGAGCGAGTGGCAGGCAAGCACCATTAAGTATACACAAACATCAACTGAAACCATAATAAACTAAAACAAATAAACTAATCACGTTCCATTACATAAAATGTCCTCGAGGGAAGCATTATTGCAAAATAAGTCTAAAAGTACAACAAATCGCATATGCGATTGAATAAATGGCGCACACCGAAGTCAGGAAATACTCTTATTTGCCTCGTAGGTACAGGAATAGCAGCAGTGTCCTTCTTTGGCCTTGAAAATATTTTTAGGAAATAAAACTGCTGAGATGTCGTCATCAGAAACATTGTTATGAAATTCAAACAATTAAAATCAAATCATAATGATTTTAAATATTAATCTGAAGAAACCATGACTAAATTATAAAATACTCTTTTTGTAGGTTGTTGTTAGGTTGCTTAGGATCAGTTAACGTAAGACTATTTTAAAACTACGACAGCTTTCATATCGCCACCAAAAACTTTCATAAAATTAACTTAACTTTGTAGGGGTTAATTAATTTGTTTCAGACTTATCCTACGGAACGTTACATTTCTTGTGAAATTTTATATAATTTCTCTTGTAGACTGATATTTGCTGTATTAACGATGTACATTGGTCTACATCCAGACGTATTACGACTAAGAACCAGTAAACAGTTTTACCATCGTTGATTTAATCAAGATTTTTATGGTAGAACAAACGAGTTTGTCAGTGAACTAAGATTTACGTTCAGACTTATATTTACAGTCTAATTACGTCACGAGGAAGGTCAAGCAAAATAACATAAAAATGATTTTTTTTGTAACTTCTTTTGCTACACGAGTAGTTGAAAGCGTCAGTAGCAGCTGCATAAAGGAATATTCTTCCTATACGTAATGAAGTCATTTATTAGCCGCCTTCGATTTGAAGAAGAAACTCATTTTGGTTTCTGGGCGCGTCGTGTTAGGCAGAGTTGTTCCTTGAATATTGATCACTTCACATTAATCAAATGCAAATCCACGTTTGGTCGCGCTTATTTGACGCCTTTGCATGCTTAAGAAACGTGTAGGCTAACATTTCATATAAACTAAGAATTGACGTGCATAAGATACGATCTTGGGAAATGCGTTTGTGGCGTGGAGGAGCTCTGCGCAGGGACTCAGAACAGCACAGAAAATCAAAGTTTCTTGTATTTTTAGTGCCTCGTTTCCATTGGTTTATTCCCAGTTGGGTTTACAAAGTTTTGTCTGATTCAGGTAGCCTGATAATGAATTACGAATCGGAAAAAATGTAGCAGGAAAACATTCCTACCACAATGCATGAACGATTCTTGGGTTGTTTTAGGACTATATTTTAGCTGTACAGGATATGTGGAGTCAAATAATATGAGAATATCATGAATATTCCATTGAAAAGGACTTCATAGGAGAAATTAGTGATCTTTTCGACTATACTGTAAGAGCATTTACCGGAGATACTGTGGAACACCACGAGAAACCTCAGTCAAAATAGCAGTTTTGCAGCTAAGATTCTAACCCGAATTTTATTTCGACCCGTTTCCGCTGTGATAATTTTGAGTGGTTTTGATGAAATGTTATTCAAGGAAATATGATATCTTGGAAATTCTATCATGACTAAGCATTCATGCGCAAGGATCGAACTATGGGCCGGAATATAGAGAGTGATACAGGATAACAGAATTTTTGTTTGTACGAACAAAGAAATAATAAGCAACAGTGAAGAAACAGCATATAGCAGCTGCACAAGTAAATTAACTTGTTCTTGAAATGTTACTCATCTCCTGTACACGTTACGCATTCTGTAGTATTAAATTTGTTTTTCTGTCAAACAGAAATAGCCGATTGATACATAAAATCTTCAACACCTGTTTTAGGGTAATGCCCTAACTTTAGTTAGGAGGGAATGGCAGATTTATTGTCACGTTATTTAATGTTGCTTCGACTGTGTAGCCTCTGAGAGATGGAAAATAATCACGAATGGTTGTGGGAAGGATTTTAAACAGAAGACCATGGCCAATTTGAAATTACCTTTTAAATATTTGTCTGGAGACCGCAGATAATAGTCGATAACCCGGCTTAGGTAAGAATCGGGATCTTGTGAATACAAAACATGTGTCGTCATTCTGCTCGTTGGAACTGAGAAATAAAAAAAAAACATTTCCAGATCGCATTCCATTGAATGCCAAGTAAGTTTTCTTATCCAGTCAGTATACTAGGTTATTCATAATTCCCTGACACATTGCAAAATATTACCAGACTTTAATGGTTTCAAAGGATGGTAACATGCTACACGCCGATAGAAAGAGAAACTCTCCAAGTTTCGTTAAAAAACTGATTTTCTTCGACGAAGCTACGTTTCACGTTTATGGGAAGGTGAACAGACACAATGTGCGGGTATGGGGAAGTGAAAACCCAAACGCCACAATTGAGAACATTCGGGATTCACCGAAACTGAACGTTTTCTGGGTCATATCCAAAGAGAAGGTGTACGGGCCATTCTTCTTCGCCGAGGCAACCGTCACTGGCACGTCCTATCATGAGATGATGCAGCAATGGCTAATGCCACAGCTTCATGATCACAGCGATGACTTCATTCATCAGCAAGATGGGGCTCCGCCACACTACCGCCCGCGTCTACCTCAATCGGCATTTGCCACAGAGTTGGAGCGGACACGTGGCTGCCAATGACCATGCGCTGCTTCGTTGGCCACCTCGATTACCTGACCTGACGCCATGCGATTTTTTTCTTATGGGGGTACGTTAAGGACCAGGTCTCTGTACCGCCTCTGCCACGGGATCTGCCTGAGCTGCGAAGACGAATCATGGCTGATATGTCACAAATCGATCGTGACATGCTGCAACGGGTATAGGCGGAAATGGATTGTCGGCTTGACGTCTGCCGCGTCACAAAGGGCAGACACATCGAGCATTTATAAGAGATGTAAAATAAACTTAGACAGTTTCTCTTCCTATCGGCATGTCCTATATTATCATCCATTGCACCATTCAAGTCTAGCGATTTTTTGTAATGTGTCAGGGAATTATGAATAACCCTGTGTTATACTAAATAACAGATTATAAGAGTTAACAAAAAACAGAGAACATTCTTACATTTACTACATTAACCTTCACTTAGTGCGATATCTGATCAGACGTCACTAATTTAGTGCAGATGTAATAACTGATTCCGTATCTTCCTCGTAATGGCGTGCCAGCAAAAATTATCTTGCGTGTTACTTATGTCACGCGTATCAATAATTTGCTTTCAATGTTTGGAACGTGTCATTGGGAGGGGGGGGGGGGGGGGGGGGGGTATAACTGTAGATGCGAGGATAATAGGCCTATCAAAACGTAATAGAATGTGAACTGAACTGTGCTCTCAGAGGCTTAGCCGAATAATGGGTTTTTATGGTGACTTAACTTTGGCTTTGTAACAGAGTTTCCCTTGACCAGCCCAGGTATCAGCTAAGCAAGACACTAATCTGTGGATATTGTTTAGTTAATTTCAGACTGCTGTGGAATGGAAGTGTATCTGACAGATAGCAGTTAGACACGCTGTAAATTAAACATGACACCGGAATATGATCCTGTGTTTTCGCTGATAAAAGGAAGATGTGTTGGGGCTACATACCGCTCTTTGTGGTGTTGCTTGAGGCTGCACTAAGAGACTGTCATGTTGAATGTCATTGAGTTTAAATGACACGCAGGAAATATACAAGTTTCTGTTGATACAATCTTACGTTATGCCTAATATAACTCTGTCGTGCAGAAGTCGCTATGTGAATCACAATAAAATTAGAAACGCATATAATTTGACTTACGTTACATAGCCGATTACTTTCTCGGTATGTAATGTGACCGGCATATATTCGAATAATGTGGAACAAGTGCTAGCCAGATACGTGAAGAGACAACGTCGAGATGTGGTACATAAAGTTCTGACATTCTAATCTGACGCATCTGTTTCAAATCCCGATTGAGAACTTCTCAAGTAACGTATCATGATAATGGAATTTAATATTTTAAAATAGTGCACGGCCACTTCTTTTACACAGCCTCATGTTGACACGTTGAAAATTTGTGTAACAAGAAGCGTATTGATTTGTTACAAAATAATTATATAAATTTTATTATTCAGTGCCCAAGTACATTTCTTAATGTAGGATTATTTATGTAATTAAATCTTAATTATGAATAGATATTTCTAGAATAAAAATTTACTTGGATATTATCCATCGTCTAGTAAATATAAAACGTAAAACGACGTTTCGGATATGGTACTCTATCTCCGTCTTCAGGTTCCTACACAGTTGGGCCCACTAGATAGAGCTAATCCCTATCCCATCTCCGAAACGTCGTTTTACGTTTTGTATTTACTAGACGATGGATAATATCCAAGTAAATTTTTATTCTATTGACTCTTCACCATCGTCAAGAAGTTTTAGATTTGAAATAGATATTTCTGTTTGTAGATATCTCGATAAATAAGATTGAAAAGCAAAACATGGTCTCCAATTCAAGAATAGTTACCACTCTGGTACCGAAACACCCTTAGCCGCACCCTGGGCCTAACAGACTGAATCAGAAGTGCCATTTGGTGGAGACTAGTGTTTTGTAAACTGAAACTTTAAAAGAGGAAACAAATTTTTTGGCCCCTTCGTAGTGAGCGGGAGGGTGCCAAACTGATGCTATGGTGGGATCTTAGATTGGAGCGTTATTTCAAAATGCGTCACATACATTTTTGTAAGTATAATTAAATGAAACATTACGTAATATTTTGTATCGTAAGTACTATAAGATGACTCGTTAAAAGCGATAGAGAAAGGAAAGAGAGCGTAAGGTGGAAACAGCTTCAGTAAGTAATAGCAGTAATGGTAATGGAACAAAGTAGAACTGTACACCTAAATAACCAGAGTTTACATGAGAGGTACCACTTCTATATAACATTTAACTCAGTATATAACAAGCAACGTCTTAGTCTCTGTCCATAAAATACCAATTAACGAAACTTTATTGTTGACATTTTTTGTTACAAAACAAATGCAGAGGAGACATCTTGAAAGACAAAAAAGGCTACAGAATTAGAATTAGAATTAGTTTCTAGGTATACACTTTATTAAACAGTAGACTAGACACAGGATAATTTCCAAAGGCGAGCTTTATTGTTAGGGGCGTTAAACCTTCGGGTATCTTACCACTAGGCTTATATTTGTTAGCATAATCTGCAAGGCAAATATTCAGAGTCGATGCTGCACTGGGTTGTGACGTCGTGTGGACTCGTAGGTAATTACCAATGTTTTGGAGAAACGTACTTACTCCATTTGCATGGATGAAGTTGAAGACAATTTATTCCTGTGAAATGATGGGATCTACCTACTAGTCCATGTGGCGTCACAGAGTAGAAAGCATTTTTATTTTTACAGCCGCGAGAACCTGAAATATCAAAAATATTCAGAGGATTATTCAGGTTTTAACTTGAGTAGTTCTGATAGTAAAAAAATTACTCTGTTAACTACGTATGTACATGTTTTGACAACCAGTGACATGAACATAAATGAAATTAAAGTTATGTCTAAGCCTATAAACATATTACATATAGGCACAATGTTCAACTTGTAAGGTGTAATGACTCGATGATTATCACAAACTTTACAGAATAATTAACAAATTTCAAGGTACGATGTATTTATTGAGTAGTTTATATTTATGCAGATAATCAGAAAGGTCTAACCCGAAGTTCGTCCAGGGACTAATATATGTATTATCCTCCCATCTAGCGTTCTTCAGCCAAAATATTTTATGCATTCTTCTTTTTCCTGCGTACGCTCTATATCGCAAATAATTAAAAATCTGCATTGGGTAAGTTTTATCCACTCAGCTGCTCCTTGGTTACTCTAGGTGAAACAGGCTTTGCTGGGATATTGAAAACCAAAGTAATTTCGGTAACTGTGGCCAAAAAATGTATAGTAATGTCATGCTGTGAGCAGGTTTCCTGTAGAAAGCTGTAAAACGTATGGGATAATATACATACTGGCACGTATCTCGTAAGTCCGCTATAATTGCATGTCCCTTGTCGCTGGTTGGCTGCTTATTTCTAAGACCTCCCACCAAGACATCCGCTGCCTTTAGTCCATATGCTTGGAACTAACCTGAAATGTATAAACTATAGTAATGTTTCTGCTCACTCCTGGCTTTATTTCAGTGGCCAATATATGGGGGGAGACATATTTAAAGCAGTAGAGATTGACGGGTTTGATATTCTAGTTCACTCTTTCTTTATATTCGAGAGGTACCGTTTTCAAAACTCGGCTCAGACAAAGGCTGTCGTGATATCAGTCGCAATTTTTCTTACATCCTCTAGACAAATATCGGGATGGTTCCTTAAGGCAAGCCAAGTCTCCTTATTTTCGCGTTATATCCAGGTCATCACTCACAGTTATCCAACGCTGTATATCAAAAAAGTGCGAATAGCGTTGTTAAATAATCCTAAAATTACTTAGTCGATAATTACTTTTAATTAACCAATGACTGTAATTACTTACATGGACACAAAAATATTAGCTTCAAGGTAAGCTGCAATTTCCGTTATTGCATCATCTCCAATAATAGGATGTGCTCTATAATTGTCATCATCATCATTATCGTCATTATTCTTGCAGCAGTGCAAATGGGTTTGATTGATGGATAAGGGATGTGCAAAGTGTCTTAATAAATGTTTACAAATACACATACTATAGATATATAAGAAGTACGATAATTCTGAAGCCTGTGAAATATGTTGAATTGGTTCTATGTAAAACACAAAGAGGCCAATCTTATGTACTGCGACATCATAATTTTAACATTTTCGGTCTAACGGATAGTAGTCTATTGTTATTGATTTTCAATATTGAATGTTTGCTTAGATATTTATATAATTTGAGATCGAAGATTCTTTGGGGTTAACCGAGTGGAAAACAGGACGTACTGGAGTTAAGTAATATAGCTGAGTTGATTTTGGCGCTATATTTGCTTTGAAAGTTATCTCCTGTTAGGGTTATCTTTGTCATCTCCTGCTCTCACACTTTTCTTACGTCGTTGATATTATTATCAACCAAATGGCACAAACTGTCCTGATTTAATAGCTTCTGTGTTTGTGCATGTTTGTTCTCCTTTTCTCTCTTTTTTAACTCGTGCTTGGTCTGTAATTTGTGTTCGGGCTGTTACGTCAGCACTTAAATAAACAAAGAATTGAATTACTGTTTTATTATCAGGATTCTGGCAAGTTTTACTTGGACTGGATATGATCATCATTTCCGAGGCTGCATTCTGTTTGCTGTTACATTAATTAGTCAACCCATTGCTTCACTATGAGATGTCGCCAAAAAAGACACGAAGTTTTCAGCTCAGACGTCAGTAAATAATTTTTTACCAATGCCATGCTTTGTGTAAATTCCTTCAAAACTGCAACGAGTCGGAGTATACACTTTCAAACGACTTCAGGATGAATGATTAAAAAAAACATGCAGTCATAATATTTTCTCCACCCAAATCTGTTTTAACATACGAACCCGTGTAATATCCCTTTGTCTTACTGTGCTAGGACCCCTTATATTTCACGTCACTGGGATTTATGCGTGTTCTTTCAGTGTCCCTATTGATTGCAAACAATGTGTCGATAGTTCAGGAGATGCCAGAAAGAAGTATTATATGGATAAGTGCTCGGGGCATCCTGCATTAACATTGTGTGGGCAGTACATTAGCATTTAAGAAAGAAGGGGGGCATATTTTTGCATAGAATATAAAGGCATAAATCAGGCGTAATTTGTATTTAGTTTCTAGTTACTTTTTGCAGTTAAATACAATAATATTGATAAGCCATTGTATCTGGCATGTAAAATTTAGTGTGATGATAAATTATACACATAGAATACTATCTACATGTATGTTAAAGCATTTATAGTGTTGTGCTTCTGGGTTATGACGCCGTGCAAACTAGTAGTTCGATGCCAAATTTCAGAGAATCATTCTGTATTAATCTTATATAGCCTTTAAGAAGTTTCTCTGAAACTTTGGTATCAAACTATGATTTCACACGGCATAAAAGAGCAAGAGATTATTATCACCTCCACGAAAACCTCAAATAACACGTATTATAGCACTCTTTCGTGCAATATAATGTGACAACATTGACCAAGTCAAGGCTATTGTAGGCTATTGAGGTAACTTTCTGTTACCAATAATACGTTGCTTTTCTTCCCTGGGAGTAAAGCGATCGAGGCACATCTTCGTATACTGTCAAGTTTCAAAATGTGTTGTCCTAAATCTCGTTCAGAGACTGGCTTTTATGTTCTAGTACCGGAAAATTTGTTAGACCCATAGATTATACGCCTATATTTTCGAGTAAATATGCTGTAAATAACACCTAAAATTTTATTTTGAGACTTCTGTGCTGGTCACCCTTAGCTTTGTAGCTTGTTGTATCGTAAATTAGTAGATCGTACATTAAACTACATGTTATCCTGCGGGCGTTGTAATATTAAAATATCGCAATATTTATAAACGTTATTATAAACCTATATTTGATGATCTTTGCTCGCTTCACAACTGTAATCTCTAGCCAGAGCTGGGTTTTGCGTAAGTACAAGTTCAAATTAATGCTCTGGATTAATTGGTTTATGGAATATTTATGTAATATGTCTTATGATGATCGGAGAACATCACATCTCGGAAACATGTTAACAAACATTGTGTTTAATTTATTTATCTGATCACACATAGTTGTCTGTTCTCGACAGACGCGTGTTGTTCTCGTGCTGATAGTTAGAAAAAAACAATAATTTTGACGTTATGTTCATCATACGTACCTAAGGTTTGCGCAGTAGACTTATATGTTATATTATTATTATTATTATTATTTGTTTGTTTGTTTTATGTATTTTAATGTTTCACTTTTAGGAATATCATTTAGCCCATTTACTGTTAATTATTCTTAATAAATTAATGAATTGATATATTATCATTATTATATTGTACATTTATATATTTTGTTCATTATTTGTTTGTTTTTGTATTGTTATATTTATTGTTAGTGCTTGGCTGTTATTGGCCTCTTTTGGCTGTTGCCAAGCACTCTAATAAATTAATTGAATTGAATTATTATTATTATTATGCATACAAAACTGGAAACATGTGTGCACTTTGATACTACTTCTGAAAATCATATACGTCATTTCCTTATACGATGAAGTTAGAATTATTACACCTCAGTATTAGGCCACAAGCACGCTGTTTTCATCCCTCTCGGGACGTGGATTTCTGTTCTTATTTTTCTGTGTTTTATTGTGTCAAACGAGTGGAATTCTTGCTCTTCGCTAATTCCTATTAATGAATGTAACTCACGTGGCAGGAAGTTTCAAACCGAACGTTGCGGCTGAGTGGGTTCAAGTCTTGGTCACTGAAGTTTTTGTGGGTCTTCTCAGTTCCTCCAGTAGTTCTAGACTACCTCGAATTTGGCCACAACTGCTGTTTTTATCCTTTCCAGTTTAATATTCGTTAATCACCCTATCACTGAACGCTGTATTTTCTGAGTTATTGACGACGTAGTTAAATGTATCACATAATAATAAAACTCGAAATCTTTCAGCATCTCAGAGTTGATTCTGTGATGAAACAGGCCAGAATGCCTTTCAACAATAAAAACGTGAAGGAAGAAAAGGATCTATTGAGTATCGGCAGTTAATAGAACTTCACAACACGTGTTTCTTTACACGCGCAACAAAGAAACGATTAAATTTAGTATCAATTTTCTTAGCTTTTCTTGCCATAAATGTCCCCTTTTGTCTCTTTCATTTGAGAATGAGTCGATTTGGCACATTCTTGGACATCAGTTATAGCTGTAAGTGAAGTGACGACAGTATATTGACTGTCACCACAGTTACAACGCATGCTGCACCTGCTTGAACAGCATCCCGCACAACACCTTCCCTCTTTGTCACCGGACCTCGTGCGGCATAACTCGTACAAAGGAACCCCGCCTTAATGCAGTCTCTCAGTCTCTGATAGAGTGTGACAGCTGAACAATACGCCATTATTGTGAATCGCAAGAAAAAGACACCATAAATATGTAGGGCTTCGTTGATTCTTCTTCCTTTCTTCCAACCCTTTAGAAGTTTAATGAGGGCAAAAGTATAGCAATCGATTATGGAACAACCGTTCTCAATTGTTTCACGTCTTTTTACCATTGTTTTCTCACTAGCGCCATCTCTCGTCTGCTTTAAACGATGAGTGCAAGCAAGTTTTACGTATTAACTGGCTGACTGACAGACCTGACTGGCTGTCCAACAAGCTGGCTGTAATTTCAACACACTGCAAAATGTTTCGTGAAATTGTAGGTAGCTATGTTTATTATGTTTCCATTGATTTAATCGTCCATAGCTTAGCGATAATTATGTAGCCTATAAACAATCCTATAAGGTAAAAACATCTTTGAGTGTGGCCCTCAGAATGCATTTAAGTATGGGCTTGGTTGTCAGAATAAAGAGCAACAATTTCCCTCTTCCTCATCGTTATAGTTTGAACTGTGTTATGTCAGTTCGTGTAAGACTGCTCATGTGAATTCCAAGAAGGTAAATATGCATTTTCCTAAAGAACATTTTCATACTTTCATTTGTAACAAAAATGTGGTGTATTTTCTTGGAGGTAAGAACTGCGTTATTAAATATTAATTAGATGAGTTTTTACATTTAAAGGATTAGCATATAAGTTTAAAAAGTTAGACCTGTAGTGTAATGCGAATATATATATATATTGTTTTACATTCTAAAAATTATGAACTGAAGTTTAATATTTTTCAAACATCTATAACAACATAAAATTTAACAGTCTTTCATTACAGAACATGAATGTCTTTCCCGATTCAACAATTCACATGGCCTCCATTTTGGTTAAAATTAATTTAATGTGTAGTAGCTAAAAACTACAAATGAGGATAGGTCTGTAATGGTATTTCATCCGTATCAAATTTCGTGAAGAACTGTCAGTTGGTTGAAAAGTTATTAGAGGGAAGAGACAAACACGCACATACAAATCTCTCTTTCCTTTTGGGAAAGTAAGCATCCAGACAAATACGAACCGATTTTTTTTTTTTGTAGTAGCCATTGGATTGTGCACGCAACGAAGTAAGACAGGAATACAAGTGACCGCATTACGTCTGTCTGAGGATTGCGCTAATAAGGAAATAATGGTGCACTGCAGCAAAAGATCCTGGCTCGATCACAGTTCCTGGTTCATTATCTCGTGCTATTCTTTTATCCCTTATCTCTATCAGTCGACTCGACAAAATCCACAGCGCATTTATTCGACAACGCCTACGTCTAAACTGGACACTAATTCTTGTGGTATCGCCTATAACACCTACATGCAGTTCCTTAACGTCAACAGTTATCGGCTTTCAGCATTTGATCACATGTGACGTACTTTTCTTTTATTTTCATACGGAATTTTATTGCCACTAACGGTCGAGGTTCCTCTCGGCACTGACATATCTGTTAGTTCTTTTTTTCAATCTTTGCACTGGTAAGGTAATTCCATACTAGTACTTTGAAATAAGCCTTAATTTCTTTAGTTTACCTTCCAATTTACAAATGAGAAATATCCTCATGTGCTGTAGGGTACAATTTACATTTGTAGCAAATTTTTTGTCGTAAAGCAGTGCACGAATCAAACAACAACCCTGTTTTCAAATTATGCAGTGTGTAAAAGAACACTCAGGACGGAAACACAGATCCACCTTGTTAGGCTATAAAAATTCTTATCCACATACTAAGTTATGCTTCACCTGTTTGGTGACAGAATCACGAGGTGGTCGAACTACGTCCAGTATGAAGTCATTTTAAAGCCAGATACTTCAGATACCATGTATATGCAACGGAAAACCAGAGGAAATCGAATTTTAATAGAAAAATCTTAAGGGACAGTTCCAAGTTTTTTTGTATATATGGAACATTAATATTAAAAGTGACCTTAGCTAAATAGGTTGGATGATGGGAATTGAATTTAAATGATTCAGAATAGGATTCATTAGTGAGATTTTGTTAAGTTGGATATGAATTTTCAGGTCTCGTAAAAGCGGAGAATTTCTCCTCTAGTTGGATTAATGTCAGTGTATCAAAGGAGACAATGTGGCCTTAAATGGAGTTGCTTATAGTTATTATCAGTTAGTAATCTAATTAATAATAAATGTATATGGTCGATAGCTTAGTTACTTAGTTGAGGTGCGTCAGTCTGTGTGAGAATGGTGTACACACTGATAGGGCTTCATTGCAATTACACCTAAAATAGGTACAAATTACGCTTATTACATTTAAATCCAACGTTTCAGCCACCTCATGGTTAACTACTTCATTTTTTTATACTCCAAGGTTCGATTCTATGACGGTCATAAATTCAAGAATGTACCCCTCAGTTTTTAATAATCAAGTTAGAATCGGAATTATGCTGAAAGTAACAGTTTACTGTAAAATAATTAAGAGTAATTTTCGAGGACTTGCTGATTTCTGTAGTGTAATTTAAAATAAAATAACGAGCTCGAGATTACATTGTCCATATAGTGAAATGGCCAGCAAAACTCAGTCATTTTAACTTGCAATTTTAAAATAACGTAAATTGATGAGAAAAGTTATGGAAGTTCTATATGTTCACATGCAACTGGAAATGTTTGGATTTGTCACATTTGTATTCCGATAACTGTAGTGACTTGTAAGGAAGCGATAAGCACTTAGCAGCCTCGTCATATTCGTCTCTGTTCATGTGTGAGATCACACGCACAATCATCCGAAAGCATTGTAACACAGTAGGTGTGTTTCTGTATTTTACATTAGGTATTATCATGTATATCTGAGCTAAAAGTACGCTTTTCAGATAGTTTCTACTAATTAGGTTTCGAATGTCCAAAACAGCGGTCTTCAACCATGAAATGGTTAATTAATTTTATTGGTTTGCTAACTTTCCTTCAATGCCCCATCTTTTTCCTTTCTCTCATCTCTAAAATTTATAGACCTACATAGGCCTAAACAACATACTGTTACAAATTGTTGTTGATCCGATCGTAACATTCAACGGTTTACTTTTTCGTAATAAGACAATGATCTAAATTAGTCACAAAAGCCCATTACATGTTTTGTTATTGTAGCTACTAAATGTGTTAAAGACATTTTTAGATTGAGGTTATTTACACATTTTATATAAAATAAACGTTCTCTGATAATGATAGTGTAACCCAAAACGAGCATACTTTTCGAAATACTTGGATAATGCTGGTGGTAAGGGTTTAAAACACGACCCAACTTATTTCAGCTACCGTAAAGTGGTCGTTTTTACAATTTGCTTATTCCAGTGAACAGTTACGAATAAATCAATCATTTTCACGCATAATTTGAATAATTATAATAGTTAAATTTGAAAATAGAGAATTTGTGGTTGTAGCGAATTTGCAGTATAACATTTCCCATTTCAATGTAACTCCCTGATATAGGTCTAACTGAGTGTTATGTTTGATTTCGAATGTTGTGGAATACAAGTAATCGCATGTGTCCATGTTTCTTTGAACCACTGGAAAGTTCTTAACTGCAATGAAACATTATCATGTCTCTTTCATGATGATGAAGTAAAATCGACAAGGATGATAAATTATTTGATTACATGCTGGCATTTCTCAGTTCAGTTTCTTTGTCACTTTTTTTAAAAATAAGTTTAAGCAACCAATGCATTAAAGATAGGATTTAGAGAAATTCCTTCTTGTATTGTAGAAGAAAAACACAACTCCCACTAATTAAAGGTATATTTTATTTCCCGTGACTTCTCCTTACCAAGGAATTTGTATTGTTTTCTTTTTGACTTTGAGTAATTGAGCTTTCTTTTATAAGTTTAATACTTACTTTCATGTCATGAAATTGTCAGTGTTCAATATTTCTTGTTCTTAAAATAACGTCTGATAGACAATTTATTATCAACAAATAGTGTGTCCAAAGTTATTCTGCGCCGAGATCATAAATTTCAACCAAAAGGTTTATAAAACATTGACATGTGTCGATCATCTGTTTTTTGTAAACAAATAATGAGACGCCAAAGTGTGAATTACTATCAAAAGACTAACCTGAACTGCTTCGTTTATATTGTCAGTAGCAGAAGCTTGTTCCATTGTCACATTATTTTAAGATATCATTCGATATCAATTTACATATCGGTATCGCATGTTACTGAGTCCTTCAGTACACTATCGACGAAGTGTAAAACTTTTATAAAATGTTTTAATATTGTAAGACTTGAGGTTCTCACAGCGGTGAGTATGAAGATTTCTGTCTTCTGGGTTGTTGCGCTGTGTAGTCTGGTCGATGTTAACCAACGTTTCAGAGGTCATACAGCCAGTATGACCTCTGAAACAGCGCAACAACCCAGAAGACAGAAATCTTCATGTTTCAATATTGTTATAAAACTGATGGTTACAGACGCAGAGATTAAATAGTCAAGAAGGCTAATATTTTTCATTCCCACATTGTTGTTGTTCTTCTATACAGATAGTGGCGAAGAAACCAGAGCTTCTGGTACGTAGAACAGAAAATAAAATTAAGTAGAAATTGTAGGATTTGAGGCTTTAACGGCGGCGAGTACAGTGATGGCTGTCTTCTGAGTTGTAACGCCTCGCAGTCTGGTAGAACTTACCAGCGGGTATCGCTCTGATGATGGAGGAGGCAAGGACCTCTAAAACGTTGATAAACTTATGCCAGACTATAAGACGCTACAACCAAGAAAACAGTCATTTTTATAACTGTAAACAATATATTATTCAGTGTGGATATCTCAACTATTATTTCAACATTTGTCGAATTATCGATATAGTTTGATGGTTTTGTTTAATATAAACAAACAGACAACGTGGTTACGCAAAAGAAGAACTCATCTTAACTGACTGTCATCACAAATTGAATTGAAATTTGGTACAAATTCGTAACATGAAAGCCATAAACATAATATCATCTTTCCAAAATAGGGGTAAAGGCAAGAAAGAGATAGATTCCTTTCATTACGACTATGTATAGCCTATTATACAACCACGAGGTAACTTGCAAAGTAAAAGAACCTTGTAAGTTATTGACAAATATAAAAAACATATTATAATTGAATTATTCAAGGCTGTAATTCATTTTCCTTCCTTATCCGTCACAACGCTTTTCATAAACTGTGACAATCTGTTTTTCTTAAAGCTGTTAAAGAACAAAATGGAAAATATTAAATGGCAAGATGAGCACAGTAATGAGCTTCGTGTTCCTTAAAAGGCTGGTAATTTAGCTACTCTAGAAGGTTTCTTCTCCATTAAATTTGTTGGCTTTCTAGTCATTAGAGTAGTGTGTTGCTGTTCTTTAAGTATCTGTTGCAACTCCATTCTTAGTTAGGAATGAAAAGTAGGTCTGCATTGCGGTTTAAGACATAGGCATATAATACTCCTATTTACGTAGCAGTCAGTTCATAATCACACCTGTATTCGTTAGTGGTTTTTGTAGAGGTATTAAATTTGAATAACTTTCATGAGAAATTAATGGGCCTGCAAGTATGGAAAACAGTGTGAAATGAGAAGCTTCACAGTTTACTTATGCTCTTCACCAAGGAGGATGAAACGAGCAGAACATGTAGCATGCATAGGAGGAATAAGAAATATAAATACACCACAAACTCTACAGCCATTCTTACAGACCTCTTTTTCAGACTCAAATTAATAGGATATAAAACGTAAATGTAATCTGAATGTCAACTTGTACCATGTGTCATTGTTTATGAGACAGCAGCACGCTCTGGTGTGTTTGAGAAAGTTTTCATACGGTTCTTCCATTAAAAATACAAAATAGTTTAGAGCAAAATAGTCTAGTTCAATCTGAGGATATAAATCGCATTTAAATGTAACTTTTCTGTATTCGGTGCACACCTGCTACATAGTAATGTTATCTTGGAATGTGAATATTTTGAATGTTTCTAACTAAAATACGGAATATTACAGCAAGACTTTTCATTTAAAGAATAGGTTGTAGGTTTTGCATCGCCTGCATTTGGTGAGAAATGTATACCTACTTGGCTGCTGCCAAGGGACACGAACTAATTGGACCCTAAATCATATTTATGACGGAAACATCCGAAACGTTGAGTGGGAAGAATGGCGAACAAGACAGAGATAATCTCGATGGACTCAGGGTACATAACTTCTTTAGACTGTAAGATATCATATCATTGAAATAAAATTTATGAGCGTACCACTCTTTCAAGTACTAATAAGTTAACAGTAAGATTTTAGGTTGCCACAGCGACGAGTACGTAAAACCTAGAAGATTGTCCTTTTTAAGTTAAGATTATTTTTTAAACTAAACAAACCCCAGACGAGTGCTTTTAAGTGAAAATGATGTCATAATTCTATGCATTACTTCAGGGGCCGTCAACCTATTCATTACCGCGGACCGAATTGATTATTCATGTCTTTGTCGAGGGCCACAAAAATAATAATATAGCGAACAGTAGTGAAATTATATTTCTTTAACTTAAACAGCATATGAAGTATTCACTTAGACACAATATATACATTTCTTCCTATAAGTAATATTATTTTAGAGGCCGTATTTTTAGCTTCCGAACAGTTTCGATGTCAAATCATTGTCAATTTGGTAAACCTTCAGTTATTAATACCACAGTCAATTTAACATTTTATTGTTTAATTCCATGGAGTTTGAACAAAGGAAAAATGTACCTTTATGCAATAACGCGATTTTAACGTTATAGGCTTACATCTACAAAATTGTTATTTATTTCATTAAGATATTTTTTTCAATTGTTTTCTCTTACGCTTATATATTTATTTATATAAGTGTCCTCCTCGCTTCTCGCTTTGGCTAATTCCCAGATCATGTGACGGGCCGCAAACCAAGGTTGCTGACCCGTGCTCCGCATCTGACCTGCTCATGAAGACGTGGTGGGGTAGGCTACGGTGATGATTTATGATTTCAGGATGAAAACGCATGGCAAATAATCTGATTGAAGGGAGCCTGTTATCTAAACCGGTGGTTGGAAAAACTAAGGAAAATAGGTGTAAATATGTAGTAACACATTTGAATTCAAAATGTGGCTTCTCACCGGCAGACAAATACTTGCTTAGGGCAAAGAATAGTCGTACCGGTTAAATGTTTTGTATCCCCATTCCTGATTAGTTAATGAACTTAAGCGATCTTTTAATTGTTCCTTAATTTAGAGTAACTGTCCGGAAATATAGCAGTTTTAATTGTGCAGTTGAGGAGGACTGATGTGTAGGCCGCTTCAGGCCTTTGCACGTGTAGAGAGAAATGCACAATACGTTTATAGGCCTGATTTTCAGAATATTGTTAGGCTACATCTTCCCAAATTTCAGTAATCTGACGATCGAAACGGAACCCCCGGCTGCGAATTTCTCATATAAAAGTCGAAATTACCTTCATGCCGTTATGAAGGAAGAAGTCAAAGTTTTAGCTCGTGAGAAAACAAAACACAAAATACGCTTTACGCTTCAGTGAAAGAAATAAGTACGGATAATCAATTTTAAACTTGTAGTTATTGTGATAGGTGCGGAAGTATGAAGGAACATTCTTTCACCACTAAGTTTAATAGGCCTATTATTTTAGGTAGGGTGAGTGTCATCAAATAGGCTTACTATAAGAAGTAATCCAGAAGTGAATAAAACATTGACAACAATTCTGAACAATCCTACACACAGAGTAATGTCCGTTCAGTGTCGTTTGAACTCTTCGCGGAAGCAATCTTATCCCGTGTTGTGTGTTCTTCATTTCCAACAGACAAGGCTATTATCTATGGACAACTCGAAACAATTCACAGACCCCACAAATGATCATGTTGCTACGATGTTTTGTAGTGTGAAGGAAATGCAGATCTTCATACTACATTAAAGCCTATAAACCATCCTGAACAGATCACAAATTTTTCCACTTGGCGCTCTGACGATGTTGCTCGTTTTCGCAAAAAGAAGTAAATCAAAGAGCCAATAAGCCAAAACTTATTGGGATATACCATTGTTATTAATTTTCACATCCGTCGGAAGTATTGTAACGTCACTTTGCCACCAGATGTCACTACTGGTCAGTCACACAGAAAGAGAATTATTGAGAACTTACCATCTCTCCGTCCTCGTCAGTTTGTTGAGTGGTTGTAAGGCGGAGCCATTGCCAGTCATTTGTCAACCAAATGACAGACCATTGAGGAAAGAGCTGGGGGCGGGAACACAACAAGCCAATAGGAAAACGAACATTCTGCTATCCTACATGATTTAGAAGCCCAAGTCTGGTTTTGACGTCACGATCGAATGTGCAAAAATATTAACAACAAAAAGTTAAGACCAGTGGCGGTGACCTGAATGCAATCATGTCCCGATGGCATCAGAGCGAGGATGAGATGGCGCGTGGAGAGACAGAAATAATTGAAAGATGTCGCCGTGCTTGAGACGACGGGCGACGCGTGGAGAGACAGAGACAGCTGCTGCCCGATGTAGCCAGGAACCTGTGACCAGGATCGATGCAACGAGACCCTCGGTTCCAGCCTCAACTGCAACGAGACTCGCGGCTTCAGTATCACAGTCAGTCTGGTACCACCAGAGGGACTTCAACTCTTGTCTGTGTCGCTTCTATTCTACTTTTGTCTTCTTCTGTGTCCATATCACCCTACTTTATGTTGTTTAGTGTTCTCATTGAAATAAAAATCTATTTTTTTTTCTATTGTTCTTTTGGATGTTTTCGGAATTTGGTATTGAAACTGCTTGAAAATATTTTGGATAAAAGCCAGTATCATGTGAGAGAGTTGAGGTTTTCACCGTCTTTTGGGTTGCGCCGTTTAGTCTGGTAGAAGTTTACCGACGTTTCAGAGGTCCTTGATGTCTCCATCATCAGGCGCCCTGGTCCTTGAGATGTATTCTTCGTGTT
>NW_019059978.1:724000-746408 GCF_000696155.1 Zootermopsis nevadensis | reverse complement strand
GGTTTATTATTGTCAATTCTGTTCAAGTTGGTATACTAATTGAAAATATATATTAGCAGATACATTACCAGCGCTCATTTAAAACCGATTTCGAACCCGACTTAGACTGACAAATTACTTGTATTCATTGTTGTCGTCTGCTGCATGTAGATTTACAAGTGCAGCTTATGTTAACGCTAGTGAAGTAGGACTACACAGCATTGAACACCCAGGCTAGCGACAGACAGTTCACATGAATAAACAACTAGATCTACAGGATGGCGGGAGAATGTTTGTAGCAAGAACATGTTCAACATCTGCAGATAACGCCAAGTTACTACTGTTGTCGTTTGAGCAGTTACAGACTAATGCAAAGTGGAAATTACTTCGCAAGTGGAAACTGTCGAGTAACACATTATTTCTCTTATACTGTATCATCAGCAAACTACCACTCGCGATAAGAGAATTGAACTTATCATTTATTTTGCACACAAAAATATGTTTACAGAAACAATATTTGATGCTTATGTGTCCTTTGATCTAGGCCTATGTGTGCCTGTCTTCAGAATAACGTTAAACCTGTCGAAAACGTTTCCTTGAACTTTGTATAAAATTCAGGCCATTGAAAACAATAACCGTGAGGCCATGCAAAGATTTCAGGCTTAATTATAGTCTTCGAATTCTGTAGAACGTAAAAAAAGACACGGTGTCATGAAAAGTTCTAATTTATTGTTTCACTTAACTTTCTTGAGAAGCTAATAGTCGCTCAGCTAGTCAAGATAAAATCGCCTTTTATATAACCCGAAGGTTCATTACACAGGACCATTTCCTGGGCCACGTTAATCCAATTCACAACTTATGACGCTGTTTTCTTAAGATATTTTTTCAGTATATCCTCCAATCTACGCCTAGGTTTTCCGACTGGTATCTTACTTTCAGGTTCCCAGCAAAAATTCTGTGTGTATTCCTTATTGAATTCATGCGTGCTACATGTCCCATTCATCTCATCCTCTTTTATTTGATCATCCTAATAATATCTGGTGAAGAGGACAAATTACAGAGCTCTTCACAGCGTGATTTTCTCCGTCCTCCTGACACATAATCCCTCTTAGGCCCAAATATTTTCTTAGCAGCCTGTTTTCAAACATTCTCAATGTATTCTTCCCAATGTGTGAGAGATTTGGTTTCATATCCATACAAAAGAGGTTGTAGGTCTAATACTGTATCATAGTTTTGTATTTATATGAATTTTTACGTTTTTTGATAGTAGACGGAAAGACAAAAGATTCTGAGCTATGTGACAGCAAGCATTCCTCGAATTGAATTTGTTATTCATTTCCTCGTGCATGCAGTTTTGAGTTTTTACCGCTGTCCTCAAATACATCTTGAAACTAAGAAGATTAAAGTTTTCTAATTTTATACGGCGAAGTTTTAATGAAATCACAAATATGACATTGACTTTGAAGCAAGATAAAATCTTCATTACTTGACAATTATCATAAAGATTAATTACAGAGTTTTGTAAATATTTTTACAATTTCCGCTAGGATCTGTAGGGGAAAACAGTTGCCTCAATTTTTCTCAGAATTTGTGTTGCTGTTTCAATGTTAAGGAAGCCCTTCTTCTGCGTAAGAGTTGGGTTTCTCCGAATTCAGGGCGCAGTGTTTTTTCCCAGATATAAGTTATTACGCTGGAGTTGGGAGTGAGTTATCCATACTCGAGGCGCCATCCATGAGTGGCTTGTGACCTGCACGGACAAGGCCATAGTATCAGCAACTGAAATGAACTGAAAGACGGAGTTTGTTACTTTGGATACGTAGGCCTACTGTTAAGGTTACTTTTCTTTACAAAATAAATTCACGATTAAGGCTTCCTGTATTTTTAAAGAAAACTTAACGGATACTTAATTATAAACCGTCATATCTTAATTAAGATATTTTTAAAAATATTCCTCTCACCATAAGCCTATTATTCTACAGAAAGTCGTAAAGTGAGTCTATGTTGTGTATTCTGAAAATTCATGGTTTCATATTTATCCCAGAAATTGTTTTTCAGAGGTTATTCTCTACTCTATTCATTTATGCTGTATTTTATATTTCAATTAAATATTCGTGGTTTTTTCATTTAATACACCGTGTAATCTAGTCATGCAGGTCCATTTAATTAAGTATCTTACGTTCTCCATTAGTTTCATAATAGAGATGTCTTCCAAGCGGTCAGATGTGAAGCTTCAAAAGTTGATCATCAGTACTGTTAAAGTAAATATATTCTTGCTAGAATGGTGTAGAACCTCTGCTCCGAGAACAGAGGTGACACTTTTGTCACCAGCTGTAAGACTAGTGCGCTATAAACCAGAATAACACTGCCCACATTCAAGAAAAGAATTGCCGCATTTTCTTCAGTTATATGTGCGGGTGGAATACAAAACAGCTTGTATAGTTTGGAACTAACGTTTTTCGAGGTTGATAAGAAATTCTTCACAGCAGTAGAATGTAAAATATCTATAATGTTTTCAGTACAGTGACAACAACAAAAGAAATTGTTTCTTCAGACAATAGAAGTTATAGATCTAAAAATTTCACGGCTAACCAAATCAATCAAATTTTCTCAGGTTATCAGCCGTGTCAAATTGTTAAAACTCTGATGATGGGGACAGAGATGGTCCCTGAAACGTCGACGAATTTTTATTAAAACAAAAATTATCTTTAAATGTAATCACCTGTATGCGTGTTAAGAACAGACACGTAGTAATACTGGCAAAGAGGTATGTCCCTCTAGAACGGAGCTGTTATTTAATATATAAAGTAATGGAACAATTTTCGGGTGTGTAAATTATTTCTGTAACGCTCCTTTGTGCTGTGGGACTGCTGTGCCTACCGTATCCCAGAAAGTGTTGTGTTCGTCCATTGATTGCTGGCAAAATTCCATCTCTGCACACGGTAATCAGCGTGTTACTGCGCATTGCATCAATATAACTAATGGCTTGGTGCTGGGAGACAAGGTCACCTTTCATATCCATGAGCCAGACGTTGATCAGTGGCGTGCTAACTGCAAAGCAGTCTTTCTTCATTAGTACGTTTTAGCGTTTAGAAAGAATAGGCGTTGTAGGCTTTTATAGTGACATGATTTGCGTGCATGTCCAAAATTTTCGACTCTATTTAATATAATAAATAAGCCATAGTATAGTCTAAGTACAAATTCTATACCTATATTGAAGAATTACCTTAATATTAGGTCTTGTCCTTATCATGACATGATGGGACTACTTAATTGTAAATGTTGCATATAATTTTCTTCTTATTTTCTTTTTAACATATTTTGGAATTTCAAGTCCTTGCCTGCCTCAGCCTCCTTATAGCTACTTCATGTTCTCCAGATTTTAAACTCCAGGCTATCTTTCGCTATCTCTCTTCACCCATTCCGTCTACAGTTTAATTCTAGTAGGAATTTTTAACTAAATTATAATCTAAGATTTTCAAGTGTTTAATAATTATAGATTTGAATAATGTTTTAAAATTGTTAACATTCTTAATTTCTGCAGCTTACTGCTGGCTGTCCCATTGTCTTTGATCTACTACATGCTTTCTGCTGTATTATAGGTTTAATCAGTATTTGACACAAATCCTTACTTTCCCAGACGCCATTTTGACGGAGTGTCTGAAAATTATTTAAATTATAGGCCTAGGTAAGTTGTAAATGTTTGCGTTTTTTCATATCTTCCTCATACGGGCGTATTAAACTTGTAATGTTTTATTACCTAGTATAGTATTTTAACTTACAATGCTTCTCCCTGTAGAGGATTTTTTGTTTTTGTTTTATTGGCAGCATAGATTTTCAGTTCACATTAGCTTAAGACAGTTATAGATTATTAACCTAACATAACATAACATAACATGTATCATGAAAAGAATAGGGTTCAGTGAAGTCTTCTCGGGCGATCAGTTAAATCAGTTAAATCTTACTGTTGGAGGCTGAGACAGTCTCTGAAATATTGGATTGTAAATGCATGTTTACTCGGCTGATAGCACTCAGTCGCCGTGGAAGTTTGAAACCTTATACCAGATGGGATTCTTTGATGCTCAAAATTTGATCAATTTGAGCCCTGTTTTTGGGACAAAGCTGCAAGGACAAATCTGCAAGGTTTCAGCGTCGACCATTTAGGTCAGCGTTGATACCATGCAGATAAAGGCATAAATGGCCCTTTGTCTTGAGAAGAAGTCTTTGTGAGTAAAACTTGTTCGCCACTGAGCATATTATGTCGAAGGTCAGAGAGAGAATCTTCAGAAATCTTTCCACTTTGGAGGTGTTATTAATTATCCTTCTTTCTTTGGATTTATTATCTTCAGAAACTCTTCCCCACTACACTTGAACTGTGGGTTTTATGTAATGACGAACAACACTCGATATCTTTCTCAGACACTATGTCGTCAGTGGTAATTGAGGTATTTCTGGGAAAAACTAAGTAAGTTCAAAATTAAACTTTCTGGGAAATCAAGAAAACCTTTCCAACATCTGAACCACTGATGCATGTTTTACGATATGAGAATATTTTTGCAATAGGAATGGACATAAGTTGTTTTATTTTAAAAATAAAGCATTGTAGGTAGAAAACACGTATATTTCAGCACTCATTTTCTTTAAAACACGCAATTTTTGCCGGAATGATATTATCCGATTATGCGTTAACCCATAAGATGGCAACACTGAATAAAGTTACCAGTTTTGGACTACTTAAATTTTCCTAGAAACCCCTGAATTTAGGCTCTGAAGTATGGACAACTGATGTCATCTGCGGCATAAACAAAATTATTATGCATGAAATTGTTTCATGTATTAATTAAAGATGCTACATCAATGATTGAGATTATTTAATGTCGAATTAACTTCGTTGGTATGGGAAAGTCAAAATTACGCATATTTACTGTAAAATGGATAAATACGTATCCTAATGAGATAGTACATGGATTTTATTTCAGTGACAGTGGATCCTATGCTACGACAACTTTAAGCAAACTATTGGCAGGGACTCCAAGCAGGTTACTAAGGAATGGATGAAACTGGCAAGTTTCCCTGAACCACCCATAAACACTGAAAAGTCCCTGGGTGATTTCAATACATTACAAAAATAAAAAATTAAAAAAACGAGAGGTGTTAACAGCCACACGTGTAATCCATTAAGTGCAGTCAATTTGATTTGTTCGGAAACTACAACTGTAATTTAGTCTACCTCACTATGCAGAAAGGAATATAGGCCTACTTAAATCACCGTTCACCAACAATTTGTGCGTAGTTTGTACAGATGCAGAGAGAAAGTAAGGAGATATGGAGAACAGTATATTATGTAGACCAGGAGCTTGAAACGGTGTTGGACAGTTCGGACACTAGGACATCAACTTAGAATTCGGCTAGGGGCATGATATGTAAGGAAATTGCAGTGGACCGATTCTCCGCCCTAAGAGTAATACCTAATGTCCAAATCATTAAGACTTTCGGATTTAATCTTAAATCTAAAAAAAAACCACGAAGCTAATTCATGAAAGCTGAAGTATTAAGCCTACAATAACTTCATACTTTATTGTCTGCGCTTTACCCGAGACTGAAAGCGGATATATCAATGAAATTGCGATAGATGAGATAATACGACACAGCAAACAATAAAGAATTAAGAAAGTCGTGTACAATATTGAGATTTGAAGTTCTCGCAGAGGCGAATATGCAAATAAAATTGTATGGGTTGCTTAGCGTGAAGTCTGGTAGAAGTTACCAGACGTTTCAGATGTACTTGCTGCCTCCATCATCAGGGCGATCGCCAACTGGATGTAACATTTTGGCCGGTTAAACCTCAAGGGAAATGTAGTTTTAGATGCAAGAGCAACAGTAAGGATTTTAAGGTACGTTACGCCACTGAATTTATTTTCGTTTTTTTCTGTTATGGGTTTTGATACTTGCAGTAGCTCGACCAAGGTCACTCACAACCAGCGTCTTGGTGATGTGCTCCATTTTTAATGTCAGATTCTCGATCACATGTTCAACCTGGGTATTTGCGTGACCTTCTGGCGACTGAACCTTCTCACACTTCCATGGAACATGTTCTGTTCAGCTGCAAAGCTTCTTATTGAGACTTAATAGTGACATCAAGGGCACGCCTGTGAGGACAGGCGTACTGTGCTACTTTCTTATAGCGACAGTAGTGGGAAGGTTACTTGATTCATTTGTAGATTATGCAGTATGTTAACAACTTCAGACTATTCTTACAGCGATTCTTGCAGATCGAATCGAATAGTCTACTCTTTCGTAGGATTATAAAGATTGGTTACAAATGCTAGAAGGGCCGATTGGATATCTTGATGATTATTAATATATGCCTACTATAGTAGGGGAAGAAATGGGTAGGTGATAAGATGGTGTACTGATTTTGACCTATGAATAACATTGTTGGAATATTAGTCGATATTTTCTCGCTGGGGAGTATGTCCTAATTCTACGTTTTTTTCTAAAGTTCCATTCTCAGTCAATCGAAGTCATTAATGAATACATGAAACAGAAATGTTCCTGATAAAAATATAACTTCTGAAACGTTTACAGCACATTTATATCCACAATTGAGAGGACGTAAATAACTCATTTAGATTATTAAAATTAATAGAATTTAACTATGGATTTCGACGATGTCTGGAAAATATACGATGAAAGAGATGCAAAGTTCACATTGACAATATGACGAAAGTAGTTGTCCATAAAGTTTGTACTATATTAGCGATATCATTAATCTGGTTTGATTATAATTTATCATTAAAATACTAATAATGCCTAATTTTACAAAATGTTCTTCAGTTCCACATCAGAAATATATAAGAGCACAAAATAGGTTTAAAACACAACAAAATGTTATTCCAAGACTTTTAGAACAAATTACGAAACGCTTTCTACAGATTAAAAAAACTTGTAACAAAGTAATATAAAATACATTATTGTCTTCTGCAAGTTACAAATTTTAGTAGACAATATCTCAGAGAGAGCGAGGGATAGAGAGTCATGTTTCGATGTAATCTTGCGTTTAGTAGATAACCTCTGCTCTCCAGGGACAGTAGTGCATTACTATGCATAATGTGACGTGGCTGATGATGCATTGTGCAAGGAAAATGGAATTCCATAACCATCGTAGCGTCCAGCGGGGTTCTTACAAGTAGATAAGTACCGCATATATATTTGTAAACTGTCACCTTAAAAATAACCTTAAGTGGTTATAAATTTCGGCTTAACATTGATTACCGTCATGCCATGTAAGCTAATATATGGGCAAGCTGGTCATGGAGGTATGCGTTTTGTTTGGAATGATACAGTTAAAGTGAATAGATTTTAAAGGTCGTATTCAGTAGCTGCACCCGCCCGTAAGATATGGAAATGATTCATCTCCTTTGTGTTTGAGCGCTGAGAAGTAGCTAAATTTGTTCCTGAGACTTATCTAAGTAGGTTACCTTCGAATAACGCAGCACTGAGCAAACATTTCTGAATAAACATACTTATTATGAAAATCTACGTTAAGAAACGAGTTGTGTAAATATTGTTCTTTTATCGGTTTATTTACTGACCATGTTGAAGCTGTATATTGTGATATCTTATTGGCAATTAACTTATAAATTCATCGTCATTTAGTAATGATTTGGTTTAATAATAAATGTCTTAATAACGATACTGTCAAAAAATTTGCAAACTTAAAAATAAAAGGAAAACACATAACAGCAAATGAAAGGAAAGAAACTAATATAAATAAGCATAAAATTATATGCATCTAGTAACAAACAGAATAAAGGACGCACACAAAGTCCATCAGATGTTATAATCTACTTGATGGATGGGAAAGTGAAAAACTTTTGGCCTCCATAAGCAAAATTGTGGAATGATCAATACTCTGTAAACTAAATGACTGCGTTGCAGTTGCGCAGGGTATCTACGTATTTGTAACACGGAATGAAAAATGACAAGATTGGAAAGGTTTAGACTTACTCTTCGAAGTGCAACTGAAAATGGGTCCGGACAAACAAAGGGTTTTGTCAGCGAAATTTTTATTATCAGACCATCATCCAGCCATTCAGGTGCGTGGGCTACTGCACTGCATGACATGCCATTTCATCAGTCGGCTAGTAATGCAAAGGGCTACCGGTTGGACAGCTGACTTTGCATTCCGGGCACGAGCGTTGGAATTTTTCACTTGACCAGACATGAAGGATGATTCTGGGACACAGTGAGCGTTCTGTCCTAGAAATAACTGTGCTCTTTGTCCAAGGTTAAAGCCGGCCGTAGCATGTAAATATTCGCCCATCCAGCTGGGTCGAGAGCTGTCCTCATGCCTCTAGAGCAGTGGTATTCAACCGTTTTTGTTCGCGTACCCCCAGATATAATTTCTCTTCAACTTTGTACCCCCAAAGTTGTTGGTGTATAATTCACGTTATACATAGTATATAATCTACATCTAAAATAAATTAAATAAATTACATTACTGATTTTTCAGTGTTTATCATAAAATAATATATTTTTTTAAATTTCACTTACCCCCTAAGATTGAATATCACTGCTCTAGAGCATGCTGTTGTATAAATAACAACGCTTTATCGGTCAATTAGAATTATTAGATTCCGTTAAATTAATTCGATATTAACTGTAAGTGGATCTGTGTTTCTCCTGAAATGGAGGAGAATGTAAAAGTGAACTAAGGCTAAGCTTCAGCTGTATTGAATCTGCTATGTTAGTTACATTAATTAAGAAAGGAGATACAGTTAAAAGTTACGGTCTTTCCTGGCATTATATACGACAGGGAAATTTGTCTGCTACTGTAAATAAGGATTCGAAAGCCGAATCGGCTGAAATGTGATTTTTAAAAAAAAGTTCTAGTAGATTAGACGAAAAATTAAAATATGTCTATTCGTAAAGAACTTTAAAATTTAATTTCAAAAAGTAGAACAACCGGATCAAAATCCCATAGAAATGGAAGGTGACCGAATACCAAGGCGTATGTATAATGTCCTGTATTCCCATATGACAACGAAATGTGGGTCACCCGTTCACCCGTGATTGAGGTGTAAAAACAGTTTCTCCCGAAAGTGGAGTAGGTCTCAGGCCTATACCACACACGAAAAAGAAAAAAAAGGCAAGTTATAACGGTAACAATTAAGACATGCCGATGTTTGTCTTCTGGGATGAAAAGCCGTTTAGACTTGTATTTAGATACCAACATTTCGGAGGAACGTAATGTCTTCATCGTTAGAGCTCCCTCAGTGTAGACATGCACTCGTTCCGAATTTCTGCTGTGCTGCTGTTTATCCTGACAAAAGTACTTATGTTTCTTTTTTGTCAGTCTTCCCATTCTAATACTGTGATAGTACCTTAAAATAGGCCACGGCCTCTTTATTCCAAATCGTTATGTTTTCACCACTCATATCACATTCCATTATCATTTAGTACTGTAGATCTGTGCCCTGTGTAGTACAAACAGCGTCATTAAGCAAGCTAAGAATGCCAGTTAAGAAGAAATGAAACCATGTTTTATGTTGAAGATGGCTTTCTTCTGGGTTTCTGCGCCGTGTAGTCTCGTAAAAAGTGACCGACGTTTCAGATCGCCCCGATAACGGCAGTAAGCACATCCGAAACCTCGGTTGATTTCTAAGAGACTACATGGCCCAAGATATCAGAAAAACTCCTCTTAATACTCCCCGCAGTGAGAACCCGAAATCTTACCATGTTGCGTGTTCGTGTGAATTTAACCCTTCTCTATTTATGACTTTCTTAAGATTCTCACTGTAAGTAGTGACTATAACCTTAAAAATCAAATTAATCATTACAATGGTAAAGTATGGTGCTTTCTTTACGGCACAGACTGAATAATTAAATATGATTTCAGAGAGCTTCGGCTTTAACGGGTATGTAATAACTGCTTAGCCTAATTCGTCCGTATAAATACGTTTGATTCCGTGTGGTTATCACGTCTTAGTCCATAGCCTACGGCTAAGAAAATGTCTAGATCAGTTTATTGATCGGTGGTCTTCGAAAAGACTTTTCGTTATCTGAAAAAAAAATTCGTGGTGTTGTGTTAAAACTGTCGGCTTCTGGACTATTTGAGATCTTTCTAGATATGATGACGTGCGAGAAAATTGTGAAGGTTAATTCGTGCCTGCGCTCCGTCGTGAAAAATTTAATTCTACTTGCAACTTGTCTGTGCTAGTACTGTCCAAAGTAGTGTGTTGGAGCCATATATGACACATACCAACGGCCCTCAACCGTTTTGTTCTATGGGCCGTGTAAGAAAGCAGTGGTGGCTTAAAGTTTAAGTATAAAACACTTTGTACACATTATTAGGTGTACGTCTTAATCACTGCATCCTTATTTGTGTTTTTCATAGTGTTTCAAAGCAACACCCTAGTTCTCTACAGCGAAAGACACACGAACTATTGGAAAGTCTAATACAAGTGTATTTTTGTTATTTTATCTCTAATACGGACCAAAACAAATTGGCTATTTTGTGAATACGCTGCAAGTGATATCTGCTACAGCTAATAGTTTAACTTTTGGTGACCGTACTTTCAACACGGAGTTTTCCTCCGTGGCATCCCAACAATTACTCCATTCACACACAGAAGAAGGCAATGGCAAACCACTTCTGGATCATCTGCCAAGAACGTATATGAACAGGTCCCAGTCAGAGAAAAGGATGGAAGGATCCTGTTCATATGGACCTGTCGTCAGACAGAACACTAAATAAATAATAAAACCGTACTTTATATTGTTCTGTAAGGAAATACAATCTTCGGAGATTTGCATGAACGTGTGATTGTTCACTGTTTTCAACAAATTTCTATAAATTTGGTACGGGTGTAGTGACGTTAGAAATAATGTAAATGTCATTCTGTTTAAATTCCTACCTTTGACAAAAATAAATCAAGTCAGTTATTGGGCTGACTTCTTGACGAGTCGAAGAAAAAGATATCAGTCGCGGTCATATCGATTTAGTAATGAAGGAAATGTTCTCGACCAGCTGAATATCTCTGAACTGAAGGACGTAGACTTCAAATGGAGTGAGTTAAAGTTGGCACCCCTGATTTTAACTTCATGGTGTAATGGATGTGGTAGCCACGGATATCTTGGGAACGCTCAATAATAATTAAGATAACGAGAGGTAATAGACCTGTCGGAATGGTGATACGCATAACATGCGCGTGGTTTAATACCAATACGCTATTGCCATCTACCGGGTTAAGAAATTGATTACTGTACAATCTTCTTTAAGTATGTTCACCGTCAGTTGTAGGTCTTGAAGAAAAATCCTATGGACATTCCTGAATGAGCTTAATGCACCTTGATTGTGGGTTATAAGTTTTGGTGAAAAGTATGCGCATTTTAATTGCCGCAGATGGTGTTGTAGATTTCGACATAGAAGCATTAACCCGATAACCTGGTCGAAGCAACAGCCCGCATTTTAACACTCGTCTAACTGCTTTTCGATGTATCAGTTGACGTGTTTTAATGCGTGTAACAGCTGGTGCTGTTAGGTGCACATGCTTGCTAAGTTTTTCGCTCATACTGAAGCTTAAATATAATATAGTTCTGTACGTCTGTTTAAGTAATTCACAGCATAAGATGATATTTTAACTGAGTATTTCGTAGCCCACGAAAATGTTTAATGTAAAATTATCTTATCTTTCTTTCCGTTCCTCATTCTTTTATCTTCATTCAGTCCTCCTTAATTATCCTAACTTTTTTCTTTCCATTTCTTAATATTTACATTGTGTTTTGGAATGATTTTTCACATTTTTTCTCATTTCTGTTATGTTTTTCGCTTTCAAATACAACTAAATATCACTGCACATACATTAAATAGAATGCATTGTTATAGTCACTATCAGTTAATAATTAGATCTACAAAGTGTATAGAAAATAGATGGAAGAAAGCTTTCATACGTTAATTACAAATAAAGCGGATTTACGTTTAGAGCAAATCTGGTCTGTCGAATAATATCTGCGCAGATCAGAATTCTTCACCTTCTCATCTTCTGTCTGAAAGCTTAAAGATTTAAATATAAGCTCTGTAATTTTACCTCCTCGTATATAGACAGTGGACGTCCACTATAAGAGAAGATAAACTGGTCAGTGCTGATAACAGTACGTGTAACTAAGAGGGATGAAGTAACAGCGGAGAGAGATGAAAGTGAATACGGTTAGGGTCATCAGATCAATGAGGAGGTAAGATGCAGCACGCATATGAAATATAAGAAATTTATACACAGTTTAAGTTGGAAAATCTGAAGCCATGGCGAAACTTTGGAAGCCTAGTCGCAAGTGAGAAGGTAATATTACAATTGATCTTAAAGAAATTTATGTGAAGGTATGTGCTGAATTCATCTGACTCAGAATACGGTCCCGTGGCTGACTGATAGCAATATAATAATGAATCGTTGTGCTCCATTAGAGGACGGAGAATATCGTGACCATTAGTTTCTCAGTACGACTGTGCGTCAAAAGTTATATTTATCTGTTTATTTTGTATATGTCTGATATCAGATTGGTACATGTCTAGACTTTACACAGATGTTTTCTTTTATTTAAACCAGGCACAGGCCTATCTGCTACTGACCAACTAATAAAACAGCAGTCTTAACAATTCAGTTAGCCTAAACCAGCTTACATTTTGAAGTGTTGCTAGGTTTAGTATATGTGTAAAAATATTTCACGTCGTAAATTTTAATATGAAATTACATCACTGTGAAACATTGCAAGTTGTTATGTAGGCCACATTAAGAAAGGCTTATACTATATGTACGAGTTACGTTGTTTAAAAATGCAAGACTTATATATTAAGCGATAATTTAAGTGGCATTTATATATATCGCTGCTTCGTTATTATATTATAAGTTGCAAAATTTATGGTTTTAACAAGGCTTCTGCAAAGAAACAATTACCTTCAGCATGTATGCCACGAGAAAAGAGCCGAGTAACAGAAATATAACCTCCCTGCCCTTCCACCGTTAATTGATATGGTAGGCTATTGACTTTTACATACAGGAATATTAATGCACACATTTTATAAGTTCTTAAACCTTGGGTAGACTTTCACTTCTTAGTCTTCTCCGGGTAGGATAAATCTCGGACATATACCCACATTTTTTTAAGAATTTCAGGTCGAGGCATATGAACAATCTTGTGATGTAAATTCATTTACTTAAAATGAAGTGGTTCTTTGTCTAACCACCTGTTACAGTATAATACAAAGTACTAACTAAATATTACACCCTAATTTACTTCAAAATGTGAACGAAATCTCTCAGTCCGTCTGTCTGTCCCCAAGCCTTTCTGACACATGTAACAAATCGGAAACAGCTGATCGAATGTCCTTAATGTTTTTATTCAGAAATTTTACTAAAATTCGAAGACACTTGCCAGGTTTATTTAAAATCGGGCCAAAACAACGAGAATGTTACATGCGTTTCTGTACGTAGAATTGAGTGAATGAGGGATCTCTAGGCTACCTTACCTACCACGGTTATTATGGTTACCTAATTTAATTTTGCTTTCATTAATAGAAGTATAACCGTTCACATAATCGAATGTGTAAAACTATATTAAATTATGTTGTTTGATAACGAAGGTGTTTATTATAGATTGAAACGTAGTTCACCAGGAAATAAAGACGCAGACAGGGGCTGAGATTATTTGTTCCGCCGCCTCTGTAACCTAAATCTTACACTCGTCAGTTTACGTGCTCAGTGGCGTTGTGTACTGGAGCGGAAAACTCCCAGATTCAGTAATCTCTGATGATTGTATTTTAGACCATAGGAAACATACCTAAACAGTACTGCGTCTTAGCGTCATTTTTTAAAGAAATTTGCGTTGACATCTTTGTTCCTGAGACAGTAGAACCAGTGATGTGAGCTTCGTGACTTGGGGTTTTCACAGCAGTGAAGGTATTACTTGTGGTCGTCTGGGTTGTAACACCCTGAAGATGAAGACTATTAGTTTCTCCGAAACGTTGGTAACCACCTGCTAGAACACACGTTGTCACAACCCAAAAGGCTTCAATAGGTATGTTATTACCTGTTGTTTATAGAATTTACTTTACGGAATGTAGACATGTTTCCTCTTTGTCTGTTAGTTACACGCTTCCTGTAGGTTTCTTTTAACTCCTAAAATTGTTAAGAAAATACAGAAATGTGCGAAAACTCCGTATAGCGACAAAGTTGTTGATATTTAAAAGCTGACGGATTCAGACGCAAGACACATAAGCCTAATGACTTTCTTTTAAGTGTGTTAGAAGAGTTCGAGTCGTCCATATTACAACGCAAACACAGGGCTAATTAAATTATTGTGTCACAAATAATATATAACAATAAGACTGCCGACCGATGTTTTCGTTTTTGTTTTTTTTCACTACCGTAAATCGTAAATAGTTAAGGTCGGCCTCATTAAATTGGCTTTCTGTGCCCATAAATTTCGTTTCTTTTTCTTGGTACATGCAAATGGGGTCCGCAGTGGCTCCGCGGTCTGAGGCGTGGGCCTTGTACCGCTTGGTCGCTGGGACCGTGGGTTCGAATCTCACTCAAGCCATGGATGTTTGT
Source organism: Zootermopsis nevadensis (assembly GCF_000696155.1). The sequence continues at coordinate 731,826 of NW_019059978.1, read as the reverse complement.
CCCCGTTTTTCTGTGTACAGGTAGAGACCTTGCGACGGGCCGATCCCTCGTCCAAGGAGTCCTACGGAATGTCTATAGATCAACCCAACGAAAAGTTGGGACCCGCAGTGCTCAGGCACTTGAAGAACGGGTCGTTCCCAGTATCCCAGTATCCAGGTACATGTAAACATGTTTACCACACATACATTTAATTATAATTATAATTAATGACGGCAGAAAAATTCGTCATAAAATGACCTTGTCAATTTTAAACATTATTATTCAGCAGAACCTATGCTTATATTGTCGTCAACATAACATGACATTGACATATCCGCGACTTCAACTAACCAATCTCATTGCAACAAAAGTTAAAACAATACAAACCAAACCACATATAACGCAACGTAAGTTTACCAAACCTAACCTACCCTAACCAGACCTAACCTAATCTAACCCTACCTAACATAAACTAACAAAACCTAACCTATTCTAACCTAACCTACCCTAACCTAACTTAACGTAAGCTTACCTGACCTAACCAAACCAAACCTCTCCTAACCTAACCAATCAACCTAATTTATCTAGTGTTATCTTTTGGAATGTGATTGCCGTGACCTAGATATGAATTTAATTTATCCATGACCTCAAACTGACATGAGTGTGGTCACACAGATTCCTACAAATCGGCAGAAATATGCGTTAGAAAAATTGACTTTCGAATGACTGAAATTTTCAAATTCTTTTATTCGGCAAATCCAAGAACTTATATTGTCGTGACCTTAACATGACGCTATCCTGTCCTACACCTCAAACTGACATGAGTATGGTCACTCAGATACCTACAGATCGGCAGAAATATGTTTTTGGTAATGTCTAAAATGTATCCTGTTTTCTTTATCCGGTTTTTATTACCATGTTTTACGTGTCACTAAATCTCAGTGAATCTATACTCATACGTTATATAAGTAATTACCTCTTATAAATTAGTTAGTAAAGTACCTACAGGCTTGAAGTTGAGGGATCGTTTACAGGAAAGAGCATACATTTTTGTTTTCGCCGCTAGTCTCAAGACCAACGCGCAGCCTGATATAATTACCCAGAGTTTAAAACTGACTTCTTATTTGCATCTATTCTGTAGTATAAAATTTACCCAATTAGTTTGTGAACATTTTTCTCTGTAATTTATTACTACCGTCATGATATTCAATTATATCGGAATATGTTTGACGAATTATAAAAGGAGGAACTAAAATTTAGTGCACTAAATTAAACATTTCTTCTCACATGTTTTAGAATATCTTTTAATTCCCAAGGGATATTATTGCGTGTTTGTAAAATACCTTAAATTTATACCAGATTTTGCGTCGCTGCGCAAACACAGCAAATATTCTGTCCGGTTTCGTAAAATTACTCCTTGTTGAACATTGTCCAGAGAAGATCACTCGGAGGAACAGACGATAATGGAATCGAGTTCAGTTCCAGTTCCTTATCAACCTGACTCATCGCTTAGCTACATAGATACTTGGATTTTATGTGGCAGTTGTGGGTAAATACCGGTGATAAAACCTTCAACGGTGAAAATTCTCGTAAAATAAATGCGCCCATTTCTGTAGTTCCATTGGAACACACAGCAGTCACATTAAAAAAGAAATTAAGTTGTAAGTAGCAAGAGGAATTTTTAAAATTACCAAGACAATTGTTAGATAAATCTCAAGTGTTTACAGTTGGTTTAACAAAGAATTTATATGCTTTTAAGTTTCCGAATTCCTTAACATAGGTTAAATATTTGAGCAGTGGATTCGCGTTTGGAAAGATGTAAAGTTCTTGACCTCAGCCCTGAGTTAAAGTGAATGGTTAGCTTCAAACTGCGGCTGCTTTATCGGAGAAAGACCCCTTTATCTTTTCAATACGAGACTGAATGTCCCAAGAACTACATTTTTGTTGACCCTTACCATATCGGAAACCGTAAATTCCGTTGCGCTTCATTCTGCTGGCTCATTTTAAAACCCATAATAATAATAATAATAATAATAATAATAATAACAATAATAAATATAAAAATATAAATATAAGACTTTAAACTATATTTAATTCGAATTTGGAATTTGAAAAGTTCCAAACACTTTCTGTAGAGGAATATTTATTTTCTTTAGTAATGTTCGATATTCTTAGCACTATTTTATGATTACTATTATTTGTATGTCCTTAAAAATATTACGTATAAATGTGTTAAATATTATTTTTAACGGAAGTACAGTAAAGCTAATTTTCTTTATTTCTAGAATTCGATTCGAAATTCTGTTATTAAATCAGTACTTTACTCGGAGGATTCGGTTACCAACTTACTGAAACTGAAATCTTATCGCAATGTCACATACAAGGAGCTGCATACTGCGATTATCTAACGCTTTGGGCTTCGTGGTATTTACTGCGTAAACCGCAGATGATGAACAGGAAGACAGTTTGGGATCATCGACTTGGAGCTAACTTTCTCACGGTCGTACAAAGAGAGAATTGTTATTGTATTATGTGTCTAACTTGATGTTATTTTACAATAACCACTTTCAAGTTTTTTAATGTACTAAAGTTAATGGCTTTAATTTCTGTTGTCTACACACCGCCATAAATGGTTTACTCATGACAGGGTTATAGTATAATGATTGCCAAAATATCAAAGCATGAGTATCTGGATATAGTTGCAAATAAATGTCTAATATACATGTGAATTAAGTGTGTGGTTTATATTAATTTATAAAGTCCTGTAAAACCTTCTTGGTAAATATTTGTGTAAATTGTGTGAGAAACTACAAATAATCGGCATATAAACACAACAAACATTTGTAACGTGCGTTCTATACGTTATTGTGCATACTTATGTCATGTTTGTCCTATGGTATAGTTGCTACAGGCTTCTAAGTTACAAAGTTATAAGGAGTTGACTAATTAATTTTTTATGCTAAACTTGTTTTAATTAAATGTATATTCTCCTTTGAACTCCCTCAATTGCGACGTTGGATCAGGTCGTATCTACGAAGCACATTCTGCAAGGAACCATAGGGCCTACTTAGTGGAGGTATTGCTTAAGAGTTCTGGACATACCACGCAGTAGATTATTAAAACGCACTGAAAAATCTGCACTGTAAAACTGACTGAGAGATTAGTACAGTCAGAGACTATCAGCTTGTCCCGAAGGATTTCGCTTCATGGAGTCAATCGAATACTTATACAGATGTCCACACTGCCATTGTTAATTTTAACAGTGTAATTTCAGAGATTGTAATGGGTTACTCAGTGTGCTATTCTATGGACATAGCTCTAATCAAGTAGACGTATTATCTGAGACCCAGGGCACAAGAACTCTGCACATTAAAACTACTTCACTAAATAATCGGTCCCATCCTTTCATAAGAAATAAAAGATAGAGTCATGTTTAATCTAGTTGCTCACCAATGGGCTGGTATCTGAGAAATTATTCACGGAGACACGAAAGAGCATGGTTACAGAACAACAGATGTATTTTAAATGTCGAACTGAAAAAAGTATTTGTCCCTTATATTTCATTCATGTATTCGAAGGAGAACAAAAGCAGCTTAGACGTAAAATGAATTACAATTTGAATTCGTCTGAATGAATACTAGAGGAGTTATTTTTATTCAGGAGTGGCCTAAGTTTCAGTGTTCAGTTGTGAGATAGTGAACACAGAATTATGTGTGTGTGTGTGGACAATAGAATCCTTACGTCTTGGTTTTCTTCTGATATAAATAACTTTCAGAGTCTCATTCTAGTCTTATTTCCTTATTTTATAAGCAGCGACGGGCGTGTGTTAACACCCGCTTTCCTCTTCACCAGTACCTTTTTAATGAATTGACATGTTATCATGAACATCATGGTACTATAGATAGATGCTTTTAATTTAATGCCATCAATAATTCAGACATGGCAGCAATGAGAACATTCGTGGTGTGAGGATACTAGATCTTAAAATGTCTGTTGTAAGAAATATCAAAAATGCAACTATTTTAACTATTCTTTTTAGGATGTAAAAACATGTCGGTCACGCAAAATTTGTGATTTTCTGTTACATAACAAAATTTCCTGTTGGAAAGACAACAGTGAAAAAATTCAGATTATTTATAATTTATGAAATTAGACGCTGCTGTATCCAGAACTTCTTACGTTAGATATATGAATTATTCTGTCTCTCTCAAACCATACATAGCGTAATGAGCAAATAAGAACTAAATGGATAGTGGTATTCATTATAATAAAAAATATCAGGACTTCTGTTCGCTATTAGCCAACATCCGAACTTGCCGGCCAGTAAATCTTCCCTGTGAAGGTCAAATGTTTTAGAAAGTTTCGCCATTGGGTCGTGCTGTCACAAACATAATATTAATATATGACGTTCATGATTTATAGATTTTTTAGTTTGTGGTTTTCGGGTGTTAAGGCTGAAACAGTTGTCGTAGCTTAAATAAAACCGATAATATATACTTTATATGACATGTTAGTACATATGAAACACAATTTTCTGGAAGGTAAGCTTAATAGGCTTATTTCCAAGGTTAATTTTCTCACTTCGGCGAGATTTCACACTGTAATTATCGATTTACATATAAGTTATTATGGTTTATAGGGGCATTGTCGCATGCGCAAGATCAATCAAAGCTGTCATTTTACTTAAAATCCTAATTCATTTTGCTGATAATCCTTTTATACATGAAAACATTGAACGCAGGATTTGAGGTTCTCATGGCGGTGGATTTAGCGCAGTGTAGTCTCGCAGAAGATTACAAACGTTTCACGGGTCTTTGCTGCCTCCATCCTCGCCCTGATGATGGGGGCAGGAAGGAGCTCTGAAACGACGGTAATATTCTGCCAGACGACACGGCGCTAATTCCAGAAGACATCCCACAACATAAAACGTGTTTCAACGCTTTCTAAATTGGCAGTAACTTATTTCAGTAGTCTCCTTTCAAGATGAAATGTCTGCTGCTTTTATGCACATAGGCCGAATACAGGAGTGCAGGAATGTGACGGGGAACGGCGAGGTCTTTCACTCCACCCACACGATAGCAAAGAAGGAGGTTACAACTACCTCACTGAAAATTACGCAGATAATAGTAATTACCGTTTTACTTCTGCCTTAACCAGTAGCCTTCTGTGTATCCATACGCTGTTAACACGCCTACCGGAAGCAAACACAAGCTGTTACCCGCTCCACTTTCTTCGTGTCGAAAAATAAAAGAAGCCAACGAATAATAACACGTGGTGGCGTATTATGGGACATAAACCAATGAGGTGCACTCATGTATGTGGCATTAACGTGAATGCCCCTATATTTACTACCGTCACCTGCCATTAAAAATTGTCCGAGGCGTCAAGTCGGATATACTCGTACAACCGCCTCCCAGAATATCAACGGTGAGGAGTTGTACTACAGTGGTGTCCTAACGTTGCTATATGCCGTTACAGCAACTGGTTCCTCTTTGCGTCAGTAAAGTTCTTTATCATGTTAAGTGTTGGCCAGATTCATATTAAAAATTTTCTAAAATATAAAACTGCAAATATAAATTTTTAGTCTGTGTTATTCTTAAGTAACCAGTCAACAGTAATCATAGAAATACGTATTTAGAATTGATAACCGACTTCTGCAGGCGTAATAAATAAAAATATAAACTTCCTTTCAAACCCTACCATTTGTTATAATATTTGTAAATTATAATTCAAAATAGCTAGTTAAATTAACATCGTGTTTAGACCTATAGGCCGTGTAGATTATCAGTGGATGTGTGTACAATTCATTTCCTGTCCCTAGTAGATTTGTTTAGATTGTGATATTAGCGCCTTCCTGGGTGCATTTGTATTACAACTAACTTAAGCAAATAGTTTTATCTAACAAGCCCGATAAAAGGCGAACTTTCCTGCTACTTGAAGAAAGCCTCCAGAAAATAGAAAGGACCTAGATATTTTATCAAACAGACGAAGTCCAAAAGAAAATTCTCCCATAACGCCACAGGAAGATTTAAACCTGAAATAAATAAATTCGATAATGGCTGATTTAATTTTTGGTCCATATTCAATAATTCTTTTCGTCCTATTGAAGCAGACCAGCCACAGATGGAATTCGATTGTGATCACTCCATGATCTCTAATGCTAAATTCGTTCCTATGGCTTCTAACACTGCCGAGAATTTCAAGTAGTCAGTCTTATTAATAAATATGTATGGTTTATATATGGATGTTAAATGCTAGATAGAATGAATGTGAGCTCGTTGCTCTCAAGGATCTGATCTTGTGGGCGGGGCAGATCAAAACTGAGGTGGTGCGATGACGGATATATAAGCGCAATTATCTGTCACTGCAATTGGCCATTATAAGGAGTGTTTGTTCGAGGTGAAGTTACTGACATTTAGCTGCAAGTACATAACATATAAGGTGATGCTTGTCCCTTGTGTGATAATATATTAATCTTGTAAGTGATTTCCGTAAGATAAGACTGTGTACAGCTAGACTTTGTAGGTAAGGAATGTAATTCTATGATATATTTTATGTGTCGAACCGATAGGACACATGATTCTAATCTTCACTTACACATTATACATTTTACCCTTCCTAATTTCCGCAATAAAGTTTATTATTAAGAAAGGTATTTGATACATATGAGAATTTATAGATATATTAAATGCTAATTTCATTAATTAGCTTATCCGTCATCATTATGTCATAATTGTTGCGTACAAATTAAATCGATAAATTGTGGTAAGCAAGTTAACAAGAGTGGGAATTTATACTACAATAGAGTACTAGTATATTTCAAAAGTGTTCTATCCGACTTTGAATGTGTAATTCATTCACTGCAAAAATCTGTTTTTTCAAAGTTAATCCTACAGCAGATATGACGTCGCGTAAAGCCAGAAATTATCTTTTCTTGTAGCAAAGCCTGCATATTGCCGGAAGAAGGACCATATGAATCCCATTCGTGTCGCCCAATAAATAACACAGAGACATATAATACAGTGAGTGCATGAACGCACATTTAATTTTTGTGTGACGACGGACATTCTGTAATATTTAATTTCCTATTTTTTTATTTCAACACGTTTATTATAAATTATAATTTATAATTACCGCTTAGTTTTTTTAACTTTTTCTTTCTTTCTTTCTTTCTTTCTTTCTTTCTTCACGTTCAACTGTGTCGCTTAAATAAAGAGGGCAGTGGGCAGTGAATTTGTGGCACATCAGTATTAATTCATTTCCTCGTTATTTATTTGTATCTGTTTCCGTAAAAACAACCGTATATAGCCTGCATATGATTCTATTTACACTGCGAAAACTGTAGTTTTATGTAGCATTAAATATGCCTCCTGCGCAGCGTGCAATAATTTATTTCGTTATTACTAGTTTTCACGAAATTTCGAACTAATTCGCAACGTATATTTCTTTATTACTGGTTCGTTTCCTGTGTGGTCTGAAATAAATTATTCTGACTTGTGTAGTATTGTCTACGATCCACCTGGATGCATAGCAATCATTTGTTATTGTTATCAGCAAATATTTCTTCTTCCACCTCTATTTCACCTAATTCTTGCCCCACTCCCCTCATCCAGGTGCGCAGGTCTCGGCACGAAACGTGCATTTGAATCATTAAAGCAGGTCTTTGAATATCGATATGAGTGTAGTGGCTAATTAGTACTCAGGACCTCAGCGTATCATACAAATATGATAAATCCAATATTCTTCACCCACTGTGCTGTGAACCTTAGCTTGGATTTATCTCAAAGAAATAAGAGTTTATTCAGTTATCCGTATGACAGGGATAATGTTCTTTATTTATATTCTAT
>NW_019059978.1:707402-723969 GCF_000696155.1 Zootermopsis nevadensis | reverse complement strand
CTGCATCGTTTTGTGGAGATTCAGGGTTAAAATCTCGTTCTGGACACCTACTATACTGACTCAGGTTGTTTTTCGTGGTTATCCTCATTACCACTAGGCACATTTCAGGGTAGTCCCTTCAGTTAAGCCACGATCCGTTCCGATTTATTATTCATTAATCATCCTGTCATTCGACTTATAGACCTGGGTTACTTACAGGCTAAAACAAACAACAAACAGATATTTATTTATATTACAATTTATAAGAGAACTTTCGTAGAGTATTTCATTACGAAATATTTTAGTTGGATATAAGTATCCTGCTTACCGTACATCCTGCCTCTTGTCTCAAAAAGAAACCAACGACATGATTTAATGATGAAAAAGAGAATTCGCTGTTTTTAATGATAATGATGGCGTTTTGAAAGACTTAGTCTGGAAACTCAGTAAGTGTAGAAGAAGAGCTGTAGAAGTTATGCTCTACATGTGGAGAACAGAAAGATGTGAAACGGCAGAACTGAAAGGTCATCTTAAAATGCAAGAAACAGTTGAAATGACACAAAAATATCCTAGAAGTGTTACCATTTCTCAAAAAATATTTTCATTCAACACGTAAGTAATTGGATAACGGAATGTTATCGGACATTTGGATGGCTAGATGCGGTCTTAAGGAACATTGCAGTAGCCTTGAAATCAATTTGTAAAATTCATGTAATTGTACGCAAAATATCGGGTTTTATTCAGAACAAGGGAAGTGGAAGTAATAATGTGAAAAACACCACAACCGTCTTGTGATGATCTGTCTGTTGGGTTTTAATTAGAATATAAGATAAACACGCTGATATTCAGTTTGTCAGCTTGTTTCGTACACATGAATGCTGGCTCTAAAAACGGACGCGAATATACGTCGTGTCGGAATGCGTTCCTGTGTAATATTGCGAAGCTGAAACACAAGATAAAATGGCACATGTTTCCTGGCAGATTCTTTCTAAATGTCCTTCTGTTCTTCTCGAGATTAACTGCTGATATGCCGTACTTGCAGACAGTTTGTTTATCGCGTTTATACACATTTGTTGAGGCACAGGAAATATTTAAAGGAACAAGAGTATCTCGTAAAAATATTTCATTGTCAACTTTATGACCTTCACCAGAGTTCAGACATGTTACTGTAGCCAGAAACAAAAGGGGAGAGAGTGATGTGTAATCTGATATATCTAATTATTTATGTTATAGGCCTATGGAAATGTTTCCTACAAAATTTTGTCAAATGTTACGTTTTGAGTTAAATTCACAAGCTAATTTGTTGTTTGAAACCCGGATGTAAGAAATTCGTTTATTTAAGGCAGCTTGCTTTCTGTTCCTTTACCAACGAATATTTTTTCAGTTCGTATTCAAGAGTGAAATTTTAAAATATTGTCATCTAAAAATTTGCCCCGAAATAAGTTAACTTATCTTTAGGGAGCCGGTGAAAAGATATAAAAATTGCATTCTACGATCATATACAGGTGGTTGATAATCTGTACTGCGTATTGAACTTAGTTGTGTTAAAGATAAGTCTGAGATTTGACCCTAAGCAAAGTAAATCATGCAGCCTATTGACTTGGCGAAACGTCGTGCATTTTAATGTTTCATAATGAAGAGGCTAGACCTTCAGATGATAGTTATGTAATATAACAAACCAGTTTGCTAGTATTGTTATTTTTATGTTTTGTTTTAATATTGCAAGTTAAAATGAATCTCAGATAAATACGGCATGAGGATGTGGAATGGATTCATCTGTCTCAGGTTACGGTGGAGTGGTGGGCTTTTAGAACATAGCAATGAACCAAACATCTTATAGGGTGCATTCTTCGGGAAGATATTAATATTTTCAGAGAATTCACTATTCCTGCGTGAAGTCCGTTGAAGATAAGGTACAATCTCAAAGGAAAGGAGATGAAACCATATCAGGAATATAGGCCTATAGTTGGTAAGGAGGGCGTGGTTTTTTGAGTGTTGTAATTTCATTAAATTTACTTAATAATCTACATGCAATGAATAGACTATGGGCCCAAAGTTTAATACTTCGTTGTGCCTATGCTATATGCAGCAGAAATGTACACCTACTTCAGAAGCTTCCTAAAACACAGCCCAATAAGTGTGCCGCTTTAAATGCTCTCAGTTGTAATGTATCTTCCTCAATTATAAAGTTATTTTTACACATCCTCGTTAGCGTAGAAGTAGACATTTAGCAGTAAGAAAAGTCTGATGTGTTGTCCTGGTCAGGAAAACAACCACTTATGTTTCATGTAGGAAAAATTTGCAAGTTCCTCATGACGACCTACACAGATAAGCTTCTTTTTCATAATATAATAATATTTACCTTTAAGAAATCCATCTTCTCGAGATAAAGTACATTTTAATTTGACATTAGCACGGTCTCCAGAATGTTCCAATAAGGACTTCAGGAAATTTATTTTCCTTCCCTTATTCTGGTTTGGTTTTTATTTGTTAACTTCCCAGAAAGATGAAGTCTGAAGGGGATGGATTTTTGGGGTTGTTGCTCAATGTAGTTTGGTAGAAGTTTTACCAAAGTAAGAGGTGCGTGCTGCCTCCATAATCAGAGCTTTGTGAGAACTTTAAATCTTGTATTTTTATTTCAGGTTTTGATGCTAAATATGCGATAATTTGATGACTCAGAGACAATGAAATGTGTTTTTCACTTGGATTATTTTGCGACGATTTCTGAAGTGCATTGACTATGTAGAATATAGTTATGAGTGGAAAACATTGTGGATGATAAACTGAAAAGAATGCGGAAGACAGAGCATATGTGTGTTTCATAGTACATATTGATTAGCGAAATGCGCAAACAGATATTTTAATGGAACTTTCAATTTCAAAGAGACTGTTTTAACCACGGCGTCACAACCTACATGGCCAACATCGACACCGCAAGGTCGTTGATGGTTCAGAGTTACCCATAAACGAAGGAAGGAAGGATACTGATAGGTGGTTTAAATGTTTATTTCGTCGTTTTGGCATTTTATCCGGACTTTTAATTTCAAAAAATATGACTGGTATTTGTAAGATTGTACGGCAGTTATAAATTAAAATAATTACGGTCTAATTCAAATTCTTTTTTTATTTTAGGAAACTTAAAATTCTCGAGACAAAATACTGAGCTAGTGTAACCCAATACAGATTTTCAATTATTATTTCCGCTTTGTCTACCAGGTCCCAAGTGCTTGAAATGTTTCTTGGATTGTGATAAAGAGCTCGTCAACTTAGGATCCAGTTTCTTATAATAAAAGTACAACTTTAATAAACGAAGTGCTATTAACCCTACTCAAAAAATTCCAGTTCCTTAGCAGTTAGCAACTACGCTCCAACATTCCACAAGTGCTAAAAAATCTGAAGATATGTGCCTATAGTCTCGTACAAGTATTAAGTTACAGTTCGTGTAGCATATATATATATATATATATATATATGCTACACGAACTGTAACTTAATACTTGTACGAGACTATAGGCACATATCTTCAGATTTTTTAGCACTTGTGGAATGTTGGAGCGTAGTTGCTAACTGCTAAGGAACTGGAATTTTTTGAGTAGGGTTAATAGCACTTCGTTTATTAAAGTTGTACTTTTATTATAAGAAACTGGATCCTAAGTTGACGAGCTCTTTATCACAATCCAAGAAACATTTCAAGCACTTGGGACCTGGTAGACAAAGCGGAAATAATAATTGAAAATCTGTATTGGGTTACACTAGCTCAGTATTTTGTCTAGTGGCTGGCTTTTTCATTAGTGGCGTAGAATATTTGGGTTCTGCTATAAGAATTATTAAATATAAGTTTTGTTCTTCACTCCACAACATTATAGGTTGTAACAAAGGTATTTTTATACAAGTAATGCAGTTGCATACGTTTTTTCTGCAAGCAGCAATAATGTTTGTTATCTGAGTTGAGTCTGGTTATTTCATGTTATTTATAAGTGTGTGATAAAGTTTCAAAAAGAGACAACGTACCTACAGACGCAAATAAGATAGTTTACATTATCTTCACGTATACTTCCGTATCTAATAAATAACAGAAGTAGCCTTATGAAAAACGGAGATTAATTTATATCCTCTTCTTTCAAGATCCTTAATTAGCCATGCATTTCATCAATGTAAATATATATCGTGGATAGTCAGGTTTATACAAGTAGATTGTGTAGGTAAGGACTAGTTTTTATTACATACGGAGACTAAAACAGTGATTAATAACTTGCGACTAAAAAAATAAATGTTATGTCCAGTCAAGAATAGTATGCGCATGGTATATTGCTATGTGACATGAACCACCCTTCCTGTACGGTCGTCAGGTCTGCTCTAAACGTCGCTTTGTTGGAACGTCTGCATATAATCTGATACAGCAAATGAGAGGTCACTGAGTCGCTGACATTCCTTGATATTTTGCAAGACTCCAAATGAAATACTCACTGTCTCTTGACCCTTTCTGCCAGCTGCACATGGATTATGATCCAAGGGTATAACACCCCTATGCATTGTGGTTACCAAAACAGACCACTTCACGGAGACATTGGAGAGAAAGGAAATTATTGTTCAATGCACATGTATTTAATACTAAAATCTATTCCTGGCTGTTAACTAACATTTTATATAGGCGTATGAGAGAGTGGAGGTATACATTATTAATATTGACATTAGATGGAGGTGAGCGTTTGGCTTCACGCAGAAACAAATCCCTGCCTTGTTAGGAATCGAACCCCGGTATATCTGGTCCATGGCCCAGTCACTATGCTAACTCAATTGTTGTTTATATTCGTTATTAATCAATACTTTGTTTGTTTGTGTCCTCTTTAAGAATCACGTAAGGCATACAGTTTTCCATCCATTGAAACATCGTTAAACAAGCAACTAACCAGTAAAACGTCGTTTTAAGATGTTCGGTGGCATTTGTATTTTCTTTTAGGGAGTATTTTTAAATCATGTTCTAGCTTAGTTTTAGAGACTGAGCATTTAATACATCCTTAAATTTTTCCCCAATGATTTCGAAAATGTTAAAAGTAAAGGTGAATATTAATTTTAAACTTTAGATATACCTAGATGGGGAGAAAAGGTACAGGCACGTTTTACTTCTCACTCTGAAAGTTTGAAGGAAAAGAAGAATAACACAGAATGCTTTTGGTGTTATAAGACTGATTTTTGGGCCTGTCAGTAGCTTTCTGCTTACGACCTTGATATCTGGCTTTCGGTGGCTGGTGCGAAGAACATAATCACAAAATCTGGCCTTCTGCTATGTTGCTTGTTTAATTACATCCAACCTTTAAACAAAAATCAGTGACAGATTTAAAATGTCTTTTAACGAAACGTCGGATGTAGTTAAAGTAGCTACGAGTGTCAGTGCATCCTAATACTAATTCCGTGTACGCTTATTATCATTGGAGTTGACACAGCGTCGTTAAATAATAATCAGTCATGATATCCTTGTAATGTGGGCTATTCTAGGTCTGTTTTCATATTCATAAATTGGGTTTCTTGGCTGTGATAACGTGTAGTGTCGTATGTCGGAGAACATGCTGCCTCCGTCTTCTACCTTGAGGACCAAGACATCAGAAGGACAAAATGCGAACTTTTACCGTCGTAGAAATATAAAATCTGAATTTTTATGCTCATTTAAGAGGAATTGAATTTCACTTTCGGTACCCTTGTCTAAAAAAACTTTTGTAGAAAATATATGCGGATTTAATTACAGCTCTTCATCATAAATTAATCGCCCTAATTGGTCCACTGTCTTGTTTTATTGACAGCATATTCTGACTCAACTTTGACGCAGTAGAGAAAAGTATTTTTTTTAGCAAATTAATAGAAACGCTCAGTAAAGGTTACATTGTGTTGTTATATAAGTGTGTAACCTTGAGATGCAACGTTTTGCGTCGATATGTACGAGTTGACAACATTCAAGAACAAGTTGTACGAAAATGAAGGACATTTTAGAACAGACACAAATCCCTTGTTCTACTTCAACAGACATATTTAAGGAATTACTTTACAGAACATAGCGTAACCAAATTTTGTAGAAATGATTTACGCAATTAAGGTATTTTTATTTTTAACGTGTTAAGTTAACGATGATTACGTTTGAAGATTGCTGTTTTCTGGGTTATTGCGCCGTGTAGTCTGGTAGATTTCCACCAACGTTTCAGAGGCCATACTGCCTCCGTCATCAGACCAGACTACACGGCGCAATAACCCAGGAGACAGCAATCTTTAGACTCGCCTCTGTGAAAACCTCAAATCACACATGATTACGTTTCTTGAGACACTGGCTCTACAGTGCCTGTTAATACTAACCCGCTATAATTAATTAATATTAGAGCTTAGAAGAAAAAGCCCAGGGAGTATAAGCGAATCATATCCGTTTCAAATTAGCACATCAATTTTTGTCACAGGCATAGCCTATACTTATAGATGAACAAAATTTTGTCTAATTCTTCTGGTTAATTACTTGTATCTTATTTTTCAACGTAATTGTTTTGATTTTAATGTGTTTTGTACTGCTATTTACAAGTTTTATAATTTATCAAAATAAAATATTTTAATCGAAGTTTGAAGGTTTTTAAGAATGGTGCGCAAAACGTAAAATTGTACTTTTGGAAATTGTCTTGAATTAAAAAATTGTAAAACTACAACATTTCGAAAACTGGATACAGCATTCATCTTCAGATAAAACAGGAAAAGCCTATCTGTTTGGCCCCTTGGTTGAGCTGGCCTCATGCCTGTACCATGTTGTCCGTAATATTTTTTATAGACTGCTTTACGATTTCGTTACATCAAAGCTTTTAAATTTATAAAAATGTTAACATAATTTAAAATTAAATGATAGGTGATTGAAGTAGTAGAAATGTTTAAAATCTAGGGCGTATCCGAAACTCCGCCCTGGCATATAAGAATCTTGTAGTGGAATATATTTATTAGTAACGTTGGACTGTGTGCGCGGTTAGAAACAATTCGCAGTAAGTTCAAAATAAAAAATGTGCTTATACGGACTCCAACTTTCGACACGAACTGCAGCAATGTCACGCCCTTTCGGAAGATTGTATATTATAACCGTGATAATTTACCTCTTATCTAATTGAGAATAAACATTTTCTTTGGTCAGGAAAAGATAAACGACAAATATTTTATAATTGTTAATTTTAAAAATAAATCTGGAGGACCTGAGGAGAATATCGAGGAAACAACATTATTTCAATTGTGAAAGTACCTTTCAAAAGTGTTTTATTAATTTACTCGGAAAAAGTATTGTTGTTTCTTTTCATTAAACTTTTGCACAAAGTGTGCAACTTGGTCATATTTGAATGTAGATGACACTGCCGTCCATGTGGGAATTTTAGTGGACCGAATTAGATTGAAACACTGTCTACACTGACAAATTTTTGCCACTTATTATTCATGCTCCATGTTCTTTTGCTACTGCCTTGGTACAAGCCCGAACAGCCAGTACGATATTATCTGTGTAATTTTAAGAGTAGTAAAGGATAAATTAACTGATTATATGCCAATGCTGTTTATAAGTATTATATTAATACTGGCGGAATGAGATGGGGTTCTCTAAAGGGCCGTGACAATTAATTTGTCTTCTTGGGATGTTGCACTGTGTAGTCTGGTAGAAGTCTATCGGCGTTTCTGTACGCTAACCATCCCGGTGGTTTAGTTGTTAGTTTGCTCGTCTACCATTCGGAAGGTTCCCGTTTCGATTCCTACCGTCGCGTAGAACTATATCAAATAAGCCTCAGACAGTGTACGATGTCGAACATAGTGTTGCTGTCAGGAATGAGGAGGACTTCTGCGGATTTTTCAGAACGTTAAACGAAAACGAAATTACTAAAAACATGTTACTTACAGTTGAAGCAGAGGTAATAGGTTTAAGGAGTATAAATTGGAATTGTTTTGTAAAGTGTTACTTGTCATTAGACTCCAAAATACAAAACATTTTTTTCTGATAAAATAGATTCGTTTCATTACATCTCATAAAACAGAAATTTCCAAGAATAAATGTGAAGGTTTAGTGTCTTTAGCAGGTTTATTTATGTACGATAGTGGCCTAACTTAAGGTACTATGCACATTTGAACCTGGGACCTCCCGAATATGAAATAGAATTCTAGTCGCCCTGAATGGAGAATAATGTGGGAGGAAGAAATCCTGACTTGTTATAATATAATATTCCATCCTTTAAATGAAATAGTTTTTATCGTAATGGCTGTTTCCTGCAGGAAAAGAACGGGCTCCTTCTGTATGCGAAGCAGAACCCGCGGTTCTTTACATTATTTATGGAAAATTTTATAAGATTGTTGTCTCACACCGTGTCGCTGAAATGGACATAAATGTATTAGGCTGCCAAGTTGAAATATGGAAAGATTAAATTGTAATCGTTTGAGTTTCACGAAATACTGACATAACAAAAGAAGATAAACTTTTACTGATATATGTTGGAACTAATGAAGACTACTAGTAGATAGTGTGGAAATTTTGCAAGGTAAACAGTTGATATAGTTAAAGTACGATACATAATTAAGAAATTACTAAAATATAAACTAATTATTCGGTTTTGTCCGTCTAATCACAATTATATTTAAAATTTAAAATTTACAAATAAGATCATTTAAATTATCATTTTATGTTCCACATTGAATAATTGATTTACATTTGGAACATTTTTACAACATGTTTCGGTTTCATTGAACCATCTTCAGGTGTAAAATTATATCAATAAACTTAAAACTCAACTACAATTTCTGTTGTGTAGCTTTTTTGCTGATGCTCATATCTATATTATTTTCACATATTGGAGCGAATGTATTGTTTGGAGTGAATGCTTTTGATGTTCTACATCGGCCTGCAAAGCAAATGATTCAAAGAAACACTAATGAATATGAAAGGATATAGAAAACAAAATGAAATAATAATTAAAAAATTGGAAAGTAAAATTAAACATACCAAAGATGAGAGAGTAGACATTTTGATGTGTCTGGAGTTGTCTAGAAGTACTAATTTATCCGAACAGTCATGGTTCAATACTGATTGCGGTTGCTTGTGGGGAGGGTAAGTGAAAGGTGGTTGTCGGGGTTGGGGTCAAGGATCTGAAGGGCATTAAAGATGGGGTTATTAAGGTAAATATTATTATCGTTTAGGCAAATGTTTTGTTTAAATGTTTGTTGTATATGATATTTTTCTATTGTATCTCTATGTCTCTTATCGATTATTCGATGTGGAACATAAAATGATACTTTAATTATCTTATTTGTAAATTTTAAATTTTAAATATAATTGTGATTAGACGGACAAAATCGAATAATTAATTTAATATTTGATTCACAATATGACGCAATTATACTATCTTATAAAATATAACCGTTTATTTTTAAAGACTTTCCAAAGTCACGATGACATCAAATTTTAAGAAGGTTTCTAATTAATTAAATTTCATGTAATAAACTATTAACGAGTTACTAACATAACCAATTTGGAGCAAAATCGTTCATCAGAAGATAGCAGTAAGCTCAGCTAATCAGTAAATTTCTGGCCTTTTATGAAATGTGGGAAGAACCTAGGCTCCTTTAACATTTCATCAGATGATCATTTTTCTTTATTCATGAACTCCAGTGCATGCATGCATTATTAAACGTAACTCCCCGAACGTCAACAACGCAAAATAGTAGTAAAAAACACTCCTCACAGGCAAGCATTCTGCAAGTTACGACATTTATTGTCGTGTCGTCTCACTCATTTCATTTTGTTCGTCATTTTTAAATGTTTAGCAGCATTGATGGTTTTATAAATACAAAATCTGAATAACTTCTCAAACATGACTTCAGGAATCTGTGCGCGGAAGTTAGTCGCAAGTTTTAATGTACAGCTGAGTCTGCTCTTAGATTATTCAGTCGGCGCGTCTAATGATTCGCTGCCGGTGCAACCCCGGACACCCGCAAAGTCGTCAGCGTGGTGGACTCCCACCAAAGCAGAGACACCCTGATATACTGAAAACAAGTGCAGTAGCTCACTGCCGGTGTATTGGACCTTTGCTGTTACGTCTCGTATATTAGCTAGCTACAGGAGTTACTAAAAGCGAAGATGTTTGGCTGTAATAACTAACATCCTGACACAGCGTGGGACTGTTGGCTGGGCATTACATAGATGCTCAGCTGTTCACGAAGTTCCTTATTGTTCTGGAACCAAGAACTTCGTAACATAAGCACGCTGAATATATCCCCAGCTACGTAGTGGGCTTATAGTTCACATTCCAACAACCTATTGCGTAAAGTTAACACGATCGTCCCATCTACTTTCTGTCTCCACATGGGGTTATGAAAGTAAAATATCTTATACATTTCTTGTTTTACTGTGCGTGCTACATGCCCTCTTCATTTAAATAGATGAAAAGTACAGATTAAGAAGCTCTTTATCTTGTAATATTCTCTGCTTTATCGGAATTAGGTATAAAATTCTTATGTGTAAACTAAACCAAAAACAATACTCTCACTGATTAGGCCTCAAATATCAAGGAATTTTAAATTGTTTTCATCGCGTAATATTTAAAGTAGGACCTCTGACAAAACGCCATAGAATTCTATGTTTTAGTGAATGATGCTGAAAATGATATAAATAAATTATATATATAAATGAAAAATTCTGCTCTACTTTTATCAAATTTCAAAGAACAGAAAATTGAGACCAAATATAATTTGAGCTTAAAAAATACATTCTCTTCAAATATTTGAATTTTCAGTTAAATGATGTGACGTTGTATCTGATGGTTTGTTCTTATGCCATTAAACGCAGCATAAGAGGTTATAAACTTGTTGCCGAGACGTATTTTTTTTCTGTTATTAACTAGAATCTGACAGTGTATTTTACAAAACACAGTTGCTTGTATTACTGATATAAACTGCAAGGTTAGGATTTAATTGAATTCTTATTACTGTCAGTATTTTACAAATAGGTAAATAAATATTACTCTTAATTTTTAAAACATATCCTCATTAAATGGCAATTGAGACTACGTGCTGAAAAATCTGCCTTGCTCCAAGATGACCATCTGCACGTCTACCAAGGACGTTTTTTTTATAATTATGTTTACGTAACTCCATGGAGGAAAATCTCCGCCTTTTGTGGAACCCGAAAATGCATTACAGTGTTTAAAAGCTCCCTCCATCCGTTCCTATACTGAGTCAGATCATTCGATTCCACACCTTCTCACTCGATTTATTTAGCATCCATTTGGATCCTCAGTTTTATATCCATGAAAACAAAATAAATATTTTATGCGTTTACTGTTGTGTCTTTAAGAGGCTGCTTTCCGTTTGTGCCGAAAGTGCTACTTTGAATATTTTCACCATTATGATGTTAATAATTATCTTTCTACGCATGTAAAACATGTTCAAATAACTTTTGTGGGTATGAGTGTAATCTAAAAATAATTTGTGTTCCAAATTTCCATTTGTTAATTACATTTCATCACATAGGCGTGTTCTTTAAATATGCAATAAAAGTTTCTTGTCGTTTTCACACTACTTAGAACTTTTGAACCTATAACAAATGTCGTATTCAGTTATCTGCACGCCTTCAAAACCAAATCTCATATTAATACGGTTATTGTTATGGCACATAAAATTCTTGCATGGTCGCCATGTTATTATTATTTTCTTTATTAGACAGAAAATAACATAACAGAAATGTCAAAACATTTGTTGGCCTATATACACTTGAAGTTAGTGATTTAAGAGTAGAGGTGACATCAAATGTATGTAGCCTCTCTGTCGAGTTTTATGATAAGCGGCAATTTTATTCAGAAAGTAGGGCATGCATAAACACAGGCTATTTTGTCTACATGTCTACATTAAACAATTCTCCGAATTTAAATTACTTCTTACTAGTGTCATTCCTGACTTCATACTCGAGGGTCATTTTGTTTTCTTGAGGCTGATAATTGTAATAAGTTTTTATTATAACATGAAATGTAGTTTTTATGTAATATTAATTTCAGTTGCTACATTTGAAGCAGCAGCACATGAATCAGCTACATGACCATTTTCGTGTTCCCTGTTCAATAAAGAGAGTAAAGCCTCAATTAATTTGCATTACAGCCTTTTGCCTTTGATCATCTGCTAAGGCTAATGACAGGTGATTGCAGTTTTGCGCATAATTTAGTGACCTCATAGGGCTATTTTTTCTTCTTTTTTCCCGCTTGAGGAAAGAATTATGGAAGACCTGCATTTGGAGTTAATGATTTTTGTTGTTGTTCTTATTGTTATTATTACTATTATTATTTGAACCCGCCCCTAAAATTTATGTTTCTTGTATATTCACGTCAAGGAACTTGAAGGTAGACACTATACGTATTTTCATGAATTACACTTTGTTACAGATTGAAATTCTCCTGTGTGATGTATTTCAATACGTAGATCAAGCAAGCTCTGGGTTATAGTACTCGATCATAAAGCACAGATCTCTATACACTTATCACATCATATGATCGTGGAATTTTCTAGAGATTCAATATTTCGTTCGTTTGGGTTTCTGCATTATGAAATATGTGGCATGCCATACGAAAAGATAAATTACATGGGACATACAGACCTGTTTCCTTCTGCGTGTCACCTTGTGCTTTACACAAGACGTTGTGAAAGTTGATAATCGATTTTGATTGCGTATTTAATTAATGTCACGGTAGGCATCAAAATTTATTTGATATGACGATGTTATGACTCAGAAAAATACGTTCTTAAATACAGTCCAGTGTTTCCCAAAATTTCCTCAATGGTTCAAGGATAAACAAAATTAATTAAATGCAAGATTCATTTATAACAAAATACTTTGTGTGTCTGTCTGTCTGTGTGATTGCCTTGTTGGTTTACGCGCGAAGCAAATAGGGGGAATCTTTTTAAGATTTTTTCTATGACCAGTGATTCCAGAAGGTTGAATCGCGAGTTCTCCGCTGTACTTATTCGGTTGTAGTGATGTTTCAAATAGCATATTTATCGCAGTGCCACAAGACTATCCAGGACTTCGAGTCGTAAGAGGTGTTGCTTAGCTTATAAATTGATCCAGGCATGTTTAACATATGAAACATAAGGCAGACCTACAACAAACAGAGATTAAACCTGTATAGCAGAAGAGCTTAGAACCAAATTTTTTAAAAATTATGAGGAGTGAGATTTAAAGTAAGTGAATAAAATGACTAAACGTGTCTTAAAAGGAAATAGACTTCTTGTATGTGTTGCAAATAAGTAAATTATCTCCGTTATTTGGATTTAGGTATGACATGCATTTTATCATATATGGAAACATAATATGTATGGTTTGTTGCGCCGTGTAGTCTGGCAAAAGTTTGTCAACGTTTCAGAGGTTCTTATTGTCTCCATCATCAGGGCGATCGCCCTTAAAGCTTTCTTTTAGGACAGAAAAATATATAGTGGTACTTTTTCCCACATTCCTTCCTATTTTCCAGTTAAAGTCATCAATTTCACCTTTTATTTTCTATGAAATTAAAAGAAATATGCAGTAAGCTGAAAAAGCGTCTATTTTACTAAATTGGTTATTGTGTGTCAATTATTTATATTAATTGTTCTAGTCTTGTGAGTCGGTCTCAGAAACGCACTTTTAAAATCTGGGTAAATGATGTCAGAAAAGCCTACGTCCAATGCAATGTGAAATGTAGAGTGAATACGCATAACACACTCTGTAAATTGATCGCCCCTTGTAAATGAAATTATAATTTCCATAGAAACAGCTGCAGATTCCACAAAGGAAACGGAAGTAAGAATACGATAAATTATCGAACGCTGAGTTTCTTCATTCTAACTTTTAGAAGGATAATACAGTTACAGACGAATGTTTTATAGCCTAATAGACTTGGCTTCAGTCGCTTCAGGCCTGTAATGATGATCAGTCCTATCTCCGCATCGGCAAAACTTCAAAAGAATATCATTCAACGTTTAGAAATACTTTCCTATAAAATAAACTACTTTACTGAGGGGAATCACTCCTTAACAACCTAAAAGAGAAACCATGTGTATAAACGAAAGCCCTAGAAATTATAAGATACTTTGATGCTTCTCAAAACGAATGCTTTTTATTTTTCGATGGATTCTGTATGTAATGTTTTGATTGGGACGGCTAGGAAATTAAACTTTCAATCTACTAATGCTCCAGTAACATAAGAAATTACTGTGATCTTGCAGATTGTAATATGACCCTCATGTTAATTTCTTTTTATCCTAGTTGATGTTTTAAAATTAACACCAACATTTTTCGTATTAAGTTATGTCGTTATGTTTTCAATTGGTAAAATTTGGTAGGGCTTATGTTAAAATTTCACGTTGATTTAATAATATGCCTGTGAATTCGAATCCTCATTGCTCTCTTCACACAACTGCGACCACACATGAAAGCTGATAATTGTTTGTTCTGGTGTATTATTAAATAACATACGCTAAATGTTACAGAAGAAAAAAGACAGGAGCGGTAATCCTTGAGAATACAGGGAGATCCCCTGACGTTCGTCACGAAATTATTTATTAAGATGGAAAAAGCTTGAGGTAATTACATATAGTTTATAAGATGAAAATTTTACCAATAGCATTGAGAGGTGTTTTTTGCGTGATATATTCTTCTTCGGTTAATTTTCTTTATGTCAGTGGTTACTAAACTTGGATTCACAGACATCTGAGGGTTCAAAACTGAAAGGTGTGTAGTGAAATCAGCGAAATGTTATGCACATATATAGATATGGCCTTTAACCCGTAGTACTCAACCAGACAGCTTACGCGATGCAATTATATGTAATGTAGAATGCTTTTCTGTATTGTTAACAAACAGCGCTGTGACTAGTCACGACAACAGGAAAATCCTAGTTTCGCATCCATTACGTGCTAATCTGATTCACACTCATGTTTTATGTAGTTATTTTACTTTACATTTGAACCTCTTACAAAATTTATAATACCAATACTGTGTTTCAGGGACTTGCCCTGCGTAAATTATAATCGGTTGTTCATCTGTTTATAACGAACAAGTGTTAATTAATTAAGAAATATAAAATGTATTATTCAGGAATTCACAGCATTCGTCCTCGAGGACACGCCATCTTGTTGAAAATCCATCGCCTATTTCCATTATTCCTATCAGTAAAAGAATTAAAATACGTATACACAATTTTAATTGGCAAAGCTAAAAGAAACAGCCCTCTTGGGAGATCTAGGCGTTTAAGAGGGATTAGCAGGCCCATATGAAAAGGACATTTAAGAAATAGAGTATGAGAATGTGGACTGGATTAATCTGGCTTGGGGTGGGTACCAGCGGTGGGCTCTTGTGAAGATAGTAATGAACCAGCGTCCCTAGGTTACATAAAAAGCGTGAAATTTCTTAAGTAGCTGTGCAGCTACTAGTTTCTAAGAAGGTCTCTGCTGTGTGGATTTCGGTAGTTATTTAGTGGTTAGAAACTCTTCCTGTTAAAACGGGTCGAGGAAAGTAGAACATCGATTATAGCGAGAAATATACTGGATGTCGAGAAGACTTTGTTTACTCTTAAATCGCCTTTTCATTGTGTTCTCTCACCATGAAAACCCCACCCCTCTTTCCGTGACATTGCCTCTCACTCGAGGCATCTCCTAACAGGTAATGTGCGCCACAAAACATAAAATACTGCTTGAAATTTACCCACGTTTACAAGCTATTACTGAAATGAATTTTTTTTTAGTAAGGCAGCTCAGAGGAATTGGTGGTGTCCAAGAAAAATGTAAGCCTGGACGGAAATTTTTATAAATTATGAGACAAGGAAACTAAAATCGCCTACTTCTTTAGGACGATATATTTTTATTCCTTTTCTTTGGTTCTTGATATGTGACGAGAATGCTGCATTACGTTTGTATTCACATAGGCTACATATATGAATCTATTCATCTTATTAGAATGGACGAACACACATTATACAAACATGTTTCATAAAGAACACGGCTTTAAAATGTCAGCATGTAACACGAAATGCAAGGTATATTATTTATATGTATGTCTGTGTTATTATTACTATTCTCATATAAGTAATAGAAGACGAAAACAATGGGTGATTCACAATAAAAGTAATGCTCTCTCAAAACGGCATAAATTTTCAATAGTGTGATTCTGAGATAACAATTGATCAGACTCGGCTTAAAACAGCGGAATCGGTGAAAGCGTTTTGATCTTTATTGAGATGCAGTTCTTGCCACATTTCGTGATTTATGGATATATATATATATATATATATATACATACACATACACATACGATATGTAAGAAACATATATCTTATCTAATCTCATCTTACGCGTTTCTGTTGTTCTTAACGTTTTCAGATTAGTGCCAGAAAACATTTCAAAAACTTTCGCATTGTATAAATGAGATTATTACAAAAATTTATGTCATAAAACAATTTGTTTTATCAAGATCAAATTTTCCAAAAATACCTTTAAATAAATACTGTTTAAGACATACAAGGAATACGAAAAAAGGCTCTTTAACTTAGAGTCTTTTTAATAAATTTTGTGTGTAAGTGTCGGC
>NW_019059978.1:663255-707373 GCF_000696155.1 Zootermopsis nevadensis | reverse complement strand
CCGTGAGTCGCATGTTTCTTTTGCGAGTTCAGTAGCAACATAACGATCCAGATTTAAATATAGTTAAATCCACAGTAGAATTTTATGAAAGAAATCCAACAGTCGTATTTAATAGAAATAAGGTATGTGTGTGGATTAGGGTTAAGAGTTAATGACTTCAGCCATGAAAGGGAAGTCGATGATAATTTATTCACACTTTCACAGTAGGGTGGATTTGATACATAAACTGCATAAATATACAGCATCTCCCAAAAAGATATGCACACATTCGATCAGTGAAATAAAGATACTTTAGTAAACTAAACCATTACATACGTCAGCATTAACACATATAATTTTCCATATGTAGGTTACCTTATTACTGCATTCCTTCCTAACTGAGTTTAAACATTTGATGAAAATATTTTATAATTTTGCTGCCTTTTAAGATTTTTTCTTTATGTTTTACATACGATACGAAGGAGATAAAGATATTAGTAATTGCAATTTATGTGTAACACTCTGAATAAGTGGTAAGGAAGTGGAGTGATTTGATTTTTCATTAGATAGGTATGTGAGATAATGTGTGGATGGATAAATGGGATAGGAGAATGGTTGTTCTAGGCAAATAGGTAAGTAAGTACGCAGATATATGGGAAAGTGAGATGAATAGACTGAATCAGTACGGCCATTATACGGTGAGATGAAATGTACACTTTTAGAGGAATGGTATTCTTTCATATTACAAAGGAAACGTCAGGAAAAAAACTGCGCTAACGCAACACACTGTCTGCTGACTTGAAATGTGAAATGGTTTGGCAATAAGAAGTTACACTGTTCAGTAACAAATTTATAAATATACAAAGCACAGATTGATGCAGACTTGCTGGCCAGTCTGCTCGCTCTTAATTGAACGAAAAGATTTGCAGTAAAAATGTGACGCGAACTGAATGTTAATAAAATGAGTTTTTCTTATTACGCTATTGGCAAGACTTCCCACCTGTAAACTAATCAAATAATGGCTACGAACTTTCTTTTTCTTTTTCTTTTTTATCGGCTCGGCTCGTATAGTAACGAAGGGGCAGTACAATGCGCAGCGTGTGACATGTTTATGGGTTACCAAACAGCTTTATCATAGGACTATACCTCCCCTGCCGCCGCCATCTTTATGGCCAAATACCTGGTGTTATATCCACACACCTCTCCAGCTTACAGTACTTGGAAACTGAACATGTCTCGGGTTTATTTAACGACATCAGAGCATCTACAAGGATAAGGATACCCGCTTCTGTTTTGTGTTCGAGAGATGCGGGTTTGGATCTTTTTTCGATAAATCGGTTGCAGCTGCTTTCTGTGGTTCCTCTAATCTCGCCAAGTAGGCTAAATAATAAGCCTAAAATATGCTGCTATTATGCGGAATAAGTAAACAATGAAAGACTTCAGTCATGATAGCCGGCCCCGTGCAGAGATTCGAACCAGGTACGTACTTCCCAAAATCAAAGTACAGATGCTGGCCTATCCACTACTACGTTAGATGACACTTTCTTGTTCTTGTGATCAAGAACATCTTTGTTGTTGAAACACATTAGGAAGGATTTTTTCTTAATTCTGTGACTTGTTCATTAGTCTAGGCTAGTGGACCTTTGTTCATTCCTCCGATATTTGAAAAGTTAGAACAGTAATGTCAGTCATGTAGCCAAGAAAACCATGGGCAGACAAAAAGATCATTAAAACAATTGTCTATTAAAATTCTACCTATGAATTGATGAACAGTGAAGAGGCGTTGGCCAATTAGTAACCGCGTTAATTCTGTGCTACAAGCACGTGTAAAAATTGTCATAAATCTTTAAACATCTAACGACTCTAATTTCCTTATCTAGGACGTATATGTTGCAGAAATTCAGAGCTTCCTTGATCACTTTAAATATAAGTTAATTTAATTGTTAAGTTATCACTTTTAAAACATGCGTTTAATTTACAGTAATCCAAAGAATTGAGATCATAATGGGTTGTAATATAAAAGTTGTATTAGAAAGAGGGTGTTGATTGGATTCATCCGACTGAGGACAGTGATCGGTGGCGCGCTTGTGTGAGCATTGTAACGAACTGTCGGGTTCCGTAGACGGCGGAGAATTTATTGAGCAGCTGAGTACTGTCAGCTTGTCAGAAATGCTTCATGGAGTTAGCACTGTTAACCACTCTGCACTTTAACTTTTTAGGTGTAGCTCCATTGGTTTCGGTATTTTGGTCGTCGGTACAGTAGGAATCATGACCCATTCGAACCATTCAGGACTTAAAATACACTATAGTGGCAGTAAATTATAGTCTAAAATACAGTACTTGATTCGCTTATCGCAGTGGTCACTTGTTTATCAAATTCGTGATACAAAAGAGTGGGATGTTAAATAAATACTGTGTCTGCGTTCTTTTAATTACTACCCCGATTTTTCTCAACGGCGTGCCGCGACTGTTTTAAAGGCGCCTGTGTAAAGTATGGTCTTAACAGGAACGTCATTAAACTATTTGTCTAATTATCTACCGGAAGTTGCCAAAATAAGGTCTCATTTTAGAGGCGAATTCTATTTTCTTGTGTTTATAATTATCACAAAGTCTTCTGTTGCAGTGCTCACACACAGGCCTACATTAAAAACCAGTGTTTGAAATTTATACGGATTTATGTGGCAATATAAATCAAGGACAAAACCTTTTGGCATTCTTACGTTAATGTATCATTTTACGACAGACGAATTCAATCATACGTATGCGTCATTAATCATGGCTATATCGTGTGCTTAATCATCACCTTCAGGAATTGATATGGACTTTCTTACTGCTACTTAAGCATACGACTTTTATTTTATTCCAGTATGCTTAATTTATTTCTGTAATCTCAAATTGTATTTGTAATATTATTAATTTGAATGTCTTTATCTTGAATTTGCGTTATTTTATATTTTGTAATAATTTGCCTTTGAAATTGGGTAATCTGATTTTTTACATTGAAATGTATGACGGACGGACAGAATGACACTACTATGCTAATCTGAGTGTAAAGATTGTGTGACAGCAGACAAAGCAAGGCACTTAACAGATTTCATTAGGCGTATCATGTTCTGCGTCACACAGTTAAACTTGCAACTATCAAACACTTTACTATGAAGAATAAAATATCATTTCCTGACGCCATATCATCCAGGTGTTTGTAGTCTTGCCACTGAAATTTCCGTTTCTCACTTCCTTTTGTAATTTTCTATACCGGGCTGCATTCGCACTTCAGAAGTGATAACAGTTTTCACATTAAGATAGACTGCAACATTATTTCGCTTTTAATACCTCGACATCAGTTTCGGAATGATGTTTGATGTTGCTTTCACCTATGAACTCAGATTAATTACTTTTGGTTAGACAGTGGAACAAGCCATAGAAAGAAGTCTTCCTCTAGCTACCAACAAAACAAAACTTATCTTACGGATCTCCCTGACAATAATCTATAAAAATAAGAATGATCTTCGCAAAATTAAGCTCTGTGGCCGCTATTTTTGAATTCAGCCACTTCTGCTTTGGTTTCCTGTTACGGTTCCTACGTCGGCGAGTATGAAAATGACTGTCTTCTGGGATGTTGCGTCGTGCGGTCTGGTAGAAGTTTACCGGCGTTTCAGAGGTGCTTATTGCCTCCTTCATCGCCCTGATGGTGCACTTCAAGGCAGTCACTATACTCTATTATGAATGCAATTGCTGTATTATTAATATTTATATCATATGTGTGGCTTACGTTAGCAGGTGTAAGAAAAAGCGGTCGTGGCCCATTTATAGCACTGTCCCAGTTCTTTCCCGAAGAGACTAAGAGAAAGCATAAAAGAAATTAAACAGACACATAGACCGAGAATCGAGTTCGTAACATCGCACATGCAAAGAAGAAGTACCATCCCTTCAACAGCGATATTAGGTCTCTAATTTAAAATAAATTAATATCTAAGTTTACTAAGAAATATAACTATAATACACACCGAAGACTATATTGAGGTCAGTCCATACCTGATAGTGGACGGCGCTCCTTGGTTTCACAACCGCTTACTCAGACTGCTCACATAACACGTACAACGATTGAACTACGAACTACTAAGTTCTTGGAATTTCTTTACTGACTTGGCCATTCCGGAAGTAATGTTTCGAGCAGCAGGATGTTTATATTTTTCCACTTAACCGTTCTCCTTTGCTAATAGAGAACTGTGTAGCATAAGGTTTGAAAGTGTTGTTTTTGGTCAGGACTGATAATAAAAACCGTTCGGCCTGCCATTCGATAAGCACACCTAGCACTAAGTAATTGGCAAAGAATTATTGTAAGTTAGGGGTATATAGCAGTAATTATTGTCACGAATTTTTAATACGGTAGGTATTAAACTGTTTTCGGTATATAAGAAAAATAACTGGACGTCCCCAGATTTACTTAGTACTGTAGATAAAGGGTGGCCAAACTTTGCTACATATGGAATACCTGCCTCGTCTTATTTGCCTGCTTTGTATTTATAATAACTACGTAAAATTTAAGGAAGGGGGATTTATGTTAATCGTGTTAGCCATGAAGTTGGCTGTCTTCTAGGTTGTAGCGCCGTGTAGTCCATCAGGGCGATCGCCCTGATGATGGAGGCAGCAAGAACTTCTGAGACGCTGGTAAACTTCTGCCAGACTACACGGCGCAATAACACAGAAGACAGCGGTGTTTGTACTCACGGCTGTGAGAACCTCAAATCCGATGTGTTAGCCATGTTATCCCAGCTAATATTTAAATAAAAAGAAGGTCGTCTGCCTTACGTTAGTGGTTTAGTGGTATTTATGCTCTGGAACACGGCTGAATCACTCAGATAAAATACACCGTTAGCCAGCCAGGCGGTGCTACCCAGCTAGCAATAAATATGTAGGTCCTATAATGTAATACACATAGCTCATATATTTACGACAGACCTCCTTCACTTATATAAACATTCCTCGGTATGGTTAATATTTACTTAAATCCAAAGAAAATTATTTTGTGCTTGTGGCGACATAATTACTGCAATACCTATTAGCTTCGCAAATATCAAAACACAGACTATTCTGCGCAAGATTGCCATCAGCTCTTTTCAACAATAGCTGTGGATCTGCGAATGAAAAAATTAAAACCAGACCCTTACAATCTGATTCCAGACTGGGATAAACCTTCATCTTAATCTAATAACATAAAAACTGTTAAGATAGTACATTTTTGCCCGTCATTTCCAAACGATGTGTTATTTAAATTATTATAAAGTATTAACCGTTGTAAAATTAAGTTATCTGGAACCATTATCGCCTTATGGAAGCCACGAATATTTGTTTCACGTGTAGTTAGTTTTTAACCTTGGGGAAATAACCTGTGACAGAAATTGAAGAATGACTGGAGAACCTTTTGTGACGTGGCGTGAAGAAATTTCCAACAGGCCTTCATGTGTCTGAATCAGATAACAAGTCTGATACTGCCAGAAGTTAGTGTTTTTATATAAAGCAATTGTAAGCACTGTCGTTTAACACAAAGAAATTATATGACGTAATCACATGTCCCTAATAAGCAGCTGTGCGTCTTCGTGTAGCGGATAGCTCTTTTCTTTCTTACTCTGGAGGTCCCGGGTTCAAATCGTGGCTTGAATATTGTGATTTTCTTTTGTCTCTCCAAGCAAATACTTGACACGACTACCTCATCCT
This sequence comes from Zootermopsis nevadensis, assembly GCF_000696155.1. The sequence continues at coordinate 701,676 of NW_019059978.1, read as the reverse complement.
AGATATTCTACAAACCACCATTAATCATCGCATCACTTTCCACTCGACACTCATAACCTTGACAGCATCGTTAAATAAACGATTAAGATAGCCAAGAACTAAATTAAGGGTTTTTCTGAACCACTTCAGTTACATTTTATATCATTTTTTGAACTGTAAAACCAGTGTTTAAAGGCGAGACAGTTGTCAGGCATACAGATTTAGTTGGTATAGCAAGAAACGAAGGCAAAGTTTGGAGGAAAATTTCACGTGTTACTTAGGAAAAGTTGAATGTAAACTAGATTGACCTATCTCTGGCCCAGTGAGGAAGCTTATTTGGTGAGGCCTCAGGTCCTCGCGGCGGCGAACATGAATATGACTGTACTCTAGTAGAAGTTTATTTCATATTTACTTATTCTAGATATTCTTAGCAGACTCCGTATAATTTTGATGCCAATTTGTTCGGCTAAATTTGTCTCTTCAAAAACTAGTCCGCGAGTTAGTGGCGTTACCCACACTAAGAGAAACGCTTTTGGGGAAGATGACGCTTATAAAATACATTCAAATTAACAGCTGTAATTGGCCAATCCAATCAGAACTTATTCCTCCACTGCTTAATTGAACAGCCAGTTCTAGCTGTCTTATTGGTTATCCAAAATTGCTTTAAAGGGGGGGTGTTGTGGTGGTAAGAGCACCTTTCTGGAAACTTCGAAGACGAAAAGCACTCTACGAGTGGGGGAGATGAATCAAACCGTCCTCAAGGGAAGTTTCCATCAGCTTTGGCTGCGATTGTAATCAAACTTTAACACTAAACTTCCCAATATTTTATACTCGAATATGCTACTACTAAAATATATCATTCATCGTTTAATGTTAGAAATATTATCTGTTTGTCATTTGTGGATCAGTTTGGCAATGGTTGTTAATAATCACTCATCGAAGCAATATGTCTGAAATTTTGTCGGCCGCCAGTCTAGAACCGTTGCGTAATTGTACTCGTATGAACTGCGGCATGTCAGGTGGGATGTTGCTGTTCAACGGCGATCTGTCGGCCATGTTATTACATACGAAAGGAACTAAACATTTATTCAATAGTCGTAAATGAAATAAGAGTTGAGTAAAAAGACAAATTGTTAACCCACTTGAACAGAATGGACAGTGACTTAGTCCAAAAACTTTCATTTCATTAGGCCTACATACCAGAAGGAGGTCGTTCTAAAGACGACTCTTCGAAACTATTTTAGAGTTTCGATTTGATGATCCCAGCGTTCTTCACCTCGAAATAGCATTTGGCCTGCAGTGACGAGCTAGCCAGGCTCGTTGCCAATTGCTCTATTTTTCCAGTGAATCACTTGACGTTTACTTCAGCTGCTAATCTATTGGAATGTATGCTGATCGCTTACGATTTTATGCATAGATGTTTGGAGGTGAAATAAATGGCTAAGTTCAAGGCTACGTTTTCCCGTTCCAGCTGGGGCTTGCTTTGTCACACACAAGTAGGGCCAAGTACACTTAAGATAGCACTGAATATTGAAATTTATTGGTCGCCGTCTAATAGATTAGCCTACAAGTTTTTGTCCGGAAGGACCTTTGCACTACACAGAGAAAACAAACTCTGTTATTGTGAAATATGGCAAAATAAAGTGGAAAGACTTGGTGCAGATGTAGTCTTAAACACCTACATAACCACATTGAAGAAAGTTATCAGACGAAATGGCTAGAAGAAGTGACAATATAAACGGAATGAAGAAGTTAATCAGAAAATTTCGCTTGAGAAACATGTGATCCATTTCTCATGTGCACCAATTTCCTTTCGCCTTGTTGGTGGTGGCTGTCAGTGTCAACGGGCAAATAATCATGGCGATGTACGGTTACACGCTGTTTGGTTTCTGACCAGTGGAAGGATGTAATATGCAGTTCATTGAACTTCTTAGTCGGTACGAAAGAGTCGAAAGTCATCAGTTTAGTCAGCTTTACCGTCACTGCTCTGATATTCGCAACGTTTCTCTCCACTGGAAATCATTTTGGAGTAAAGGTATTGTAACTTTTTTATTATTCTCTCTGTTTCAAGTCAAGAAGACATGCCTTGCATTTGATAATAGAAAATGCAACTTCTGTTTAGGAATTGAGTATCGCCATCTTTAGACATGAGACACGCATGCGCTGATCATGACAATTGCCGATCAATGCGCGCGGTTTGTTTTGATGACTGAAGAATATTTTTTTTTATTTTATGTTATTTTGTATTCGTTTAATTCTATTCGCCCGTAAAGATAAAACTAGAAATCAAGGCACGTAGCGATTCTTTCTCTGTCACTCTGACTTTATACACAGATGTTTGTGCGAACTCTGCGCAGAGAAAGAGGAAGGCAAATGAAATATTATGACGTGTGTGGTCCGAAGACCCTCTACAATATAAGCGATATCGGAGAAATGTGTGAGCTACTCGAAGGATATAATTCCAGTTTATTTTACACATGAATAATAATACGAAAGGTAAGTTCGTTTAGCTAATTGGCACGGTGACTGAAATTCAGTTCTCAGTCAATTCTGTAATCGCAATGTATTGTTGAATTGTAGTTAATTCTGCTCGAAATTCTTAATAATTATGTCACGGATACAACACAGCATCGATCTGTCGGAGCATGGAAACATGGGAGCCAATTAAGCCTAAATTTGTTGCGAAGATGATCTCGACGTTTGCTAACGTAATTATGTGAAACTAAACGTACCGAGTTACAGGCCTGAGTATTTACTACATATAATCTTGCAACGCAACCCAGGATTTGAATTAATGGAAGTAAGTCTATAATCTACAAAGTATTACAGAACGTAATAGCTTAGATATATTTTATAAATTTCTTATATACACCAAATATATTTCGAAAATAGAGAAAGAATTTCAAATTTTGTTTCATTTTCTACAAGAGCAATTGTTTGAACACGAAAGATTTGTTACTGTGTCTCTCTAGAGATGTATTCAAACTTAAGCAATGCTTCCAGTTTTAATGCTTGGAAGCGTCTTAAAATTTATCACAATAGGTATAATAATTACAGTTTTTAAAATATAGCGCCTTCCTTCTTAATAATAGCACGTAAATTGTTCAGCCTTCTCTAACTGTTATTTCATCTCCGACATCTATCAAGACTCGTATCTTTTGACTAAACACTTGCCTACAGATACTACACAGTTGTTTCTTGTTTCTTAGCATTTCATGTAACATCCTTGCTTAATGCGTCTTTTGATATTTCCATTATAAATATCTTATCTATTACAGAACTTCATGTTCACAAAATTTTGTACATTCGTTTCCGAAACCTCGTAAAGCAAACCTTTATTTGAAATATGAATGTGCCTCACTGTCCCGAGGTATCAGCTTTTCTCTGCAAGGTATAACCTCATCCATATCGTAGAAGAGTAGTATTGGGTTTATACCTCGGTCCGTGACTAGACATTGGATGATTTGTAACCGAAGCTGAAGTAATTGCGAGAGAGAATATTTCTTCTATGAAACTCACATTGAGAAAAAGGACTCATGGGGTTAAAAGTGCGTGACTGGAGATTTTGATTTCAACAGCCGTAGAGTATCATGCCGCTAAGTAGTTTCTAATATATGGTTCAAATATGAGATAATGGCAGATTGTTAAGCAAGATAAATTGCACTTAGGAATACCATACATGGAGCCGGGTGTAATATATTTCACAAAATGAATACGGGATAAAATAACATAAGGATTATGTATCATTCAAGGAGGAATAACACTTCTGACAGATTTGTTCGGATAGAAGTCGGCATACATTAATAAATTACGTGTATAGAAACCCTATTCAGTACTTTTAAAAACTCCGGCTACAGTACTTAGGGTTGTTAGCTGTTTATCATATTTTTATTTACTACTATACTGATCGATTCATTTATTTACTACTTCCAAAATGACAGAAATTCACTTTCATAATGCATGGGAAACCGGGTCTTTTAATTTTACAAGAATGCGCCATCTTTTATGTAATGTGAGTTGTGTTTGACTTTCCAAGTTTCATGAAACGTCACACTTTCATAGAATAAGTAGACCGTACCTCTCCGTGTTCTGTATTTAGGAGACCCCAGGCGTACATTCGGAAGGCGAGACCATCCATTCTGACTGAAGTTTCAGTTTTTCTTCAGTCCCTGTTCGCAAATCCCGGGATAGAGCAAACAAATAGTACTCGCACGCGTACTGTAACTGCATTCCCAATTCACGATTCGCAGTTTGTCATTTCTCACTACACGCTAAGTCTGTCTGTATAATAAGGAAGTGATGATTAGTTGGTGATCATTTGCTCTTAAGGGATGTTGTGCCGTGTGGGATATATTTATTAATGCGTGTATTCTTATAATCGTTGTCATGGTAACTCTGTTTAAGTGATTTTGGCCTTTACGGAATAATATTTATGACTGTGTTTCCCGTCATTCTTAACGGGAAGGTTTTTAGTATCCTTTAGCACATGAGGCTTTCATGGCAATGTAAGTACTGGTGATCTTCTTTACTGTGTCATGTAGTATTTTCATGTTATTTGTTCTTCCAATACAGGTTAGTGTCGCCCTCGGTGGACTCTGGTTAGCGTGCTCGCCATTGGACCCAAGGTTTACGAGCATGAAACGAGCTGTTTCGTAAGCAAAATTCGGTGACCATTTCTCACCCAAGACTAGGAAAACCTCTGAAAAGGAGGTGGCGAAGACCCACAAGTAGTTTGTAGAGCCAAGAAAAAAGAATAAGAATACAGGTTAGTAATCTACACTGTGCTTCAACCAAGAAAATCATTAGTGCTGTTAAACACGAGAAGTATAAATTATCACACCAGTCTAAGTAAGGGGAACTAACAAAGGGCATAACAGTATGAGGATTTCTGTCTTCTGGGTTGTTGCGCTGTGTAGTCTGGTAGATTTCCACCAACGTTTCAGAGGTCATACTGCCTCCGTCATCAGAGCGATGAATTCATCGCAACACAGCGCAACAACCCAGAAGACAGAAATCGTCATACTCACCGCTGTGAAAACCTTAAATCTTAGAGGCATAACAGTAATTAACAGAGAAGAATGGTATGCAGTTCCCATCTGTGAATATTGTTGTTGCGGTATCTAATAGAGCCCCTCTAATTCATATCCAGAGAGAAAAGGCCGTAATAGAATTCTGATCTCCTACTCTGCTGTTGAGATTTATTGAACTGGTGCAGAAGCTTGCTGGATATCTCTGTGTTATTGATGGCTGCTTCTTATTCGTCGTCGTATGTCACTCTTAATGTAAGGGTTAATGCACCTGCAGCCTAATTGAACTTGGTTACAAATACAGAATCATTATTCAGAACATTAAGAAGTTGAGGTTCTATTCACATGTTTTTTCCGTATATTCAATATAATATATATAATCTGCTGTTTCTTATAACTACCATTATAAAAAATAATTGTGTAATAATTCAAGCGTATATTATTAAAATGCTGCATTGATACATTTCTGATACACAGATTTAAAACATGTATTTTATGTGATAAGTTATATAAAATGATGCATTTTATTCTTGCGATGTACTAAATAATTTCGAGATTTTAGCCGCCGATTGCCCTTCTCACTTCGCTTCAGATGAACTTTAATTGGCTCAAGAACCATAGCAGATTAAATACGGAGAAACTCTGAGACAAATAAGTAGGATTAAAATTGTCATTGAACATGACAGTTCGTGCTGAATTTTCTAATGCGTTTTAATTATGTAAAATTCTGGAAAATCTTAATGTGATTAATTTATAGTTCCACATAACACTTACAAATTTTGAAAAGACCTTAAGGTACGGTGTCTTTCTTATGTTATTTAATCTTACATTTCTTCGCTTATATAACGCTTCCTCACGCTTCATTTCAAGGCGTTGTACGTTCATAGTTCTTTCGTCATGCGACAAACATAAAGTAAAGTCTAAAATGCCCATCATTATATTCCTTGTAGTTATTCTACGTCTTTCTTCATTCCCCAAAAGTAGATGCCAAGTGGTTCACATTCCTGGTGAATATTTGCGAATCCCAGGGTTCGGATCTTGGACCATGAGACAAGCTACCATAATTGTGGTTTGTCATAATTTCTCTTAAATATCGGGATAATACCTTAATTTATTAAATTATGCCAAGACAGCTTTATTTCAGATCTCTTTAAATTAATTATGTACTAATCTTCCACCATTCAACGCTACAGAGGCCTAACCTGAGCTAACAGCATCGTTATATAAAACCACCTTTTTGAAAAGTGTGAGTGAGTTTTACGATGTTCGTCCATGCAGCCTTCTCATTAAAAAAAAACCAGACTAACTTTAATATAGGCCTGATGTGTAAGCTACATTTACTATTTCTCTCTTTCATTTACTTGAAGTCGTCTCTTCTTAGCATATCGACAAATGCCTACAGGATATTGTTTGTTTTTACAAACATTCCGTACGATAAATTAAAGTCAGTGAGTGTTGTTTCTAAATGAGACTTGAAACAGTTCTTGGTCGAATGTGTTGCACATGACCTGAAACCTAATTGCATCATGGCTGAGTATAAGCAGGCAGGCAAACGGGTAATGGTTCTGAGAAGACAAAGGTTATGCTAGTGGTGTCAGAATGATATAGAGACGAACAGATATGCGAATCTTATTGTGACATTTCTGGTCTGATCTGACAACTTACGAGAATAAAATATTTTGCTCAAATCCAAGAATACTGCCGATTTAATTAATTCCGGGCCGCAAGTTTCCAGGAGAATAAATTGTTCTTCATTTTTATCCCAATAAACTTCTAGAGCATTGTTACGTAACCAGTGCAGCGCGAATTTTTGTAATGAATTACATTCTCATGTATTTATATGTAGAATATATTTATGGCCCTGTATAGTTTCATACCCACTTTTTGTGAGGCGATATTTTGCGGTTTGCCGCTATGTTTCTTTGACAAATAAGGGTGTGAAGCCGGTCAAAAATAGTTTCGAAACACGGCCCTACATTAGTAGGTCCACAAAATTACGTTAAAACACAGTCCTGGTGGATTGCAGTAGTGCCAACAACCGAAACATCTTGTATGTCAGATATATCTGAAATAATCTCGGGTTCGATTCCCGGCGGTGCCCGAATTTATAACTTGTGTTGGGCAAGGCCGTGGTCTAGGCAACACGGAGTTTTCCTCCGGGGGCTTCCCCGGTTTCTCCGTGGCATCCCAACAATTACTCCATTCACACACACAGAAGAAGGCAATGGCAAACCACTTCTGGATCATCTGCCAAGAACGTATATGAACAGGTCCCAATCCGAGAAAAGGATGGAAGGATCCTGTTCATATGGACCTGTCGGCAGACAGAACACTACAAATAAAATAAAAACGTAAAGTAAAGTTTATCCCGCTATACGCCATGTAGGCGTTTGGGGTGAGTGGAGGTATAGCTCCTCTCTTCCTTGACCTCGGCACTCGATGGGGGTGAATGGTCAGCATCACGCCCCGGCCGGCTTTACCCCCGGGAAAGGACCCCGGTACCTATTGTAGAGGAGGCTGGGTGGGCCCCAGAGCCAGTCTGGGCGCAGAGGCTAGAGGAAAAAATCCTCTGCCCCTGTCGGGGATCGAACCCTGGCAGTCCAGCCCGTAGCTAGTCACTATACTGACTGAGCTATCCCGGCTCACAAAACATTTAATATATACGTGTTAATAGAGAAATTTGATAACTGGATTGCCTATAGCGAAAGGAACAGAAATGGAAGAGGCGTTCTGTCGTTCACAAATGCAGTGATAAATAAAAATTACATGTTAATGTAGAACTTCGGCTTTTGGGTGAATACCGAAATTATATATTGAACTTCAGCAGTGGAAACCTACGGACAAGAAAATTACATTTTCGAGAATTTTTGTGGTCACTCTACAATCTAAACCATCTATGAAATTATGTAAGTGTTAATATTTTGAGACATCCTATGTTGGCGAATGCGATGTCGAACATGAGGTGGGAATTTAATTACCGAGAAACCAACTTCTGCGTTCACGATCCCTTGATGTAATTAAGGGTAAAGATTACCAGCCATTACAACGTGCAACATGTCCGCGTGTCGCGGGGTTGAAGGTCATATTCCTAGTATGTCGATACTTGAGCGTCTTATTAAACCGAATGCACCTCCTAACCTCTTCGCACCTCTTCTTCTGTGAGTACACACTGATCTGGCCTTATATTCTAGGATATTTTATTAAGAGCTGTTTTAATACGACTATCTCAGCTCTTCTTCATTAGTTTTTGTCTCCTTCCAGCTGGTTTCTCCACCAAAATTCTCTACGTACATAACGTATTACGTTTTCCCGTTCGAATTACGTGTTGAGTCTAGATAAACTCACTGCATTGGACTATGCTGGCAATGTTCGGGACAGCATAAACCACGATGCCTATAGTATGATTTGCTTAGTAATGCATCTTTATTAAGCTCACCTGTTTTGTTTACTACTTTGTATGAGAAAGTCTTGCGTATAATTTGTGATTTTGAAACTAAAGACCTAATAAAGGGATTGGTAAAATAGCATTAGGTGAATTTCATAATTTGTAAGTTTTCTCTCACCATCTAAGCGTCTGTCAGCTTATAAAGGATGACTCTGTTTCACGAAGTTAGTAGTAATTTGTTCTTATCTCATTATTAGCAGTTTATTTATATATAATTATTTATAGCTTATTAACGACGCTGTAAATAGCTCAGAATATATATCATTATTCGGTGTTGAAATAAATAGATATGTCAACTTATCGGGAAATGTTAAAGTAATATTATTATTGTTGTTGTTGTTGTTGTTTGTAAACTTTCAACTACTTGCATTAAACAGTGCCTCACTCCCGTCTTAGTTAAAATACTGATGTGCCGCTTGTGGAGGTTCGGAGGCTCTGGGGAGGGCACTGATGGACAGCTTGGCCTCCTGGTGACCCTTTAATACGCAGGTCACGTTCTGGGCGGCTTTCTCTGTGTATAAAGGCCAACATTGCAGGTGCTAATGTCAGAACCAAACAACACAGTGGAAAGATGACGGGCACACCAGCACATTCTTAACATGCATGACAGTCGAGTGGGGTGGTCTATGTTTCAGAGGCCTGGGGCTCTAATCTAAGGCCCACGTGTCTGTCTCTTGCGATTAGAATTTATAATTCTCTAACATGTGCTCTGATAAGATTGATGATTGAGTTACGCTTTGAAGATGGCTGTATTCTGGATTGTAACACCATGTTGTCTGGTAGGAGTTTACCGACATTTCAGAGGAGCTTGTTGATTCCGTCATCAGGGCCCTAAACGGCGCTACAACCCAAAAGACAGGCCATAATTCTCGAGTTACATCAAGGCATGGGATTGTTGACTTGGTTACCAACTATTAACTTCTCAAGAATGACTCAGTTGTATAAAGTTATAGCTATTGTAGGGTGATTATAAATTATGCTTCTTCTGAGATCCAAACGGTTTCCTGGACGTTAAAGCAGGCAGTACACCAAGGAGTTTAAACGATCATACAGATTGTTTAAATATAAATATTTATCAGAGATACTCAATTGACTTAGCCTATTTCTTTACAGGAACTTTATACTTGACAGAAGCGTTTTGAAATTCCATTATCTTACAATTCTAAAGTAAAGATAACGGAGAGCAGAAAGAAACAACAGATGTCTGTAGAAAGCTTGTAGAATTTATCATGATTATATGCTTAAACTTTCCTGCGAAGGGTAAGATCCGCCGGATGGTATATTCAGATATTAGATCTCTTAGTAATACGGTCATTTATTGAGTTTTCATTTCTCATACCTAGGAGTACAATTACGTTTAATTTAGTATTTTTCGTTCGGAAGTGAAGATAAACGTGTTAGTTATAACGCCATTAATATAGAATACGTAAGGCGGTCTGTGTAGGCCCATAGATTGCTTCTCTTTCCATTTCGTATGGCACTGTTTTATCTTCTTCTTATTATTATTATTATTAAAAAATAAAATCGATCCGTTGCCATTGCAACCTCATACCAAGCAAAGCTTTCATTGCTAGAACTCGCATTGACGTGCATTGTAGCACAATCAAAATAAATAAAATTAGAAACAGAATTAATAACATTCGATCATAATGCTCGAATAAAATATTTTTAAAACAGTGATTTCACACACAAAATAATAATCACAAATGCTAGAACGTCTAACAGATACGTCACTGCAATGCACAGTTCGAGCTTATTGCTGTTTGCGTGTGTGTTTTCTGTTAAGTTATGTCAGTAACTTCAGTTGCTGGTGTTTTTGTGGTGGCTGAAGGAAGGAATAAAGCAGATCCTGACCATTGTTATGTCAGGACATGAACATGATTGTTCTTTTGTTGTATTGTTTTCTCTCTTTATTCGTGTACATGTTATTTATTTATCCAATCCATTGCCTGTCACGCTTTGGTCTTCCGCGAATTTTATCTACAAGACATGTTTTCTAGTCGTAGGTGCATCAATGTTTACTACTCTGTGTTCTTGGGCAAGAAATTCAGAAATGGGTTTAACGTAGGATCACCACTGGGTAGAATTAAAATACCTTGAACAGTCTCGGGTCGGAGCCAAAACAGGACGCTTACCTAAAAGCTAATCAAGTTGGAAGGCCTGATCTGGTACCTGTTTAAAATGTAAAAGTAGATATGTCACCGAAGTGGCTTTCTGACTTCGGTTAGAAAAATAATAAGATCGAAACGTGTAGATTTTAAATACAGTTGAAACGCATTGACTTACCTCTCATAAAATTACGCACTCTCGCGCATTACTTACTAGATAAGATGTCTTTCTTACTACGGACTGTCCAGTTTACCTAACAAGGAAAGATGAAAATTTACAAAGCTCTTTTCATCTGTTTGGGTGTTAAATATGTTTGTTTGTTTGATTTAGTGGTAGATTGATGGTATTTAAAATAGAGCGCAGAGGAGAATATATGAATTTAAGAGAGTTGAAGTCGAAGGATAATATTAAAATGAATCCAAAATAAGTGAAGTTCGAATATGTATAGTTTGAAAAATAATATAAAATGATGATGAAACCCTACTTGATTTCAGTAATATTCTGTTCACAATGTTTCTAACTCAGTGCTGATCGTCACAAAATAATTAACTTCAGTTATTTTAATGTTTTAATATTGTTTAACCTACTTCAGCTGGTTTCAGCCGTGTAGCCTGTATTAAGGGTACAGACCTAAGGTGTCTATGCATTATCAGACATTTAATATGGACCCTCAAACTCGTTATAGTCTTAATACAAAGCACAGCATAGTGAATAATTGGCTTCTATTCTCCTTTAAATCTTAACCGCAAAGATTCTCGTTCTACCCAAGTTGTTCTTATCCACCAAATGTCTCGAACTTAGTAGTTACAAATTGTGAGTCGATATCAAGTTCGTAGTTTATTATTCCATCATTTTAGAGAACGAAGATAATCAAGGATTAGCCTACGCAATCTAGAATGTTTTGCCTTAGTACGCATTTGAAATGTGAATGCAAAATGGTAGGTTACACCACAGATTATATCCTGCGCGGTCTTCTGACTTTACGTTATCCATTAGTAACTACTAGTCATAATTCTGGAATGAAAATTTGAACGTTGGCCGTCTTCGACGTTTTAAATGTTCGTTTTACAAGTCAGTTTCAGTTTTTAAGGCAATGTACATAGTTACGCAATATCTTCATACATATTTAAATAACTCATGTAGACGTCATTAGGTCTTTCACATATTCGACAAGGTTATTTTTGTAATAGATCTTCTGCAATTTAAATTCTTTGCCGGATTTCAGGTAAATATATTTGCACCCATTTTTTGAGGCCAGAAAGTGTACTTTATTTCGAAGAAGTTTTTCCGGTTAATTCTTATCCCATTAGATGTGTGTATTTACCGCAGCTCCAGAATTTCGAGATTCGGTATTTTTAATACTTAAAAATTAACTTATATTTCCTTTACTCCGAGACAAACCGGTTCGAAGATAATCTAACTCTGGACTAAAGTTATGGTTAGGTGTGACAATTTAAGATTATCACACACCTCATGGGTCGGCCATAGAAGAGCATGCAATGTGAAATGGTGATTAGCAGCGGAAAAAAAACTCAGAGAAAGACGAACTTCAATGCCATTTGATCCACCACCAATGTATTTCAAATTATCCGGGTTTGAATCTGCGTCTTCCATATGACAACCCTACATCTAGTTGCCTACTTTCCTCGTAGATGACAGTGTGGAACCACGACGTAGATGCTGCTATCTCGTGGGAAATATAGGTATTAAGCTTGTATTCAATTTATTCTCTTTCTTTCTCCCAGGTGGCAGTTGCAGATAGACATGCATAAGGGTGAGAAGTCGAAAGAAACTTGTATATTCGATTGTAGAAAGGAAGAATTCTTATTGAATAAATGGTTTGATTTCAGCGATCTGATTTGTTATGGGTTATGCGAATTGACCAATCAGTAGTAATTCCTACAAAGAGTATAAATTATTTGAATCAGTGGGATGATTGAATTAATTCTAGCCTTGAAAATAAGGAGAGATGGCCCGAGAAGATTTTATTAATTCTTGTTTATTTTCTTTTGATTAATATTACCGTAGGTAACTTAATATCATGTTCATAGTGAAGCTAAAATAATACTGGTTATAATATTTAAACACTACTCTGAAAAACAACAGAATTCATATCTTTGCAGAATGACAGTATATATTTTACTTTTTCCCATTTAATTTTCAATTTATGACACTCCTGTTCTTGACTTGTTATACCAGAATGTGCAAGGATAAAGTTGCTGAATTTATTTGACATTTGTGGCTGTACCTTTTATTCTGTAGGAAATTGAATATACTTCTTAGCAGCAATGTGCTTTTCATAAATCATGTTGTGGTATACATATTTATTCTAGGTTTTATAGTTTTACCGCTGGAATTTATGTGTAACTTTGCTTTCTGGGTTGAGCTATATTGAATGTTGAGAACTGTTCTTCTCTCATCGGATAGCAGCTCATTCTTTTGCTCCACCAGTCAGCACCACCAAGTAGCCACCTACTGACTACCCTTACATAAAGCTTCCAAAATTGCCCAACCACTGCATATTCATCCAGAAAAAATCAACTGCAATGTTTGCCAAAATGTGGGAAAATTCTCAACATTTGACTCAGCTTAACCCCAAATGCAGAAATCACATGTTTTTCTTGTTTATTTATATCTTTATTTACTGTAATGTGCAGATGAAAGCTGGAAGAGGGACTGTAAGTGAAAATGAGTATACTATATAGAGAGCTCTTTGAACATAAGAACTTTAAATAGTGGGGTTCAATGATGAAAATGTAAATATTCAAAGTATAAATATAATTTTTATATTCCAGTATCCTACTGTAGAACTGCTTTTAAGGGATCTGTGCCTATGTCCATCTCACAACAAAAATTATTTTATTATTCTCCTCTGAAACATGCCACTTAAAAAATCACCTAATTGCCACTGATTGTGCTGATTAAATTAGTTTTAACTTTGTATTGTCCATAGTTGAATATCGATATTTCTTGTGTCAGACAGGAACACAGTGATCTAATAAATATGACATGTATACCTGTGCATGAAGACAGTGCTACCTTGCTGTGAAAAAGAAGTCTAACTGAAGGCTTACTTCAAAATTGATGTAATGTAAATATAACTGAAAATGATCAGTTGAACTCAGAATATGAGTTAGTTGATGTGGAACAATCATTGGATCTGCAAATCTGTCTGTTTTTCAGATGTTAAAGACAGCAGTGGACTTGGTGGTGTGATATCAACATTAAGGTCCATAATTGTAATGAAAAATACAAATTTCAAACTTACCAATCTCATTTCATCACTATTGGTTGTCAATTTTGGCTAAATAATAACAGCAAAGGTGTTTTGCACAGCCAGTTCATAATGAAACTTGATTTCTAGAGCTGGACCAACAATAGCAGAAAAATGCCAAGAAGTTAAAGAGAACATGGCCAGAGATGCTAGGAAGAGAAGAAAAAAGAAGAAAAGAATCATAGGAGATGAGGAAGATCATATGGCTGATGGATGTTCTTAACAGTACTGTAAGTTTAATAATGCATAATTTTAACTCTGTTGTTAATTGTCTTCTTCAGGGTTATGATACTGTGTACTTTCAAGTTGTTGGGTACATTGGTATACTTTCCTAGGAAACCACTGCTGACAGACTGACAACTTTCAATGCATACTGACATATACAAAGCCAAACCTAAATACAAATATGTCCACCTTCTGGGTTGTAGTGCTGTGCAGTCTGGTAGAAGTTTACCAACATTTCAGTGGTACTTGCTGCCTCCATCATAAAGGTGATGAGCAAGCCATGCACAAGGAATTGGTTTGAGATAAGGAACCAGTCGCTCAAGACAGAACCTTAACCGGACCAGTGGGGAATAAGGTGAGAGCAAGTAAAGCAGCAAACACGTCTGAAACATTGAAGAACTTCTACCAGACCACATAGCGCTACAACCCAGAATACATCCATATTCACACTTGCTGCCATAAGAACCTCATATCCTACTAAATCTAAATTTAATTTTGAGTGGTTGCTGTTCACAAAATTGCTATTGTTTTGCTCTCAATTTAGAATTAAAGTCTATGGATGCTGCTATCTCACAGGAATAGTAATAACCAGTATTGATAGACTGGCAATGCACATGACTTGAATTTCTTTATTGTTTTTCTGAGTTAAAATATGTGTAGCAGCAGTTCCTAATTCTGAAAATATGTATCAGTTTTCAATACTGCCAGACATTTCTGTTCATTTATAAATCAGATTGGTTATGACTTCTGCCATATCCTGTATTCTTTCCAGCCTGAAATGTTGTTCATTACTGACAATTCTTGGCTTAACACACTTTTGTGGCAGCTCAGTAGTCTTGTCTGCTGAAACTGGTCAACAATGTGATTCACTCAGTGCTTTTCAAAGTCTAGATATCATGGAAGATAAAACTGACAATTCTTGTAACATAACTTTAGTCCTTTTGCAACCAAAACCACTATAGTGTGCCCCAGAACCAATATTTGGACTTCTGAAGACAGTATTTTTATTGTGATTATGCAATTTGAAGTACTTTTATTGTACTGCAAGTCATAATTGCAATTTCATCAATAAAGGGCTACTTCAGTTGAATTGAACCTCAAGTCTGTAGTATAGCATCCTGGTGTGTTATGTTGAATTCTTGTTTTGCATGTCACTTTACACATGCACACACTGTTCACTTAAATAATATTTTTTGAACCACTGTGGTCATCATCAGGTTCAATTCCCTGCTTCTTTGTCATTGCACTGAGGATCTCCTCCCTGATGTCCATAAATAATGATAAAACAATGCACCACAACACATACAACTCAAATAAAACACACCAGTACTTTCCAGGCTGTGATAAAAACAAATTATAAGAACATTTTTGATAATCATCTTGACATTTTAACTTTTAACTAAATTATAAATGTTTTAATATTCAGTTTTATCATTATAAGTTGCATCACACAGACAATAAGGTTAAGTAACCCCGCTTATATAAACAAATGCAACTAAGATATACTAAAAAAAAATTTATTGATTATACAATTTTTATAAAATTTCACAGTATCTTGTTACTTGAACAATAATAATTTACACACATGTTTGTATGAACAGTGTTCAATAAATTTAATACAATATGATACTATATACATAGAAGCTAAATGAAAAGTCATAATTTGGAACTTCTACTTAAAACTGGAGCTAATCATGGAGGAACGGATGTGTGAATCCGTAATCCATGCATATCTTTGATTTCTTCTTTCAGTGCCTGTGGAAGACAAAAATAAATTAGTTATGGGAATAGTATGTAAATGAAACAAAGAATCAAGTTTCAGTGACATATTATGTAAACTTAAATCTTCACCTTTAAACCCTTTGTTGGCATTTAAATAGCTACCTCCTCTGAAGTGAGTAGCCATTTAAAATCTGCACTGTAAGAGTTCTGTAGCAATATTTACTTTAAATGTGAACTGTTTTTCAATTTTACAACAAAACAGGAATTATATGACCATCAGATCAACAAGCAGTGACTTGAATCTTCAGAGAGTAAGATTTGCTTGTCATCCGTTGATGACAACTGAAAATATATAGCCTAGTTTACATCACCTGGTAACAAACCTGCCTCTATGTTGTCCAGTATGGATGCCAACTTAATTAATGAGTCTACCTTGGCTTTCTAACACAAGGGGTTCATTATTGATGTCTAGAGTGAGGGGATCACACTATAAATTCTTAACACTATATGAGCAGAATTTTTGTAATGGTACTTACCTTGTGCCAGATCCTCCACCTTAAGCTAGAAAATCATTACACAGTCACTATTCCCTGTCACTGTCACCTTTCTTTTGAAAAGAGATTCATGTAAATTCTGACCTAGAATATTTCATTTTTACCTCATTTATTATCCTGTGTTGTTTGACCATGCTCAAGCCTTTGAACTCTGGAGTCTCAACCATGATCTCAAACATTGCACCACAACCACCTGTTAAAAAAATTGAAAATTAGACATTTAATGTTTATTAAACACTTTGAAGGTATATAGAAGTATGGGAATAATGAATAGGGCAAGTTAGTCAATTATGTGCCATTTAAACACATATTTGATGTGCCAGTAGTGCTCAGTCTTTGTTCAAATAGCAAATTATACAAACAGTATCAACCGTTTCAATCATAAATGTATTATTTCATATTTTTGGTATGGCTGTAATATGAGAATTGTAGACTTACATGTAAATTAAATCAATATTATACAAATGAATTCAGTCTTGTATAATGTGTTCTTACATTCACAGACCATATACTAATTTTACAGCCAATCAAAAAGCATTCTATGTACTACAGTGAAACAATCCCCCACCTCTTCAAACTTATTTCTTCACTGCAATTTGAAACAGCACTCAAACAATTTATTTTGACTTGCCTCTACTCTTTAGATACACTTATTTTACTAAGAAATGACTAACTGATATAATAACATCTGATTGTAAAGGTTGTGTATAAAAGTGCATACAATTTTACATATTACGAGGCGCGTCCACAAAGTAAGTTTCCCACTCGTCCCACAGCTAGCAAACCTTATATTGCGCGACGGACAGCGAGTCTCCTGCAGGAGTTCAGCTGGGAGGTGTTTGATCATTCACCCTACAGCCCGGACCTCGTTCCCAGTGATTTCCATCTTTTCCTACACCTCAAGAAATTCCTGTCCTGTCAGCGTCAGCGTTTTGAGAATGACAGAGAGGCGGAGATGGTTGTCACACAGTGGTTCCAATCCCCGGCGGCAGACTTCTACGACACAGGTATTCAAAAGTTGGTCCTACGGTATGACAAATGTCTCAATTCCGGTGGCGAATATGTTGAAAAATAGCTGGACACTTGCTGTATCTGTTGCAATAAATATTTCCATGAAATTGTGTTTTGTTTCTGTAAACGGCCCCAGGGAAACTTACTTTGTGGACGAGCCTCGTATATTGAAGTATCCTAATATGAATGATAATATATATGGACATTCTTACTGTTTATGGTAATGGGGTGTAAGGAAATATTGTGTTTCTGAGTATAATGTAGAAATGAGCAACAATTGATGGTGTAATATACAGTTTGGTCTATTATAGTGTATTTTACTCATGAAAAAGCTGTCACTATTGTGTTTCTTGGTATTTTATGAATGTGATACTGTTTTCTGACTTATACTACACTCTGCTTTCTGGGATCTGTGGATGCATCTATCTCTATCTACCTGTGAATATTTGCCCTAAGGTCATCTCCTCAAGAAGATTACACCTTCTTGTGTATGTGTTTTAACATTAAAATATTATTTCTGTATCCTGTTAATGACCAGTCTTATGTCATACAATAAAGAGGTTATGGAACACTGAATGACATGGCTGAAAGACATGAATTGTGTAACAAAGGGGATGTGAGAAGAATGTATCCATGGCTGATTTTAAATTACAATAACAGCATTGGCCTCTTGGGGTTGAAGAGAAGCAAATGGAATAAGATTATTCAGGTTTAATTTTGTGGTGAACTTAGGTTCATAAAGCCCACAGAAACTTCTGCATATTATTTATGAAGTGGTATAACATACGATAATTATGCATGTGCCCCAAAGATTTGCCCAAACGAACACAACTAATGCAAAAACTGGTACGCATTTGCCTTTAATGTTCTTGTATAATTAAATTCGGTTACCTGATATATCAGTAACTTCAATCGTCTTTGCATGTGGAAACTGCTGATGTAAAATATCTTTCACCTTCTTTTCTGTGGTGTTTCCAGAGACTGCTTGAGGCCCATTCCAAAGCCGAGACAGGAGCTGTAAGGCATAACAATTATTTCCCTTGCAGTTTAAGACAATGTGTAATATGTATAATGAAATGTATGTGTACTAACCGAAAATGACCGTGAATTTATAATTTTGGGAATTTTACTCATAATTTTGTAGTGTTTGTATACTTTTGTAACTTATCGTTTTTCTTTCACCATGTTGCCCCATCCATTTAAATTTGTGCTAAACTTTTATATTCGAGATATCGTGGCAGTTGAGCAACTTGTGCTACAAAAACTTCACATATCCCTCGGTCACACTACCAATTGAGGGATATCACTTATTAGCACAGATAATTTCACGAAACCTACCACAGATAATCCGATCATTCTACTTTTTGATCTGTTGACGCATGTGTGATTGATGGATAGTTTACCAAATTAGAGATAGAGCCAACGAATGGTTGTTGAGAGTTGAAGGCAGGTTTGTACCTATGTGGTATCCGAAAATTAACCAAATAATTATCATCATCATTAGACCAGAGTTTAATCACAATATTCTAAAGGTAAAAAAAAAGCAATGTATAAGGGTAAGGTAGGCGAAAGCATCACGTACAAAACAAAGAAGATGGCTGTGTTTCGGGTTGTTGCACCGTGTAGTCTGGTGAACACAGAAGAAATCCATCTTCATACTCACCTCCGTCTTTAAGATTCATGAAAGTACCCACCCGATTTGTAATGACGTCTGGACCATAATTCATTAGGATCAATACCTGTTGGTGACTGGTTCACATTTTTGGAGAAGGGTATAAAGCTGTTTGGTTGAGCTGGTAATCTGTCCGCGAGTGCTGGATGAAGCATATAATTTCTGGCATCGAAAGGGAAAAGAAGGGTAAGACAATTCTTTTTTAAGTAATTAAGCAAATGAACCATCAGTGGTGGAATCTGGTTATGTGAATAATAGATATCAAGCAATTAAACATTCTTAGACGTCATTTAAATTCGCATTATAAAATGAAGTAGGGCGTGAAGTCTCCGTTCAAGAATTTGTAGTTAATGACTTGCTTTTAATTCTTTTTGCATACCTAGTTAGTGGAAGCCATTAATTTTTAAAACGTCATTTCTCTTTAAGTGAATGTCAGCAAGAAGTTCAAGATGTCTGCCGTCTACTATAGTTCTTCACCTTCCAGGTTTTCAGAATAAATTACAATAATTTAGAAAGGATTCGTTCACTCTCACATAATTTTGACAAATTTCGTTTTAGGCCGTAAGATGTTTCAAAATATAAATAGCTGGGCAATTTGGAAAGGAGCACATTTCTAGAACAGTCGCAGGTTAAGAGCACTTTCCTGATAATGTGCGATACCCACATTTTAAGATTTTGCATTTGCCTGTAGTTGGGGGATGGGAATTTATGTAAGGGAATTGTTTAGTATGAACTGTATGTTGTATGGTACGTTTTAAAGGCACGTGTGAGGTTGGGAATAGAGATAATATTTGTGTGATTCATAACAACATAGGAAGTAAAAATTTCAAACAAACGCAGAGTTAAAGATTCTTAATTCGCATTCATTTTATTTTGGCACTCAAAACAAATCCGAAAATATAGTTGGTGCACACTGGATAGGGGAGTGAAAGACATTCAGACACATGAGTATTGTAACTACATAAACCAGTGAACAGGAAATGCAAATATTATTAAAACTATTTTTAGTGTTATAATGGATACTAGAATGTGTGGAACTTTCTCTCCATTTCCTTTATGCCTTCATGAGTGACTTGTATGTCCAGGGGCAACTTAACCTTTCTTGTAAAACTGTTTCAGAATAGTTATAAGTTGAATATGAAAATTTTGGAGTTACAGAGTGCTAACACTACAGAAGGTAAATTAAGAAATTATAGAATATTCTGTTGGGACAGATGTATTTAAGTCTTTCCTCATTGTACTGTACAATCTGTCTCATAACCTGTAATGCATTTTAGAAGTGATGAACCAACAGAAAGAGCACATCATTATCCAAAGTACAGCAGTGTGAAAATCTTAGTTTGTATTTACTGTACAGGCTTTAATACTGTAATCTTACTTAGAAACAGAATTATGGCAATTTTTAAGTAGGTTTTTGCATCATGGATGTGTGGTCTGGAGACATTATTATCCCCCCGGTCCTTTGCGCTTAACTTGCAGTACGTGATCAGCCATGGTATTGTGTGAATGTGCCATAAATATTGCATTGCAGCTATTGATGAAGTATAAAATCAAAATAACTGGACCTTTCATGCATCTTTTGAGTAAGACTAGCTTATGTTTAATTCCAGATGTACCTAATAGGAAAATTCTTTTCAGTAGTTTCCAAAACAGCCTGAAATGAGTTGCCTTTAGACCAGTTAGGGCCACAGTTCTAGCAAATTTTGTAAATCATGTTAGAAAATCCATTTCATTAAAATCTTCAATTTCAGAAACAAAACATTACATAGACTGAACAACTATAATTTGGCATCACTTATATGTATAGGGTCTACAAGCTCACAAAATGTAATAGAAATTAAAAGGGATTGGGTTGAAAATCTTGTTGTTTTGACGTGGAGTGGCAGTCTGCATGCACAGCTTTTACAGGGGCTGTGCAGAATTCTGCATGTGCTTTAAAGGTAGGAATGAGACTGGATAGGTACTTTAAATTCTGAATGGCACTGCTGGTTACAGTGAATGCTGTGAATAGGAACTGACTTGCAACTAATGCGTGTGATTGATGGATAGTTTACCAAATTAGAGATAGAGCCAACGAATGGTTGTTGAGAGTTGAAGGCAGGTTTGTACCTATGTGGTATCCGAAAATTAACCAAATAATTATCATCATCATTAGACCAGAGTTTAATCACAATATTCTAAAGGTAAAAAAAAAAGCAATGTATAAGGGTAAGGTAGGCGAAAGCATCACGTACAAAACAAAGAAGATGGCTGTGTTTCGGGTTGTTGCACCGTGTAGTCTGGTGAACACAGAAGAAATCCATCTTCATACTCACCTCCGTCTTTAAGATTCATGAAAGTACCCACCCGATTTGTAATGACGTCTGGACCATAATTCATTAGGATCAATACCTGTTGGTGACTGGTTCACATTTTTGGAGAAGGGTATAAAGCTGTTTGGTTGAGCTGGTAATCTGTCCGCGAGTGCTGGATGAAGCATATAATTTCTGGCATCGAAAGGGAAAAGAAGGGTAAGACAATTCTTTTTTAAGTAATTAAGCAAATGAACCATCAGTGGTGGAATCTGGTTATGTGAATAATAGATATCAAGCAATTAAACATTCTTAGACGTCATTTAAATTCGCATTATAAAATGAAGTAGGGCGTGAAGTCTCCGTTCAAGAATTTGTAGTTAATGACTTGCTTTTAATTCTTTTTGCATACCTAGTTAGTGGAAGCCATTAATTTTTAAAACGTCATTTCTCTTTAAGTGAATGTCAGCAAGAAGTTCAAGATGTCTGCCGTCTACTATAGTTCTTCACCTTCCAGGTTTTCAGAATAAATTACAATAATTTAGAAAGGATTCGTTCACTCTCACATAATTTTGACAAATTTCGTTTTAGGCCGTAAGATGTTTCAAAATATAAATAGCTGGGCAATTTGGAAAGGAGCACATTTCTAGAACAGTCGCAGGTTAAGAGCACTTTCCTGATAATGTGCGATACCCACATTTTAAGATTTTGCATTTGCCTGTAGTTGGGGGATGGGAATTTATGTAAGGGAATTGTTTAGTATGAACTGTATGTTGTATGGTACGTTTTAAAGGCACGTGTGAGGTTGGGAATAGAGATAATATTTGTGTGATTCATAACAACATAGGAAGTAAAAATTTCAAACAAACGCAGAGTTAAAGATTCTTAATTCGCATTCATTTTATTTTGGCACTCAAAACAAATCCGAAAATATAGTTGGTGCACACTGGATAGGGGAGTGAAAGACATTCAGACACATGAGTATTGTAACTACATAAACCAGTGAACAGGAAATGCAAATATTATTAAAACTATTTTTAGTGTTATAATGGATACTAGAATGTGTGGAACTTTCTCTCCATTTCCTTTATGCCTTCATGAGTGACTTGTATGTCCAGGGGCAACTTAACCTTTCTTGTAAAACTGTTTCAGAATAGTTATAAGTTGAATATGAAAATTTTGGAGTTACAGAGTGCTAACACTACAGAAGGTAAATTAAGAAATTATAGAATATTCTGTTGGGACAGATGTATTTAAGTCTTTCCTCATTGTACTGTACAATCTGTCTCATAACCTGTAATGCATTTTAGAAGTGATGAACCAACAGAAAGAGCACATCATTATCCAAAGTACAGCAGTGTGAAAATCTTAGTTTGTATTTACTGTACAGGCTTTAATACTGTAATCTTACTTAGAAACAGAATTATGGCAATTTTTAAGTAGGTTTTTGCATCATGGATGTGTGGTCTGGAGACATTATTATCCCCCCGGTCCTTTGCGCTTAACTTGCAGTACGTGATCAGCCATGGTATTGTGTGAATGTGCCATAAATATTGCATTGCAGCTATTGATGAAGTATAAAATCAAAATAACTGGACCTTTCATGCATCTTTTGAGTAAGACTAGCTTATGTTTAATTCCAGATGTACCTAATAGGAAAATTCTTTTCAGTAGTTTCCAAAACAGCCTGAAATGAGTTGCCTTTAGACCAGTTAGGGCCACAGTTCTAGCAAATTTTGTAAATCATGTTAGAAAATCCATTTCATTAAAATCTTCAATTTCAGAAACAAAACATTACATAGACTGAACAACTATAATTTGGCATCACTTATATGTATAGGGTCTACAAGCTCACAAAATGTAATAGAAATTAAAAGGGATTGGGTTGAAAATCTTGTTGTTTTGACGTGGAGTGGCAGTCTGCATGCACAGCTTTTACAGGGGCTGTGCAGAATTCTGCATGTGCTTTAAAGGTAGGAATGAGACTGGATAGGTACTTTAAATTCTGAATGGCACTGCTGGTTACAGTGAATGCTGTGAATAGGAACTGACTTGCAACTAATGAGCAGGCAGATTGTTGTTTTCTGTGTTAGTTGGTAGGGACACTGCTACCACAATGATTCTGAAACATCCACTATGCAGTTAATGGTTGTACTCGTGATGCTTTGAAATAAAGTGACTGTCTTAATTTTGTCTTGTTTACATATGGGCACCCAATACTGCATAATCCTTGTTGCACAAAGTTCCTAAGCAGACCTGTAAGCCCACTTACAAGAGCAGGTTATGCACATTACACCTGCACGAGAGTGTGATTTCCTTCACAAGTTGTTGTTGAACATGGAAAGATTTGGGTGCAACAGTGACATGCGTGCACTAGAAGAAATTGAATACATTATTAGTGCTAATTACCCAGGATTTGTCAGTAGACAGTTGCAGCCTTATTTTTAGCATTAAATTCAAGAACTCTTTAATGTCAGTTATTATAAAAAAATTCTTGCCAATTTGCTAATTTTAAAATTGTTAGCCATATTCATAATTTTCTTGGTTATTTCTTAATTTGTGACCCCCAAAGTGTATTTCCTGATCTTTACCCAAAAGACCTTCATTATTTATGTACTGATGTTTAGTAGTTTACACATGATCACATTTATGTTTCCATTCTTTAAGATGGAAGCAAATTTATTGTCAGTACATTTAACCCCTTGATGTTCAATAGTAACTGCTTACCCCCTGCTCTATCAAACAATAGTGCGGTTTAGTCATACATTGTTTTCTGTATGTTTTGATTATACTCCGAATAATTACTGTCTTTTAACAGCATTAACCAGTTGATCTTTGTAATGAAGAGGGTTTGTCTCCTCTTCGGTGTAGGAATGAAATTGTAAATAGTTAGATGAGGTCATCCAAGGATTAGTAATGTTATCCAACTCCAAGTTAAAACATTTCTAGTAACCCAGTTCTCAATCATTTCCCAAATCAGCTCAGAAGACGAGTTAATCACACTTCGGTTGTAGTTTTCAATAAAAGTGGAGTTAGTGGAAAGCAGACAGAAAACAGGCATGTTACCCTTTCATGCCGTGGACCTTGGCTTCTGAAATAGTGTTTGAAGTTATGTGCATGTGGTGTGGTAGCTTAGAGGACAAAGCTGGTGGCTTGTGTTGGGGTCCTTGGTTCAATTCCATGTGCTACCTCTTTTCTCTGTCTGTCTCCCTCCTATAGTAAAACATTTCAGAAGCTATCACAATTCATGTATTTAGATTTGTTTTTGTTTATAGGTACACTTCCATATTTTTATTTGCATTGTATCAGTTTGTTGTTAGGTTGCACTTCCATAGGCCGGCCAGTGATGCGGTTTCAGCATTTTGGTTCATGATTATTGATTAATATCAATAATTTATTTAAATAAATTAATGTTCCTTGCTTGTCAATCATTTAATCTGTGTGAATATATTTCACATATAGAAAAATTAAATATGTGACTTGTGGAATGCTTGGATTCATATTAATTAGTTACAAATCTGATTTGCACATTTCTTCTGCATATGGAATTCTTTTCTTGTTTAACCATGATGTTATTATGCTTTTTGTGGAATCTGATAGGGTTTGCTTCACTTGGAACTTATGATGGGAGGATTTTCTGTGACTACAACACTGTGTGAAAATACATTCAGAATTATTTCTTCTTTCAGCCACTTCTTGTAATTTCTCAAATTCATATTCTGTTGGGATTGGCTGTAGAAAACTTTTCCCTTTAACTTATTCTTAACAGGTGGCATTGTGAAGGGAATCAATGTTTTCTAAATGTCGGTACATGATGCACCAAGAACACAATGTTAACAGTTTTTGTTTGAGCAACCCATACTCACCCTACATTCCTTATCTTAGTGAACTCAACCAAATTCACTTCTCATTCTGTTGCAAATGGCCAGGCTTAAAAATTTGGACAGTAGTATAATTTTACTGAGACTTCAGAATGTGTGGCATATAGACTGACCATCATTAGCTTTAAGAAAAGTAACTGTGAAATGGTTTAAAATGTAACCGAAGAAAAGGTAACTACTCAGTGGTACTGTCTGTTGCTCGGGAGAAAAGCTTTGACCTTTGCAGTGCTGGCAGATGTTGAGGGGGACATGGATCTTGCCCAAAATATAAGGCTTTAGCTATGCTTAATATTTTTATCTGCTCTCCCATCTACTCTGTTACACTGTTGCAACCAACTCCACAATAGTTTGCTTTTCTTTCATGTGCATGGCAAATAAGCAGAATCAGACTCTTCTCCACTGCTTCATGTTTACATGGGCAATTCACATGATTTATTATCTCCTTAGTTTCACTGTAACAGTTGTACCCTTCTTTTGACTGCTGGCCATTTTTAAAGTGCTTAGTTTTTACCACAAACAAATATAAAACAGCAAATAATAGAAAATAAAGTTGAATTAATTTGCACACAGAACTCAACTGGACTTTGGCACAGTGTTTTCTTAACTGCAATACATTGATTACTAGCCACATATTTACTGCCAAGGTCAGAGCTTCTCTCCTAGCTAATAAACAGTAGTAGCTTAAAATCCATTGCTCACTGGACCTATAAAAACATTGTTGACATAGGGTGCGTGTAATGAAAAGTATATCATCCTAGAGAAGGCACATTACCATAGTCTTGCCGTTTGTGTATGTATCCAGGGCCTTTTCTTGGTGGAAGTGCATTCCAGAATATCTTCATGAAGGAGAGGAGAGCTTGTGCTTTCTTATCATGTAACTGCATTTACTTGATAGTAAAGGATGATATTTCTGTTCTGTTTGAGAATTCTTACAAAGAATATTAGCACTTTCCCTCCTGTCCTGAGTTAAACACTGCATATTGACACAAGAACGAAGAATGTGGTATTGGCCCCTTCTTAAGGCTCAGAGAATGGCGAGTATGATCAGGGCTCAAGGCTAGCTCAACCAGGGTTCCCAGCAGATAGGCTTTCTCTCCCCCTCCTACCAGAAACAGAATCCAGATTTCCAAATTTTGTTATTTATGCGGTTAGAGAATTACAAAAGAACAATTTTACATATAACATACTGTTGTCAGAAACCTTTAGACTTGACTAAAAGTGACATGTGCATAAAAGTAAACCATTAAGTGAGACTTGATAAGCACTTGCAGCTTGGGCCTCATACTGTGCAGTACCAGTGTAGCACACCTAACAAATCAGATTAGCAAATAATGCTCTTTGAATGATGGAAGATAAAGATGGTATAAAGTATGCATGGAAGTTTGGCCTTGCACGTGTATGTTTATGTAACTAGGCAAAGAGAAGAAAAAAACTGCAGCATGTATTATGAGCCCTACAGTGATAGCCATGGCCCTAATGATGAGTAACAGACTGAGAATATGAATATTACACTTAATATGTGTCATTGCTACACTGCTTGTATATTAGGTTATACATCATGTAACTAATGGACCATTCCAGCATAAGAATATGAGATGGTAGAAAAACATATGTCCTAATTTCTACCTTTTATCCTAGAAATGTGTCTATTGTTGCATTCTAATGAACTCCATCGAGCAGAGTCCTCAAAGTTAATACATAGTACCCTTTCAGTAAATTGCTTTCCT
This sequence comes from Zootermopsis nevadensis, assembly GCF_000696155.1. Next base: position 674,759 of record NW_019059978.1, on the reverse strand, counting down.
TTTAAGGAATGTGTAGGTTCATTACTGTGCTCACAAGAGCCAGCCAGTAGTTCCTATGCTGAGCCAAATCAATCCAATCCAAACCCTCCAACCCTAGTTCTGTAAGATCCAGTTTAGTATTGTCCTCCTTTCTTCACATAGATGTTCTTCAGGCCTTCCAACCAAAATTTTGTAAACATCTCTCATCTCTCAATGCATGCTGTGAGCCATGCCTTATTTGATCATCCTGATAATATATGAAGTGTACAAATTATTATATTATATATATAAAAGGTTCACGTGAAAGTTGATCTTAGTGTGGTTTATATTTTGTTAGGCATGAATGTTTTTGAGGAAACCTAAAATAACTGAAAGAAATGTGGGTACACATGTTATGATCAAACAAAACAAGTGTTCTCTCTCCTTGCTGTTGTATCTGTTCCTGGTGACATCAGAGAATGCTGTTCTGCAAGTAAAATCGTAAGTTGCTATCACCTAAAGCCACTGGACTGATTTGTTTCCTTTCTTTACAGCTCTGTATGTATAAATCCAAACTTCACAACTGTAACATTACAAGCAAAATGACGAAACACCTTGCAATGTTACATGATATATGAACACAGTGCCACAATAAACTGTGTTGAAAAAAAGTTTGAAATTACCTACAATTCTAGTAATGAATTGAATAATAACATGGTAATTTCCCGAGTATGGCAGTAGACATAAAAATCCCCCAGTCTTGTTACTGGATAATTATGCGTGTAATTTAAGATATTGCACAAGGCATAATTGTCCCATAAGTTTTGAGATTTTTTTGTTTCCCACTCCCATACTGGTGAAATTACGTTCTTACATCAGTAGTAAATTGCCATCTTATTACTCATTTCAGTAATAGAATTGTAGAAAATTCCAAAATGGATATTTGTCCAATAAAGTTTTCCATTATATATATGTGCACGTGCACATACAAGTCCTAACACTAATTTGCAAGTTTTGCGTCATATATGCCCCTTTTGCTCGTAATATCACTTATGACGTTGACATTACAAATTGCGACTAACAAAATGTCGTAAAAATTCACTGACGAAACAAATTACTTGCAGTATTATTACTATTGGTCTGAATAGTGTCATGGCGCTGATACTTTTGATGCATCGTGTGCGCAGCAGAGTGCGTATTCGGTATTACTATGGCGGGTCTAGGTCTTGGACAGAACCAACATAAGCACGATTAATCAGGGCACTCGAGGATGTGAAGTAAACGAAACTCTAAGTTAGTACAAGAGGCTTGGTGGTCTGGGGGATATGAGCCAAGACTAGGACCCCAGGAATATATTAGACCACCAGGAACAACTCCACAATTCATCAGGAAGTTCCAAAATTATTATTACTAAGAAAGCCTCGTGGTCTAGGGGGAAAAGACACTAGACCAGTAATGCAGAAATCGCAAGTTCGATCCCACCGGGCGGCAGGAGATTTTTGTCAGCAACTGAAAGAGCCATCTGGTAACGAATTTTTGTAGCTGCACTAGTAAAAAAATTTTATCAGCGTGGCAGCAATTTTTAGTTCCAAATTTCGCCACCGAAATTTTTCTCAGTGCAGTAACAATACTTAGTTCCACATTTTGCCGATAGATGGCGTACAAATGCACTCTGTAAACTTTTAGTGTAATTTGTCGATAACAGATGGCGTATGCATGCACTTAAAATAAACAAAAAAATTATTAGTGGCAGGAATTTTACTTTGTACGCTAAATTTCTCATATTTCGTAGTTCCAGATTCGCCAACAGATGGCATGAGTATGGACTAAATCAAATTATAGTACCATTTGTTGCCAAGAGATGGCGTATGCATGCACTTAAAATTGTCGAAAAAATTATTAGTATGGCAGGAATTTTACTTTTTACGCTAAATTTCTCATATTTCGTAGTTCCGACTGTGTTAATAGATGCCACGAGTATGCACTAAATGAAATTATAGTACCAATTGCCAATAAGAGGTGGCATATGCATGCACTCAAAATCAGCAAAAAGAATTAGCATAAAGCGAATTCCATTTCATACACTAAATTTCTATTTTAGTTCCAGTTACTCAATAGATGGCAGGAACACGCACTAAAACTGCCACTAATAAATTATTAGCGTAGCAAGAACAAATGAATATTAGTTAGTTCCAAGTTAGTGCCAATACATGGCAAGTTAATAAAACTAAATCTTTATTGAACTACAAACAGCACATTAATGTATGGATTGAAATATTCTTGTCCAGCTGTTAATTTGTAAAGTGATTTGAATAAAATTAATAGTTGGACAAGTATGAAAAATGCATACCTCTAGAAACTGCTCAAACAAAACAATCAACACTAGAATGGAATTCCAACACACAGAAATACAAGACACATGTACGACAAAGGAGAAATGTGAAATGTAGACAATTTTATATGCTGCAGAGAAATTATTACAAACAGTAAAAGTTACTTTATGTATCTTGACATTTATGAGTCTTAAAATGTTTGTTGTAAACCACTTGCTACATACACAATTCAAAGTGGTGTTCTAACAACCTAACCACCTAGTGTGCATTGATAACGAGGGCTGTCAGTTACCAATATGTAGACAATACAACAAAAACAGTGTGAAAAATATAACACTGGCAGAGCCCTTGCATTCAAAACATTTCTCATGGGTAAATACTTTTAATGCAACATTCCTCAACCTTTTCAAATGTGGCAACATAGAACATAATCCAGCATGTCAAGATACTCCAAACAGCATTTTCCAACACAGTTTACTTGACTTAAGCACAGAAATTTAACAGCATTGTAAGAATGGACAATACGCGATTAACATGACAAGACACAGGAGAAATTCAATTTATGAAATGCTATTCTGGGTAACACATTGGGAAGCAGCAGCACAGAATGATAAAATTACAGAACAGGCTAAAAAACATCTTTCCAATTACCACACCTTACTGTTAAATGCAAAGAAAAGAATGTCTGATCTACATTTATGGAAGGTTCTGATATAAAACAATTCCCTTCTTCTATTCACTTTGCTGACATTTGAAAATTGCTAACCTTCACAAACATGCACCAATAAATAAAGCTGTTAGTTACTTCTGAGTAGCATAATAAAATACATATGCATGATTATGTTACTGTAAAATCAAATGCACATAATGTGTGTCCTTTCATAATTATATTTAATAAAATATAAGAATGAAAAACTTCAGCTATTTCTTTTAACACTACATAACAAAAGCTATTCCTATCCTTTCAAACTTTTGCAATAACCAATCCTGTCAAAATCTAAATTTTTACAACACAATTTCTCAAAGCTAAAACTTCAATGGAGTTTAATTTGAAGCAAGAGCACAAAATTTTTCTTCCCCACTATGCTCAGATTGGGTCCAAGACCCCCAGAGTACTGGCAGCTCTTACCCTGACCATTCATATCATCTACAAAAGATTCTTAACATCTAGAGTTTTGCCACAGCTCCCCCATACACATTTCAGACATATGCTGAAGCACAACTTTACCTCTTACTACAAAACTCTGTTCTGTAATTGCATCAGTAAATGTAAGAACACAACATACTAACATCTTCATCTTATGTTTTACCTTGATCTGGTCTCCCTACAAGTGTGCTGGGTTAAACCATTATCTCCTCTTCATGCAGCATCTTTCATTTCCATGTTGCAGTAAATTCAGTTCCAGCCATACATCATAGTAAAAGATAGCTACTGTCTACTACACAATGAACCTTCTCCTTATTTACATCTAGATGTTTATTAATGAATGAGTTACTGTAACTATACTCATGTTTCTTTCTACACTTTCACAATGGTAAAAACCACAAAATTTAAATGGTACCAGAGACCTTCCATCAGACACTGCAAAGATAATGAGGGAAGGCCAAATTTTCACTGGTCCCCAGCAAGTAATAATGCCACAGTTCCTAGATGATGGACAGTAAGAATTTTACAGATTATGAAGTATCATAGTCACAAGCTTCCAGGCAAGCATGTAACATTTTGGGCCACAACCAGTAGTAATAATGCAATTTTAACCAACACATTAATGATCACAATTAAAACACTTTTATTATAATGTTATTATACAACCTAAAAGTTGTTTCTTCTTCACTTTCCTTCATTTAATGTTTAACTGAATAACAGGGTTTTGGTACTCAATATTTCTTGTAACTGATTTGTTCATTTAACTGTAATAATTTTCTCTGTTATTTGTAAATTGTAATTCAAGTGTTATGTTACTGAATGTAGAACTGTGTAGTGAATTACATTAAGAAAATAATTTTACTATTATAAATTTTAGTTTTCACTATTTAATATGTTTTATCAATCTTGTCAAAAAAGCCATAAGAACCAATTTTCATTTCCTTAGAATCTGCTTTTGTTTTAGTTTCCTAAACCTGGAACACAAGTTCAGGCATGCACATTTTCAAAATCTGTTAGCAGTTCTAAGATGCAAGGTCTCTGACACCAAACACACACTCTCAAATTTGCAATTAGCATTTCTGGACCATTTCAAAGGAATAAATATCTGCTACACTGTACACATTATTTTAGCTACATCTGTATATGAAACATGTTTCAATAGATCATGTCCAACAGGCAGACCAAAGCAAAAACCAGTTTTATCTTATCACAGCAATATCACCCACTCTGTTCAGCTAAACTGTCACTCAGATGGCCCACTAACTAACTAGATGGCTTACCGAACCCGAAGATTCATCACCGAATTAACCAAAACCCTCCACCAGACCCTGTCCTGGGCCAACAAAATCCAGTCTCCTTCAACTCCTATCTCCCATAGATCCCGCCTGACATTATCATCCCATCTGCGTCTAGGTCTCCCCAGTGGTCTCTTCCCCTCAGGCTTCCCAACCAATACCCGGTGCACACCTCTTGTCCCATTCATGCATGCTACATGCCCCGCCCATCTAATTCTTCTCGACTTAATCACCCTGACAATACTGGGGGAGGAGTACAGATTTTTAAGCTCATCATTATGCAGTTTTCTCCATGAAAGAGTAAATTTCTTGGGGGAAAAAATGCTGCTGCGTAACTCCTATCCCTGCATGGACTATTGTATTGTAATTGGCAAACAAGTTGGAGTGTAGGCAATGTCACAATTCCAGAAAATTTATAGCAACTGTAATAGTAATTTAAAACACATCTGACTATGGACTTGACTGCTACCTAGAACTGAAACCCATGAAAATATTTTTAAAATATGTGGCCAAGACTTGTGACGCAACCACTACAAGCTGCCTGCAATGGTTGAACACACAGCAAGTAGTTTCCCATGGTTATATATTCAGTGGAAGTTGGAAGATAAAATTTGGTCTCAGTCCATCTACACACAAATTGTTTTATAACTCTACATAAAACTTAACTCTAGACTTACAACCCAAACTGACAATATTTATTACAAGTAAACTGAAAACAAAAAGCAAAATCACAGTACAAACCATTAAACCTTACCAATGACAGATCAGGGAAGCAAAAGGGATATTATTTTAGAGAAACCAGATATCACACGTTTATCAACACACTGAGATGTGGGCATTTAATGGGCCTAAACTTTTAAAATATGCAATAACCATTGCAATTAAAAATATTCAATTTCATGTGAGCAACTGAGCTATATTTCAGTCAATGAATGAATAACAGGATATGACAGTTTCACATCTGTATGCTTCACACTTTAAGAATAAGGAAATACAGAATGGTAAAACATATGGATACTGTCAAAATTTTAAAAAAAACATAAAGGTGAATAAAATGTACCGAAGTTCAAATATTTGGAAACAATAAAAAATCAGAATTGCATTCACAATGAAATTAAGTACAGAGTAAATTCAGCGAATGCTGTCTACCTGGATGTTACGAAAAATTTACAATTAAAATATACAAATACAAAGGTCACTCTAAAATAAATGCCCCACATTTTTTTAAAAAACTTTTTATTCCAGAGGCTTGCAATTTTCAGTTTGTAGGTAAATTCTTCCTGCTTCTATTCATGGTTAGTTCATTCACTTCCTGCTAGTGATGTTAAAACATGCGTTCAAAATGGCGACTGCACTTGACATCCATCAGAAGCAACATACTGTAATTGAATTTTTGATGTGAGAAAGAGACAGTGGGAAACACCCACAAGCTATTACAGAAGGTGTACGAACCAGAAACAAAGACTCAATCAATGGAGTGGCATCATGCTAATTCCCCACAGAAGAAGAAATTCAGTTGCCTCTTCTGCAGGAAAGGTGATGGTGACAGTTGTGTGGGACATGGAGGAACTTCTTGTGAATATCATGCCTTAAGGAACCACCATCAACTCAGAGGTATATGTGGTGACATTAACAAAACTTCATGCATATTTGCACCTTGTTTGACCACACACAAGCAGATGGCAGACATCCTGCTCCAGCATGACAATGCCCATCCTCACGTAATTCTGTAAGCCACGGAGGCCATCAACAAATTAAGGTGGATGGTATTGCCACACTCACCTTACAGTCTTGGTGTGTCACTATCAGACTACCATCCTTTCTTCAAACTGAAAGACAGCCTTCATGGTTCCAAGTTCAAAAACAATGAGTCTCTCTAGGCAGCAGCAAAAAATTCCCTAAGGAATGCAGGTCCTCAGTTTTACATAGTGGGTATACAAACACTTGTTAAGAGGTGGAAGAAAGCAGTTGTGAGAAGAGGTGATAATGTGGAAAAACATGATTTTTCTCCCAAAGGATGTACCTATAAAATGTATCAATAGCAATGCTATAGAATAAATACTGATTTCTTAGAAAAATGTGGGGCATTACATTTGGAGGTATCCTCATATAACTGTACCTACTGTTTTGTACGTGTGTAAAGTCTGGTCTCTCATGTTAAGGGAAGAACACACAATGATGAGGCATGAGAACAGGTTGCTTAGGAGAATACATAGACATAAGAAGGATGAGTGACAGGAAGCTGGAGACAACTACATAATGAGAATCTCCACAATTTGTACTCTTCACCAAATAATATGGCCAAGAAATCCAGATATTTTGGTTGAAAAGCCTGAAAGTAATATATCAAAATATAACCTTACATTGCATCTTGGGGAAATAGGGTTGGAGTGTTGAACATATTAATCTGGTTCAGCATAAAGACCTGTGGCAGGCTCTTGTGACACATTGTAATGAACCTTCAGGTTACACAAAAGGTGGAGAATTTTTTGACTAGATAAACATACTATTAACTTCTCCAGAAGGACTCTACTCCATGGATATATTAACTGACAATCTTTTCATTCCCAGCTAGTCAATTTTCTACAAGAATGTAAAATTTAATCTGTAGATACATAATTTGACAATGAATGTAAATTTGTGCCAAGTTTCTTTTTAGGAATGTTCAAAACAAATATTAAGCAAAACTTATCAAAACCATATGCATGTTCCCTGTGATACCACACAGTAATACATACATAGATGCACTGTCACCCTACAAGACTAGGGGTGCCCAAAACACTTTTGCAAACACTAAACAAAATAAGCGCCAAGGAAAATTGGTAAACATAGTATCTATGGACTAGACAATTGAGGTTTGACCCCAGCAGGGATAAAAGGATTTTTTCTGTAACTTTGGTGTCTAAACCTAGTGTGGGAACCATCCAGCCCGCTATCCAATGGGTACGGGGTCTCCTTTCTTGAGTGTGAACTAAGAACTCACCACCACCTAGTGCCAAGATCAAGAATGAGTAGGAGTCATACCTCCATCCTACCCCACCAATTATTCAATTAATGTTTTAAACAAAGTTTTTGAAGACAGACTGATAAATCAGAGATTACAGTCTGCACACTTTCCAGATTTAAAACCCTATGATTTTTATCTGCGGGGAAATTTACAAGACAAAAGTTTAATTAAAACAACTTTTTCAAGAGAGACAGTTAAAGAGTAGATGGAAGGCATTTCTGAACCATTTATTTAATTTCAGAAGTGCATGCACTTGTATAATACGACATTAACTACGACCAGAGATTCCTTTTTCTTGGCAAATGGTGGTCAAGTTGCTAGCACAGAAGCCAACAGCAAAATGAAAAAAAATTCAGTCACCTAATTCCCCATAATTAATATTACTGCCTTAAAAAAACTGTGCAGTGGTCACATTTCATGCCATACAGATCACTTTCTTGGATTCACTGAGAAAAAACACAAATCAGTAAGTTTACCTCACCACTGGACCAGATAAATCACTTCTTTAGTGTGTTTTTTATTCTTATGCTTCAAACTGTGTACTCTAAACAGAAAGATAACATGCACAGTCATAACAAAGGAGTACACTTGAAGATACAGTGCAATATTTTCAATGTATAGACACCAACACCATGGTTCAGGGTCCTTCTTAAGCAAGGTACTTTTTGGACAGAAAATTGTTCAGTTATCAAACATGAACTGTGTTGACAGTCAACTACTTCTTCTTCTCTTCTGTTACTTTATGATCCAATTTAATAATATTCCCTCCATCTATGCTTAGTACTATAGCTAAAATCCTCTACATATCTCTAGCTCACCTCAAGCATGCCTAATGTTTCATCTTCACTTAATAACTATACAACTGCTAAATTTATACAAACCATTAACCCTACAACAATAAGAAATTCATACAATCTGTGGCAAATCTGCCAATACATTTTTCCTTAACAAAACACATGTTTTACTCTAAAAGAATAAAGCTTGTAAAATAATAATTCTGCTTCGGATTTCATTTCTGTTTTTTGCATATTTGAAACGTGTATTTCCAATTACTATAATTGGTATCTTTCAAGCATAAGGCAATGCACAGTAATTGTCAACTCACTTAAAATGTCTTTGCATATACCCAACATAATGGGACAGCAATTAAACATTAGCACATGCTCTAAAATGAAGAGTGTGAAGTATTGGAAATGGAGCTTAACCTGTAGCAATTATATTGAAAAAATACATTTTTAAACAAAACTTACCTAGAGACTTTCAGCACTCATCACAAATGATGACAAACACTGAAAACAACAAACACATGCATACTTAACACGTCACTTAAGGAATTCATCTCAAAACCAAATTAAAGTGCATATGATCACCTTTGATTTTAATGAAATGCATGCTTGGGTCTTATAATTATGTAACACTACCTTCCTACATAACAAAATTTTGGATATACATTTTGTAAAAATCAAACTGCCCTTGAATTTTCAACAACTTTTACTCATTAATATGTTTATAACCCTAGCCCTAATCATGACAAAATATTTATACCATACTAAAACTAAAAATGGATTTCATTTGCTATGTTACTCACGGCTTTTAGGGCCAACTTGAACTTTAGGTCATTGATTTTTGATTCTCACCCTTAAATCTAGTGGCCTTAAGAGATAGCTCCAGAAGCCACCAAGAGTGTAGCTGAAAACCCACCTCCAACAAAATGGTGAACTAACTGCCTCTCAAACACCAAGTCTAGTTCAGAACTCCTGTAGATACCTGTAAATCGTTGCAGTCCCGACTTAAATACATGACCACCAATTCATGACCAAACCCAACTCATTGTACACATTTCAATTAACAATAACATTTACTTATATTGGTGCTTACAATTTCGAGTCAGACATGACTCCCCAGGTCTTAAGTCAGCAAACACCGACTAGATTAAGAAATGTTTCAAACACAAGTTTAGTCTTTAACATTAAACATAATTTGGTTATATAGAGTTTCTCTCCATACTACTTTAATTTGAAGATGGCTCTTAGTAAGTAGGATGTGGAATGAGTCTACATACAGCTCTTTCAGAAAATACCTACAAATAAGAGTGATAAGGAGAACGTGAACAAAAATGCAACCTGTAACCGGTCAAATTTTTGCTCCATACTGCTGGAATGAGAAAAAACAATACCCGGCAAATTGAATTGAAATAGAATTTGAAGGTGTTTCCTATTCATTTCAGACTACTGATGAGCCAATCACCATGTTTTTCCTTAACATAATTGTACACGCCTTTCGTAACTTGACGTTAAATTACTATCGGTAGGCGTACCATGTTTTTAACGATCTGATTCTGCCAACTGTCCAATGTAGCAATCCTGTCAGCGTCTTGTAACATCGCTGCAATTTAAATAGTTAAACGAGATTAAAGTACAAATCACACATTCCCGACGCGTGGCTTTTCAACGTAGCCTTAAATACAGCAATTTCCGAAATCAAAACTACCTACCTACAATATCTGTTAATGAAGAGCAATTCTTGCCGAGTTTATACGCACAAAGCGCACATTTATAACAGAAAAATCAAGAAACAACAACTACAAATCTGCCATTTTAAGAAGCACTGACAAGACATACTATGGCTACGCTGTATTAGGTACGTACGCGCAGGTTCCATCACAAGAAATACCAACATAACCATACTCCTGATTCTAGAATGTTCTAAACATATACCTAAAAGTAAACCATGATTATCGGACGCCGGAGTAGTTAAACAGCAATGTCATATGCAGAGAAAATAATCAACATACACATCGGCAAAAACTTTGCACAACGTTACAACGCAGATAACATCACCTTCTTACAAAATGCTAAAGTTCGCAACACATATGCCCTATGACGTCACGCAGATATCCTGCCACCTATACCCAGTGTTACAAAAACCACTACGAAGCGATCTGGTGAGAACAATTTGTATTAAACTACAGATGGCAACACTTCCTTTATCTCAGTCGGCAATAATGTTAACTACCATCCTACTTACTCAGACCTATTACACAGCAGTTAATCCTAAAAATCTGAAGTTGGCAAGTCTTCTGGTACATTGTGTCAGGCAGTCTGGTATAAACTGACCGACGGCTTCCATCATCAGGGTGATGCCCTGATGACGGAGGTAGTAATGCAGCTGAAATGTCAGTTACACATGATTGAATTTAACAGATTGTTTATTTTCATTCTAAGAACACTAATTTCAAATGTTAAAATTCTGAATTAAAGTAAAAGCAAAGAATAAGATTTGTTATAGATTTCAGAACTTACACTATGGACCAGATTTATTAACTGCATCAACAGAGAAGGAAGTGAACCCTGAGTACCTAAAACACAACACATGCATTATGGCTGGTATGGGACATTCCGGGATCATCTGTTGGAATGATTGTATACACACTATTCAACTGCTGCCACCCTCCCCCCAGAAAACTATAAATAAAAATTTAATGTTTCTACATTCTGATCCTGTTGCCAGAACAAGGCAGCTGTTGGTTTTTATGTACTGTTTATGTTAAAATAAGACATTTACCAAACTTGAACACACAAAGGTAAGTTCCCAAGTTACCTATACTTGATTTAACTTGCATTACCTTATTACCCAATCATATCTCATGTTAACTTAAGTTACCCCAATTTACAGTTAACTCTAGTGACCTACACTTACATCAAATGTTCCCATGGCACCACAAGTTACCTCCCTGACAATTTTTAGTTCATATACTTCGGCAG
>NW_019059978.1:619161-663099 GCF_000696155.1 Zootermopsis nevadensis | reverse complement strand
TTTTCCCACACATCAGTTATGGATACTTTACTATAGAGGATAAATTTAATTTCCTCTTATAAATATGGTATTTACACTACTATGATTTCAGATTTAGAACAAGACATTACATTATAAAACATATAAGCCTCTTACTTTACACTGAACTTCATCCTTCTTGCTCTTGTTGCTCCTTTGTTTTGCTAATACTTTCTGTTTTTATGTTAATAACAGCTTTATAACTGGGGTGCAATGTGAAGGCTGTGTTGACAATCATATAGCCTGATGTGTATTTCTGCAAGTCAGTCTGTGAAAGTGCCAGTTCTAGTGCATCCTCATGAGTTAAGTTATCAAGTTGATGCCGTGGTAGATAAATGCTCTTCTTCTCTAGTCCATTCACCTGCAGTAAAATATAACTCATTACATAAACAAGAAACACATACATTTTGGTGAGGGTACTCTTAGAAATAAGGCTGCCAGTACATTAAATAATAATCAAATTTTGTGAATTTTTCAAAACATGAAATACGTTAAAGATTTTAAATTCACAGTCCAATTTTGAAGGCACATCAGTCAAATACCTAAATACACCACAATAAGAAGTAGTTAAGTGTTCTGATGATATTAACCACCTACTTCCAATTACAAGTTAACAAGCTGAGTTAATTTGTCAGTCCAACTTTAGTTACTGATTTTCTGTTCTTTCATACATTTTTTAACTCTCTTCTAACACATAACAATTAAAATATATTTATGTAACATACTACTAAAGTATTTTATACAATAATTTATCTCAATATTATATCACTAGAGTGCCACACCTGTATAAGTTCAGCAGCCACAGGTTCATAAGCCTTGGGCCATTACAGGTACTGTAGTATAATTATATATACACTCCCTATAGTTCTGTGGCATGTTAACATACCCCTGCTAGAAGGGAGACAGCAGTGAAAGAATTAATGTATTCCAAAGTTGAACTGACCTGTCATTGTTCTTGTGGTTTTTATATATACAATAGATTCTGGGCCATCAGTTAATCTGGGCAGCTGTTAAAGAACAAAAATAAATTGAGAAAATAACTGGAATTTGCTTTGCTTATTTGGGACACCATGCCGTTTAATCGGAACAATGAGTGCTTTATGGCATACTTGTGGTGTGTGTCTCAGAAGAGTAAGTCAGTCAGTCATTGCTGATTCACCATTTGTTCCAGAATTCATTTAGTGTTTTTGTAGCTCAATAAATCACCTCAATAAAAGGGAGCTTGTCTTTTGTTTTAACCCTTTTAACTCTTTACGTGGAACTTCACGTAATTGGGGCAACCACTTAATTGGGCCAAAGTGTTCTAGTCCTGATATGTCCCAATTAACGGAAATCCACCGTGTATAAAAGAGGTCATGGATTAGTTCCTATGCCTTGTTACAATGTATTCTGACTGCAAGATAAGATTAGACAGGACACTTTCTTCCCCCAGATTAATATCCAACTTATTAAGAAACTTTGTTAGTATTACATTTGCCATAGCAGAGTGCTCCACTGAATTTAAGGCAAAGTCCTTATGTGCAATTTAGAACAAAATGCTGCCAACAATCTCTCCCTTTGATAGGGCAAAACCTTAAGTTGGCACTGTATTAAAGTTATTCTGAAAGAAAAAAAGAAATGGGAGAATGAAACATGTGAAAATGTGACAAGGTTGAAGGGTCAAAAACTTGAAGACCTCATTTAGATTGGGCAAGAAAATGCAAACAGCAACTGACAAATTTGTAAAGTAATTAGACAGCAGATGGGTCTTATAAATTTTGTATACAAACACCGGTATTTTTCTCCAGAAAAAAAAATATATACATTAAAGTACAGAGACACAATCCACAAGTTTTAGCTTTCATGATCCTCAGTATTTCACATACTATGTAATACTCTAATGCACTAATAAATAAAAATAAACCCAGAAATTATACAAAAATCAATCACCACCATGCCTTTACACCACTACTGTTGGTGGGCAGGGGGGCACTGTACTTAAAAAATTACAGAAATTCCTGCAGCTGTTATCTGGATAGAACATAATGTGTTCACCTTCTGGTTCTGAATAGAATGTAAGAGTTTCAGGATTTAGGCTGGCAGCCCTAAAATGCAGTATCATGATATGTAAGAGTCAATTATAACATAACATACAATACCATAGCCCGTAGTAGTGGTATGTTTACAGCCAACAGAACACAGGCAACACATATAATTTTTACTACAAAAGAAATAATTATTGAAGTATGAAAACATGAACAAATAAGAAAGTTTGATTAAAAGTTGGTAGCTTGTAAACTGCCTGACCTGCATGAAAATCAAATGAAATTTGAAGTTTTGTCTATAACACATTCACTCCAAAGTACTCTGTTGCTGGTTTACCTCTCAATTTGACTATTTTTAGCAATACATTAATACTTTTCAAAATTACATGGTAAAGAAATTAATGACAATCGATTTAGCATTCAACTTATCACAGAAAGCTGAATGCAATGGAAAATAAACTACATGCTCAAAGTGCATTCTGTCAGTCTGGACAAATCACTGGTAAATTACCATATATGGATATGGAAGTAAATGTCTTAACATTTATTTAATGTTACAAATGTAAAACATAAATTTTAATAATTGGGTTTTTTTAAACAGTATGTCAGCTATACATAAAATAAAATGTAAGTAAAATTCTCATTAAATAAATGAGGTAAATAAATTCCAGATGTACTCACCATGCAAACAAGTTGAAGGCAGTAGTTTAAATCAATTTCTGGCCAAGTCTGTTCCAGAACACCTCGGTCCCAATTGATTTCCTTTGTTGATGTATTTATGCGATTTGGAGCTGATACAAACCCAGACCACAATTCTGATGCAAAATGTGGTGCCATTGGTGCCAGAACAATGATCAAACATGCAAGAGCTCTCTCAAACTGAAGGCTGTGACCGATCACCTCTGGTGGTACTTGCTATAAAATTTATCAAATTATACACTATAATGCAATAAAAACACAAAACCTTTATGGAACAGATTGGCATGTTAAACCATATCTTATTATTTTGGATTTGGATATCCTCCTTATAAAAATCTTATCACTCTGCACACATAAACTGATACTGTACATAAACTGTGACAAGAACATATGGGTCCATAATTTTCTTATCAAATATTTAAATGTAAAGTTGAAATTTTGAAGAATAAGTTGAAACAGAACAAGAAATTCAATATGATCAGAGGTCAAGCAGGAACTACAAAATTAATTCTTGTCCTACTTACCCGCAAACTATTTGTGAGACCCTGCATCTTGGAAATAGCAACACTAAGTTGAAATGATGTTGTGTAGTTGAATGTAACACCTTTCAAATAGTAGTTTCGACTATCAAACATTTTAGCTTCATGCTCCTTGAATTCAGGTGTATCCGAAACTGTGTCAGAAACCACATTCTCTAGGTTGGAACGAATATTTAGGAAACTTCTCATTGTCAACCACAGACGATGCTGCCATTTCAATATACCAGGAAAGGCTACAAAAAATTATAAAGCATTCTTCTCTTCACTGAAAACATTCAAAACCTGAGGTACTGTAATCAAGGCAAATATCTGCATTTTGCCTACATCACTAGCTTGTGGGTAGAAGGGAAAGAAACAAATATACTACGCAAACCAAAGACATTACCAATACAGGAAACGAGACAGCAAGATACAAAGTACTGCTGCTGGGAAATGTTAATAATCTGGATGGTACGCACTAATCTGCTACCCCTCCCACCCCTCTCATCCCCTTACCACTTACCTCTATTATACTTCGAGCAGGCAGATTTACCCAGACTACAGTATGAATTAAGGTAATCAATATTCTGCTGTAAGTATTCTTTGTCGAGTGGTAAATATGTATGAAAGCATATTTATTTATTATAAAAGTAAGAAAGTTATCAGTGTTTATAAGCAAAATCTGGCTAGTGACATGGTATCACTAGTGTAATAATATTATAAGAAGCATCTGTTCTACAACATGCACTTGTCCGTATTACAGTTTTATAGTCAGAGTAAAGACTAACACGGATAAGAAACAGAATTTTAGGCCCCATATGCAAACATGGGACGTAGGGCACTTACTGCTACTGTTCCAGTGCCGATGAGATGTTGGTGCTACATCTGCAAGTATAAGTAGCCTAGTAGTGTCAGTTCCATATTCTTTCAGCATTGTCTCTGGATCCACACCATTATGTTTTGACTTGCTCATCTTCTCCCATGCAGTAACCACAGCCTGGCCGGTTACCTTTTCCACAGGTTTGGGACCTAATTCAATCATAACTAGTTATAGTTCCTCATTGTTTAAAATTAAGAATGTGTCTGGGCATTCCTCGCAATTTCACTCACATTTAAATATAAGTAACCAGAAATTCTTAAGTAAGTTAAAAGTTTGTATCCCACTGTGATTCTGAGACACAAAAAAATGTAAGTTTGGGTGTTTTTGTGAAGTCTCAAATAATCATTTGTTGATTTTCTTAAATCAGATACATCTTTGATACTAATCTCTTGAATATCTGGAACTCGGAACAGGATAAAAAATAATTAAAGAATGACTGATTTCTCAACTATAGTGAAGAATATATAAATTGTATCTGCATAAAACTAAAATGTTAAAGCAATCCTTAAAGATACATAATAGCATTAGCCAAGATTCTGTAAACTGTGTGCCACTAAATGTCTAGTCATCCAAAACTGAACAAGCCCTTCACATGATACATAAAAAATCAATAATTGTTCAATGACAGTTTTATTGAAAGTTGGAAAAATGTTTCTACCTTACATACACACATGCATACACACACAAATATATGGTATGCTCCAATTTTATGAAGACTTCAGATCTTATGAATTACAATGAACCTCTGCTCAGGAACTGAAACAAACATGACGCAAGGATTTTCATGAAATGAAAGCACTACAACTCACCTGAGAGATCTACATTTTCTTTAGGCAGATATCGACCAGTGCCTTTAACCCTGTAACTCTGCCCCATTACCATACCCTGGATCAGCAGCTGCTGAAATGGTTCTTGGCTTGGAACAAGGCCAACAGAGTGTAGAAAGTGATTCAAGAACCGTGCATAATACAAGTGAAGTACCGCTGTAACCAATTTTCAGTACATAAATAACAAACTTTTGCTGCATTAAGTAATAATTTATAAGCTTTCCAATGAAAAGCATATTTTATTTGGCTGGTGATTTTTCTTGTCTACAAACCTATAGGTTAAATATTCTATCATATCATGTAAAATGGTCACTGTTTAATGATTTGTTAAAAATTATATAGTCTGTTATATGTAACAGATGTATTTTTACTAGTAAATTTATTTTAAAAAGCACAGTAACAGAATTTGTATACATGAATTGTTCTTACCATGTTCCTTGCCTCCAATATATAAATCCACAGGCATAAATCTATTTGCCACCTCTTTACTGAATGGCATCTCCTTATTGTATGGATCAAGATACCGCAGAAAATACCATGATGAATCAACAAATGTATCCATAGTATCAGTCTCACGTGTAGCATCTCCACCACATCTTTAAGAGAAGTCACACAAATCTGTGTACACTTTTAACATTAGACATTCAGCTATTAACACACATAAACCTGTTACTGTATTAGAATACACAGTCTTAGTCAATATTGTAATTTAATTTCCCACAACTTCAAGTTCACAGACCTACAGTAAAATCTCATTAGTCACAAGTAAATAGAAAGAATGAATTTCAAATAATCTCTGATTCCCTTGAAAGGGGTTAAAATTTTTCACAGACTTCTGTTTTAATGTTATAGTGTTTACATACTAAATACATAATTAAACCGATAATTTCCTCTCTAGATTTTAAAAGGTAACCTAAATTTTAGGTTTAACCAAAGTTGTTTCATCCTACTGTACTCCAACCTCCTTCAGAATAATAACTCAGAAAGAGCAACAACAGACATATCATCTTTTGGTGGAATGACTTAATCTACACTGTCCACTAAGGCACACAGTGCTTTTCAAGATATGGCCAACACACAAGCTTGGCAATTAAAAGATCCCTAATTTATTTTCAGACTATCATTATCAAAAGTAAATTTGAAAATACCCAAAGACAGGATTACATCCAAATAACCAGCCAATGGATATCCAAAACAAGTCAGGACTAAGCAGGAACTAACAGAACTGACAATTTATAAATGATAAGTGAGAATGTAATAGTTCTTTACACTGCATGACCAAAAATCTGATAAAACACAAAGTTATTATTAACCTTTATCATACAGGAAAAGGGGACTTAAACTCTCATATTATGCGGCTGCCAGCCAGACTTTAACTCCAGTTTGCTAGTGAAACACATTGCAAGCTCAAATGTGTAACACACAACACATGGTTGATACAGGTTAAAGTACAAACTACAGTCAGTCCCCTGAAAAAGACCACTTGCACTAGATAGGAACACAGATATATTGCCAAATTATAAACACTAAAGCAACTACATTTCAAGAAAGTAAAATAATTAAAATAAACAATTTAGTATTATGTAACCAAATATAACATTATCAGTAACATATGTTGCCAGTGGGGCCAAAAGTTACCATAGTAATTTTTGAGTAACGTTCACATTATGAATAGTATTTTGAGTGGTATGCTGAACATGGTATAATCTGTACTTTGATCCCAAATCTTTGTTTCAACACATCAGAAACATGACTGAACATACACAGCAAGAGCCTGAACTCACATTTTGAATCTCTTCATGCCTTGATACCTATCCTATATCAGTTATGCAAGAATATTAAAAAGTTTTAACATACTTAGGACACTTTGTACTTAGCCACTCTGTAGCTTCTAGAAGAGATTTGCCCTTGTTTGATAATCTGTCAATGTCTGGTAAAATCACAGGCAGCTCACTGTATGGTACAGGTTGGGGACCATTACAATGTTTACAGTACACTATTGGAATAGGTGTACCCCAGTAACGCTGACGAGAAATTAACCAGTCTCGAAGTTTGGAACTGCAGGAATATCCACCAATCCCTAGTTGTTGTGCCACAGTATTAATGTGTTCCCTTGTCACACTAACATCTTCAACTGATTTCAACAGTCCATCATTTTCCTTTGGAGATAATATTGGAATGTTTGCAGCTGTTGCAAACAATCTGTCTATTTCTGAGATTTTTGGTACTCCAAGATGGCAGTCTGATCCTTCATCATATTCTACTTGATCAGTTACATATATGGGAAGGTCTTTTCCTGTAAAAGGATTCTTGGCCTGAAGAGGAAGTCTTTTAAACACACTGTTATTCTCAATGATACTGTCACAATCAAACTCTACCCGATCCAAGATGCTCCCAGGAGCTACAGCAATAAAACTTGCATAATGTATATGTTCTGGATTGCAGGTAAATACAGCAAGAGTTTGCTTGGTAAACTTTGATGAATTGTCCTCCAACTCAAATTCAAACCTAGTTCCATTACACTCCCCAATCCAATGTCTTTGAAGATTTATAATGTCTTTCCAGTTCTTAAGAATTGGGTCATCAAGTCCATCCAAAAGAGATCTGAAATTCAAGAATAATTAACTAAGTAAAAGTCAGATTCTTCAGCCTTTTACAAAATTAAATAAATTTAAAGACAAGCCAAATCAATAAATAACTTCAAATACTTTGAAAAACGTGTTGTTCTAATGAACCACTGATTTAGCAGTTTCTTTTCCACTTTAGCACCCGAACGCCATGAGCAACCATTTGCATCAACTTGCTCATCTGCCAGTACTGTCTGATCTACTGGATCCCAGTTGACAAGGGCCTAAAAAATAAAAGTGTATCTAATCAGAATAAGTCCCTTTCAAATGATCTGTGTTTATAATACCAACTCTTCTGTCATCAAAAGATCTATCTTAATGCTGTCCTCTCATCTCCTTCACTGTCTCCCAAGTGGTCACATTCCTAGAGGTTCTCCAACCAAACTTCTATTTGCATTTATTGCACTTCCCTTATGATATGTGTGTCCAGATAAGCTAATTTATTTCATTATACTAACAAAATTTAAGACTGTATAATTCAAAATCCATTGTTGTACAATATCCTAAATTGTCTCTCAGGTTCAAATATTTTCCTAACACTGTTTTCTAACATCTGTAATTTAAGCCACTCAGACTAGATACTGTTGAATGAAAATATGATAGTGAATAATGAATTGGAAAGGATGTGGAAGAAAGTGGTCATGGCCTAATATTTTGTATAAAAGTTATACAAATTATATCAGCATTTTATTTAATTCTTCACTTTCATTACCTACATTACATATCCTGTATGATTTAATTACTTTACTTGAATACCATATACTTAAATGTTTTGTTTATGTCTAATTACTTTCACAAAAATAAATACACGTAATTTGTTATTCTCATACTTCCAAAATGCCTAGGCTTTCATGATGCTCACTGGAGGAGTTCCTTTCACAATTACTTCTCAGTGGATATTTCAGAAGCCATTTTCTTTGTCAGCAATCATTATAAAGAAGACCAATGATTCAATAATGTGTAGTTTAAAAAATCATATAAATATTGTTTGCACAAATTCTGTTCTTTGGGATAGCATACCCTGAAATGTGCTTTACAGCAAGTCCACTCCACAATTTTGGCTGTAGGGTCCCCAACACCCCAATAAATACTTTATTTATTTTAGCTACCAAGACTTTTTCTTAACACTTTTTCTCTGACACACAATTTGGGAACCATCCAATTCCTCTGATTCAAATTTTGACTTAAATGACCTCCATTTTGTTTGAATTGTATTTGCCGAGTCATTTTCATATCATAAATATGCTTCTATATTATTCAGGAGATACACAAATCCTTTGAAAATAAGGGGCAATTTTTATATAAATGGTGGTATATAATTCAAGGCAAAACTCCTAATCAGTGGGATTGTAGTAATGAGTAGAATGACTGGAAGTTATGAAAAATGCAAACATTTGAGCCCTCAAAGGAACTCAAATTTGTGACCCTACAGTGCAGTTATTTTAAGATCATTCAACCTTTAAATAATTTAATCAATCTACTATAATTTTAAAGATATTCTAATATACTTACTTCTTTTCTGTAAACTAACCCTTCTTCATACATTCTTAAAAATATGAACTGTGTCCAACAATAATACTTTTGGTCACAAGTTGTCAGCTCACGATCCCATTCAAAGCTGCAACCTAATTTCTGAAGCTGTTCCTTCATGTGTTTTATATTTTGTTTGGTCCAAGCTGATGGCTCTATTCCTCTTTCAATTGCAGCATTTTCTGCAGGAAGACCAAATGCATCCCAACCCATGGGATGAATCACCTTTGTAGAAGAATTACAAACATTAGTTGCATTACAGAAAAAAATTTAAACCTATCACTTACCATAACATATAAGAACACTTAATACTTGAACATTACATTTTTCCCATTCATCCTGTAGAAACGGGCCATTGTGTCACTAATAGTGTATACTCGTACATGCCCCATATGCAATTGTCCTGATGGATAAGGAAACATTGACAGCACATAAAATTTAGATTTCTTGTTATCATCACTATAAATGGGTGCCTCAAGCTTGTTTCTCCATCTATGTTCAATGTCATGTTTGATTAATGTTGAAAGGTCTTCATTCTGCAAGTAAAGAAATACTGTTACATTGATTCTTGGTTTAAGCAATACAGGAGAAGTCCACCTAACCTCATTGTTAATGTTAATAGTACTTTTTTACTCAAACTAACTTCATTAACTACCCATATTTCATCATCTGTCTTTCCTCATACATATCAATGATCTGTCTGATTCTCAGTCTAAACTCACACTTTTTTGTGAATCAGACCATTATTACTTCACATATAGAAATTGACTGTTTCCAAATATACATATATTATGTCTTTGCTAGCTCGAACAAATGGTTTAAAGCCAATAAACTCACATTACATTTTTACATAACAAATTTCATCAAACTCTATACTACCAACAGAATTTGTGTTAATCTATGCCCGAATTTATAACTTGTGTTGGGCAACACGGAGTTTTCCTCCGGGGGCTTCCCCAGTTTCTCCGTGGCATCTAAACAATTACTCCATTCACACACAGAAGAAGGCAATGGCAAACCACTTCTGAATCATCTGCCAAGAACGTATATGAACAGGTCCCAGTCCGAGAAAAGGATGGAAGGATCCTGTTCATATGGACCTGTCGTCAGACAGAACACTAAATAAAAAATAATAAAGGATACAAGGATAAAACAATTGAAGAAGTACAAACAACTGCATTTCTTGGCTTGTAAATTGAAATAACTTAAACTGAAAACACATTATCCCTAAACTACACTCAGCATGCTTTGCTATGAGGGCAGTCTCATCATTCATGAAAACAGAAACTTTAAAATTAGTCTACTTTGCTTACTACCATTTGATTGTCATATAGAATTATGTATTTTTGCTATGACATGTCCTAGATCCTTGATTTAGGTCTATGAAGAATCTATGGAATGTAAATAACTATTCCATGCCTGGCTGCCCATTTGAAGTTTAGTTGAAAGGTGGAGCATTTGCCAAGCTCACTATGGTACTGATCAGTTTTCTGTAGTTGAATACATGCCTATATTTTGTGTCTGGGTGTCTATAAATTGTTAGCAGAAATGAAAGTTGTGATCTCAAGATACAGTACTAAGGAAATGTGTGCTCCTGTATCACTAAAGACACCATATGACGCGGTTTGTATCCCGGGAATCTTTCATTTGTCAAATATGTTTGCACAATTTTCTTCGTTATTTCTGCGAGTTATATGATTCCATTATATGAGCTCGCGAAAGTAATCGAATACTACTCAACTAATACACATTTATAAGGTGCTGTAATCCTTTCATTGATACTGTAATTTAATTGTTAACTTACCCATTTTCCAGCATTAGAACATAAGAAACGGGGAAGTCTGTTGTTCAAGAATTTGTGAAGCAAAGTACAAGAATATGTTTTCATTTTATTATTACCTCACTACAATTATATTGTTCATTTGAAAATATACACTTTCATAACCCTGTTGCTCCTCCAGAGATTAGTGTTCAGCCTTAAAGATCACCTAATTTTCCATAGATAATACCAACGTCTGTGCTAGAAATTGCAAATCTTTGACACACGACTATATCCTGTACCGAAGGTTCTTTTCCGGCGTGTGCTAGTTGAGTAAGGTGTTAGTGATATGATTTTTATGTTAATCTGTTTTATTATTTGTCATCCTGTAACAGTTGTATAATATAGTATTTTAAAATGATTCTATTGTTTATGTTTCAGTGCCAGAATGGCGCCTAAACGGAATAATATGATCCCTAATGGCCATTTCCATAAAGATTGGCAGCGATTTGTGAAGACCTGGTTCAACCAGCCTGCTCGGAAGTTTAGAAGGAGGCAAACTAGGATTAAGAAAGCCCGAGCCATTGCTCCTAGACCAGCTGCAGGCCCTCTGCGCCCCATCGTGAGGTGCCCAACAGTTCGGTATCATAAAAAGTTACGTGCAGGAAGAGGATTCACTCTTGATGAGATTAAGGTTAGTTCTTTAACATTGTTGTATTGATGTTATGAAGTAGTACGGAAGTAATCGATCTTTATCACATTAGTCTTAAATCATATTTGTCTCTATTAGGGCGCAGGATTGAATGCCGGCTTTGCACGCACAATTGGTATTTCTGTTGATCACCGGCGTCGTAACAAGTCTGTGGAGTCTTTGCAACAGAATGTGCAGCGTCTGAAGGAGTACAGATCCAAATTGATCCTATTCCCCACCCATCCTAACAGGAAACTCAGGAAAGGGGAGGCTACTGTAAGTTATAATTCAGTTTTGCCACTGTGTGGAATTATGATGATGTTTAGTTGTAGGCCATGTTGAATCATCAAACTCTTGATTTTAGGAGGAAGAAAGGAAAGTGGCAACACAATTGAAAACAACAGTGATGCCAATCAAGCAACCTGGAGTCAAGTCTAGGGCTCGTAAAGTGACTGCAGAGGAGAAGAAATTCTCAGCTTTTGCCACCCTTCGTAAAGTAAGTTACTTTGCAACTAAAAATGTTAAATGTTTCACAGATTTTGTTGCATTGTTAGAGACATGTAGTTCTAACATGGTAATTCAACAGGGTAGTGCAAGATGTTATGTTTTGGAAAGGATTCTTATTTAAATAGGTAGAAATTTTCTTACAGTATGAAAGTTATTTATCTGGTGTGTTCATTAAGTGATTATCATCTTACGGTACCAGTTCAGAAATGTTTTTTTATAGTCCACACAATAATCATGGCATATTGAAATCAAGAAAGCATTTGAATAAGATATTGTATGTTCATGTCACACGTGGTCTGAGGCATCATGCTTCGGACCGGCAATATGGAATGCACGCTGGTTCGAGTCTCGGGGAAAGAAATTTATCATGAGATTTTCGACCGGTGTATGGGACTGGTGCCAACCCAGCATCGTGAGGAAATTGGGTAGCATAATCCGGTCATGAAAACTAGCAATGTCTGGGGGTTTGTCGTGCTGACCACACATCACCCTATATCTGGCTGGATGGTGGTTTATTTCTGCTTAGGCATGTGAACGGGAGGCCCGCAGCCAGCTACTCGGCTTTGGCTCTCAGAGGGCTGTTACGCCACGGATTATTGTTTGTTCATGGCAGATGTCTCCTTGCATATTTGTGCTGTATTTTTTATGTCATGTTATGTATGTAGGCTCGTACCGATGCAAGACTGGTTGGAATTAGAGCCAAGCGACTGAAGGATGCAGCAGAAAATCCTGATGTTGTCACAAAGCCTGGCAAAGAAGGCAAGAAGAAGAAGAAGTAAACTGTAACTTAAAATTGCTGGATTTGTTTGAAAATTAAGGCTTTGTAATATATAATATAAACTTTGGAATTATCGTGTCTTCTGTTTATTTGAAGGAGACTAACCCTTCCCCAGCATAAGTTAAGGGATAACAGGAACCCTTTGAGGCAGAAATGCTCAATCTTCTCCAGACCTGGGGTCACAGTCCCCCGCTTGTTATTAACTTGTGGGCCAGCAGTTTATAAATGATGGCAATCTGTTGAAATGCCATTGCAGTTTATTAAAAATGTTACCAAATAGGCCTAAGATCAGATACTGGGAGACATTGTGGCCATCACATGTACATGATATTCTTTTATACCATTCATGGTTTTCTGCTAGCATATTCATTTTAAATAATTTCAATAGCCAGTGGTAAAAATTTTGGTTTTGGCACTCGTCATGCAGATGTTGCATCGGAGGGCTACAATTTATTTTGAATAGAGGGTCGCAATGGTGTCTGCTCTTAGTCTCTGCCTTGATTTTTCAAGAGGTTTCATCAACAAAATTCTATATACAGTTCTTCTCTCACCCATCTCCAAATACTGCATTACTGTTACTGCTGTATAAAACGAACCTACTTTTTGTCAAGTGCAAATTGGTGTTTTATGACATTGGTTATGTACCATAATCATTTCAATGATGTCTGTCTTTAGGGTTGTTGCGCTATATATTCTGATAGAAGTTCACCAACACTTCAGACGTCCTTGCTGCCTCCATCATGAGGGCTGTGATGGAGGCAGCAAGGACTTCTGAAATGTTGATAAACTTCTATCAGACTGCACGACATAACAACCCAGAAGACAGCCATCTTCGGATTTGCCATTGTGAAAACCTCAAATCCTACTTAATTTATGCTTAACATAAAATTATGTTAAAGGCAATTAAGACCATAGTTGAAAATGCTGTGTACATGAGATACTGCACTAGTATATGAAGATGATGATTATAACTGTAATAACAAAGGACAATATGTCTCCTACATATTGCAGTCAAGAGATCATATGACCTTGAGAGCAATTAGAATAATTTCTCTTGACAATATAGTTTCTTATGTACACAGCATTTTCAGTGTAATTTCTTATACTGAGTACAAAGCTACGTCTATGGTACATTATCAAAATGTACAAAGTGGAGCAAACTTCTCATTCATATTCACAAATTATGCTTATTCAACAACAGATTTTACAAATGAGGGTTTTGCCAGTTTCTACATATTATCAAGGTAAACATTGATTTGTAATTGTTCTGCAGATTATCAGTGGATGTAAAACACTCATATATTTCCACATAACACTCATTATGAACACAAACTAAAACACTCATGTCCAGAATCAAACTACATAACAAGGAATATTCAGAAATAACTGGGACTCAAATACAGGCTGAGAAATGATGACAGCTGCGTAGTCCAACACACTTCACATACTCCCCACTGAGGGCAATTTCCTGATGGATACAGCTAACCAGTCTTTTGGCACAGTATTACCAACCTGCAAACACCTCTCTGCAAGTTGTTGCTAAGGAACTCGCAACTGCACAGTGACTTACACAAAGACAGGTATAACAGGAAAAACAGGTATCTGGATGGTATTTGAATCAGTTAAAATTCTGAGTTACTTAAAAACAAGATTTTACATAAATGAAACAGTTTATATTTTAGATAAAATAATTAGAAGGGTGCTACATATACAGAATTTAATATCACAATACTCTATTCATTCAATTTTGCTGTACCACAGTAAATGTAGACAGTGTCTTAGCATGTTGCATGATTTTGTCCATTTCCACTGGAAAAACAGCAAAAGTATACATTCACTTTTTTGTTGGTCTTCATAAAGAGTGATAAAGATAAACTGCTCACAAGTTCTTCTGAGCTACTGACAGCATCATTAAATAAACCATAAATAAAATAATACATTAGATCTAAAACAGTGGACTTTAAATATATTCTAATATGAAAGCTCATACTAGGGAGAAGAAATGTAATTTGACACTTTTCCTTCCCCCCTAACACCTTTCAACATTACTAAACAGATATCACAGCATTCAGGAATAAGTTGGTGATGTAAATATTATTTATAAGAAGACTACATTATAATTTAAAATATGAGGACTGATAAATCAATTCCCTATATGCTTGATCTTAATAATTTAACTAAAACATAGTAACAATCATTAAATAAATACTTAATGATTCATAATGACATTATGAAACTTCAATCATGGTTTGAAGATAGTTGCAGTACTAACTTGTCAGTGTCTGCATGGGGGTATCATAGCCTGAGAAATGTATGAAATTATGCATTGAATTATTTTTAATTTTAGTGGCAACTGGTATATTGTAACAACCAAAAAATGGATGTTTACATAGCTTTAAGACTGACAACAGTTGGTCGGTATCTGCAGCTGGTAGAATCCATATTGATGTGTGGGATATATGGTGCACGTATATGTGGTTTAGCTAGAAACCTTTGGCCAGCTATGTCAATTTCATATTTTGCACCAGGAGCCATAATGAATTCATTTGTAACAATTTGATGACCATTTGAATCTCCCTTGGTTATGCCAGGGTGTCTAATGTAACCAACACATATCAGCTTGTCCAAAGTAAATCCATATCTGTAATAAAAGAAATATAGAGTGGAATTAGAACTTGCATTTTGTGGAGGACAATTCATTTAAACTCTTAAATGGAGATAAGTATTATATACAAACAGGTATCTGAAGTTGTTACATAATTTATAGCATTACTGTAATGAGTATATGTACACTGTAGTTAATGAGAACTCCCTATCTATGCCCAGGGTTTCAAAGCAGTGCCCTCCCTCCCTTCAGTGTTTCTAACAGAAATCTTGAATGCATTTATCATCACTCCCATGCATGCTCCATCCATCTCCCTTGATTTTAGTGTCCTAATAATACACAATAAAGAGTAAAAATTATGAAGATTTTTCCTCTGTCTTGGTTCCAAATATTCGCCTCAGCACCTTGTTCTTAAATACTGTCAATGTTATGTTCCTCCCTTAACATGAGAGTCCAAGTTTTACACTCACACAAAACAACAACAGGTAAACTTACAGGAAAACACAATAAAATTAATTGTTAAAAATTAATTAAAAATTCACAAAGTTTAAAGTTGAAGAACTTGCTACAATTATTTCTCAGTATTACAATTTGTGACTCACCCAGCTGATGTAACAGTTCCCACAAATTCACCATTTCTGTATAATGGCTCTCCTCCCCATGGCCAAATATGTATATCTGGATCAATATCTTCTAAAACAAAGAAAACTAGCCTCTGGGTAACTCCTTGTTCTTTCTGGCGCTGAAGAGCAAACTTGCCAATAAAGTACTCTTTATCTAATTTTACACGATGTCCTGCACCAGCCTCAAATGGTGTTGTGAGGCTTGTCAGTTCCTCAGCCCAGAAAGCAATGAACTTTTCAATGCGCATAAAACGCTGTGTGAGGCAACCTACATCTCTCGCTCCATAGTCTTGGCCAACCTTGAAAGAAAGAAAGAATTATAAGTGTTCCTTTTTCACACCCAATTGACACTACAATGGAAAAATTACACTGATTTATAAAAATACTATAAAACAAAAATTCTGCTTCTGTAATTTTTCACTTTAAAATAATGATGTTTCATTGGAAAGGAAAATGTTAATGAATGGAAAAGCATTTTGTAGGAGATTTATCAAGTGATACAGATTCAATAGGAGTTTCTGTGACATATATAATATATAAGCTGCTACCAAGTACATTGATGCTATAAATTACATAATAATTTTACTTTTACTTGTAAAAAAACAAACTAATCATTTAGAAAGAATGAAAGATGACAGCCAAGAATTAGAATTTTCAAGATCAGACTGCTTCAAGCCTGACCTTGCAGAACTGACATATACATAATATAATCTAAGATTCATAGGCAATGCTGAATCCTATAGTTCTTTGAACCATTAACTCATAGGATACAGTATGTTGAAATTTGAAATGACATTTCATAGACATTTGCTCCTTCCATCTTCAAATTTTACAAGTTGATTTCAAATCAGAACATGGAGGCATATGGTATTTCTGAAATGGCAGCACTTTTTGCTGTTTCATCATGGCAAAATGGAAAATCATTGAGCAACACAGTTGTCATTAGTCTTGATTCCCTCTCCCCCTCCCCCGAAATAAATAATTAAACATTTTTAAACAAGAATGATTTTCACTGAACTTGCTTGCCAGATTCAGATAGATATAACAGATTAACAAGTCCCTTTTGCTACACTATCTAACAGTAACTTTCACATTACAAACTTCATATCTTACCGTCATTAGTCGGTCATAAACATGAAGAGCATATTCTGAAGGAACATACAAGCAGTATCCAGGCTCCCCTGTATGAGTAAATGACATTACCATAACATCAGACGCATAACCCACATTCACTTTCTTGTAAGTAAATGGATGAAGTTTTACATCAGAATTGGACAATTCTGACATGAGGTCACGGGATTTTGGTCCAACAACATTTATCACTGTGTACATTGATGTCATGTCAGTAAGTCCAACAGAATGGTCAGGGGGAAGATTGCGCTGCATCCATTCAAAGGTACGAGTCTGCTGATTCGTAGGAGACACCATGAAGAAACTGTACAAACAAAACAAATGTTACAGCATGCCAATGGCAACAAGTTTTTAACACATGCTAAATGAAGCCACATGTAAAATGGTAATTCACACTTTCCAATATAGACCAAAATAAGATGTCGCCAAATGAGGAAGAGATGTAAACATTAAATTTAATTTCTGTTCAATTATCAGGTTAAAAAATGTGGGATTTCTAAATATGTACCGATTAGACAATGAAAAATTGCATGCCTCTGAACTTCACATAATAAATGAAACCAAACACACGTAATAGCTACAAACAGTTAAAAATTCAAACTGATAACTATCACATTGCTCAATATAGGCCCACTGTAAACTAGCTTTTGTGACAACAAAACTAATTCTCTATCCTTATTCTGTATATTTATAATGTTCTATAATTCAGAATAAACTAGGTGGTTTATTTGTATTCTGACATCCAAGAGTTGAAAGGAGAAAAATGCATGTGTTTATGTTCTATAAGGATGATACTTTCAAATACTCCTTCAAACTTCAATTATTTTATGATGTAGTGCTCACTGGCATTAAAAATTTGTAATTCTCAGTCTATAATGTTTTCATGCTCTTATGTCCAAATGGAAAACAGTACATTTGAAATCAGTCTGTGTATTCTAGTGTTGAATAAAAATAATAAACTCTTAGATATTTTGGAGTTTTTAAGACCATCTTACATGATTCTAATTTCTTAAAATGGAAATAGGAACAGCCAGTTTCTTGGTAGTGAACATAAAGTAAAGCTGTCCCACTACAAGCCATGGAGGTTCTTAGAGGTAAAGGAGAGTTTCTGCTCATTCTTGGCCTTGACACCACATGGGGGTGAGTGGTCAGTGTTATGCCCAGCCACAATTTACACCCAGGGAAGTGACCACTGGTACCCACTGGCTGGATACACACCAAAGCTGGTCTTGATGCAGAAGCTAGATGAAAAATCCTTTGCTCCTGCCAGAGATCAAGCTCATCATCCAGTCCATACTCAAACACCATGCTGACTGAGCTACCCTGGCTAATTTGGTAGTGTACATACCAAATAAAAAGATTTACAATAACAAATTTAAATCTATAAATGTCAACAATGGGTTACTAACCCCAACTAGAGAAGGGAAACAAATCATGAATTTATTAAGTTAAAACTTACGAATTATCATTCTGGCGGACAATCATGCAGTCATTTTCATATCCACCATACTCATTCTGCATTCCAGTATGAACTATTCCTCCTACTGGGATGTTGACATCATTTGAGCACACCCGTTGAAGATAATCTACTACTTCACTGCCACTTGACTAAAACAAAATTGTTTTAGAAATAGCAAGAGAGATTAAAATTATAAGACGTAATGAAATACGTAAGTGATTACACTGTTTCCTAATATTAGTTTCCTCTCATTACTAATGAGTAAAGCTGCAGCACTGCACATTTCCATGAGTATGTGGTGGTTATCCTCCCATTTTTACAAGAAGCAAGTTTCTGAATTTATTCCATCCAGGTTCCAGAATGTTACTGCAGTATAATACACAACATTAAAAACAGACTAGTTGACACTTGGCAAGTGTCCTGTGGAAAGAACATTGTGAGTCATGAGATATTTCCTTGTCTCTCACTCATCAAATCACAACTGAAGAAAATTCATATAAACTGTGTGCTTACCTTAATTTCTATCTTTGAAAATGATGACATATCAATGATACCTACACCTTCTCTGCAAGCTAAATACTCTTCACGCATGAAATCAAAAAACTTTGGTTTATAGAAGCTTCCAGGTGGCATCTGAGGTAGCGGATCACCATCTATGGGCAGGAAATAAATATATAAAAAACAATCAGTTTTACATATTCTTAATTATAAAACCTTATATGCAATTAACAGAACTTGCCTTTGTATGTAGAATCAAAGTAGAGCGCCCGCTCATAAGCCATCCTTGTCCCAAATACTGCACCCCGTTTTTCCAGTACACTGTACAATGGAGAGCATCGTAACTTGCGAGCATATTTGTACTCACACTGATGCGGATATAGAATTGAATAGTGCCTGAAATTCAATATTTCTCAGTATATCACATTCAAGAATATATACAACTGTGTTCATGTTTATATCTTTTACATGTTTATATATTTATATATATGTACTGAAAATAAATGTCAAAAATAATGTAAGAATTGTAAGGTTTCTATGGAAACCAGCATGACATGTCACTTCTTAAGAGCACATGTTTCATTGTGACATGAGTGAGGTCAAAAACAAACCAGATTATGAAACTAGGTCACAGAAAAATTAAGTATTTGCATAATTTTTAATTTCAAATTATTTTGCACATTTACAATATTTATGAAGTCTGATAAAAAAAGTTTTGGGGCTGATCTGTTGGAAGCAAACTCAAAAGTCAAAATAAATAATCAAATTTATTAATTACAATGTCAACTAAAAATCATAGTACATAGCAATTTCAGTAATGCTGCCATCTCTTGAAGCACCTCTAGTAATCTTCTTTTAGGAGAATGTTCAATGCTCATACCACACTTCACACTTCATATGATCAACATCCATTTAGGATGCTTTTAGCTGGGAAATATATAAAGGTTACTCAATGCCAAGCCCTGTAATCATGGCAGATGCTGAACAAATGGAATACTGTGCCTGACAATGAATTCAATTATGGAGGCTATTTAGTTAGACAAAATAACCACCATTCACAAGACAAATTTTGCCAAAATTGTCTTCATTCCTACATCTTTAGTTTAAACCACCTGCCATTTATTGTACTAAATATTAATTTCATTCACAACTTGAAACATAACCTTGTCTTCAAGAATTTAATCATAAAAGTGACTGATTCCTTAATGTACAATATGTAAAGAAGACAGGAACACACAACCTTCTACTAAATTTCAGCCATCTTTAAAGAGAGCAGGCTAATAAAATATTTCAAAGGCTGACATATTCATCAGTCAGTCTTCTCAAATTTCATACATAATTTTAAGAACAAATGTTATTTGTTTATGACAACCATTTCCCAGCATAATATATCAGTAAAACAGTTGTGCAAAAGATGGTGTCTCTTTTGGAAGTATGAGAAACTGACAGATTTCCAGAAGATAAATGAAGCCAGCCAAGAGCTGCTAATCACAGTACTTACCTAACATCCTTATCATGTGCTTCATACTATTACAGTAAGTCCCAATCAGACATATATTAATGATTTCAAAGTCCATAATGATAAATCATAATTAACATTGAAAGAATTTCTCATTGCAACTGATATTGATAATGATTACGTGGATGGCAGATATAACATTTCAGTGATGGTAATAATGACAGCACAGACAATGACAATGATTATGACAATCTTAGCATCTTTAATTAAAGTAGTTTCAATTCCATGAAGTCACAATGTTATTTTCAACATGTCTATGAATTTTGTTTGAATTATGTCATCATTTACTGGTTCATCCATTAAAGACTATCCAAGCAACTTGACTTACAATACGTCAATATAAGGGGGGTGTACAATTATCTCTTCCTAAAGGCAATAATGTACCAACAAAATGTAAAATAGCCAAGGAAGCCAATAATAATAAACTTCTAATAATTGATCATTTATTAAATTTAAAATACCAAAGGCAACATTTTAACTTCCATTATATCAGATTATGTAAAATCATTAAATTATTAAAACTAAAGGAACAGAAAACTCTTGCAAGCATTTTATATGATTCAAGCTCAACAGTACCTGCCAACTACTTCCCTAGTGCGTTGCAGGAGGTATTGTCTATTATTGTGCAGATCCAGGAATCGCTGAACACTAAATGGAATCAATTCTGTTGTTGGTACACCTTCAATAATCCACTCTGCCACAGCTTTACCGATACCACCAGCTCCTTGCAGGGAGTTACCATTCATCCCCACAGACACAAAGTAATTTTTCACCTATAAACACATTTTCACTCTTATAAGTTTCTAATATAATACATATTGAAGACTAAAACTGGAAAAATTTGTTGTGTGATATACTGAAATTCTTCCAAGCAATACCTCTGGTGTCTCTCCTAAGATCCACCGCCCATCAGGAGTGAAATTGTCTGGTGAATTTGTAAGCACTGGATTATGGACATCTTTCAGTATGGGTAAACGGTGTATAGCTTTTTCCCAAAGTGGCACTGAAAATGATCCAAATAATTTTATTAATGACGACAATATTAAAAGTAGTCAGAAAGTGTTTATATTATCACCTCTCACCCCATCTGTGCACACCACATGCCCCTCCCATCTCATTCTTCTTGACTTAATCACCCTGACAATACTGAGGGAGCAGTACAAATTTCTAAGCTCATCATTATGCAGTTTTCTCCATACCCCATTCTCTTCTCTCCTAGAGCAAAATATTATCCTCAGCATCCTATTCTCAAACACCTGCAATCTAAATAACAAAATCCTAATAAATAAAATATATTACTATGATCAACCTGTACATGGATGAAGATTTCCGTCTTCTGGGTTGTTGCGCTGTGTAGTCTGGTCGATGTTAACCAACGTTTCAGAGGTCATATTGTCTCCGTCATCATCGCCCTGATGACGGAGGCAGTATGACCTCTGAAACGTTGGTTAACATCGACCAGACTACACAGCGCAACAACCCAGAAGACGGAAACCTTCATACTCACCGCTGTGAGAACCTCAAGTCTTACACTGTACATGGATCTTAAACAACCAAGTTCCTTGGTCTCCAGTGGTGTACAGGTTTATTTATGAGACAGCACACTAACACTTGCTTTGTGAATATACTTGCTTTAATGACATTCAGAGATTAATCAAATCAAGATTGGCACATTCATCGGCCTGATGACGGAGGCAGTATGACCTCTGAAACGTTGGCTAACATCAATCAGACTACACAGCGCAACAACCCAGAAGACAGGAATCTTCATACTCACCACTGTGAAAACCTCAAATCTTACATAATAAAACGCAACACCATGCACAGCTATTAATTCCACAGACCAAATGCTAATCTTACCATATTTAACACAAGTGTATATTATGCAGGAATTAAATTGTATAATAAACTACAATTTGAATTAAATGTCTACCTACTCACAGAAGTGTAATTTCAATTGTCATTAAAAGAAATCATTTCATAACACCCTTTAATTTCTTGATGAATTTGTAAACCTTACATAATTAATAAAAAATTTATTGTTTTTCTATGATACTTAGTTATTGTGTTTATTTGTACACTAACTTGTTCCATATCCTAATTAACCAGAATCCATGTAATGCATATAATTCATCCATCTATAATAACTTAATTTCAACATGGTTAGAAGAATACACACATTTTACAAAAACTATAAGAATAACATGATTTGGTCTTGTCCTTTTACTGTACTGAACAGATTCTGTTTTGACAAATCAAAGTAAGGGAAGTAGCCCCATACCATAATAACATCAGGGCCTATAATAACGTCTGTTTAAGTACAGAACTTAAAAGTGCAATAAAACAAAGACACTCCATTGGTTTCAGCTTTATTAATAGTAGCATAGAATTAGAGATTATGATACACTTTTTGAATCTCAATAACTCTCTTTTTCATAGATGCCTGTATAATGAAGAATAAAGTATATAAAATGACAGCATAATAAAATGTGTCTATCTGCACATTTCATCTATAAAACTACCAACTGGATTTGATTACATTTTACATAAGACATCTACAGTAAATGTTAAGCAAATTGTCGTTCACCTCTACTTAGGCATGTGAACGTGAGGCCAGCAGTCAAGTTAGTCGGCTTTGGCTCTCTGGAGCTGTTACGCCACAGATATAATTTAATTTAATTGTACCCTAACCATAGATGTGATAGGTTCCTCCAAAACAACAGTATGCACCAACATGGTATTATAACAAGAAGACCACAATACATTTTTTTAAAAAAAAGTCACATTCAAATTCTACTTCACATACAGCTCAAAGTGAACTTCACTGAAAACAAGACAATCATAACACCATTCCATGGATGAAAAATTTTGTGTTTATAGATGAATGTCAATTTATACTACCAAATCTTCTGGACTTGGATGCTGACTACTGTGGAACTACCAGGCTTCTTTAAATACACGTTATTCTGAAAATTTATTTCCTTCAGTTATTTAAAAACAAAAATAACGTCCATGAATCTTTTCCTTGTCATTTAATGACACATGTATCAGCTTCTCAACTTCACAGCTCAGTGACATAAGAACGATGTGTAATTAGTCAAGGGTTTTTTTCATATATATATATACACACACACATGCACACACATGTGCACGAGCATGCACACACATTATTCTAGATCAGTGAAAGACCCTGTATTCAGAGAGTCAGAAACTTACTAAAATGATTCCAATCCTGTGGGAGCTTATTCTTCCAATCTTCAGGTATACCAGCCCCACCAAAAGCTGGTTTAGCTTCCAGCTCAAACCCACCAACCATGAAGCCACCCTTCCACTCACGAATGTATGTGTGAGAGTCATAATCTCTGACACATGGTAGCCAGGAATCAAGCTCTGGTTCAAAACATGGGGTAGTGACATAGAAATGCTCAGCTGGAATGGCTGGCACTCGAACTCTTGGAGAACAGTTCAAACCCAGGTCTCGTGCCCACTAGAAGCAAAAATATCTCAATCTAAATATTCATCAATCAAAATCCAAAACTTAAACTAATAAAATATAATTCATTTGACTTACATAAGGATTTAAAAAAAACATGTGAATATAAGTATGGCAAAAATACAATATCTGAATATGGTTCTGCAGCATTTCCAAATTTTCCTGCCTGACAACTGTCCACAAAATATCAGAAGTTATTTTCAACATCAGTACTAAAACTTCTCAACTCAATTATGACGATGAAGGCAACAACAACAAGCAGTATGCAAATAATATTTGCAGAGACAGGTATTCTGGAATAACTCTACCACACAATTTATAGTCTCCTAACTTCATCTAACAGATGACAGTTATCACTTTGTTTCCTGAGCACTGTTTCTTCTGAAAAAAGTGACTGGACTTTGTTTTCCTATTTATATTGTTTTGCTCTCTTGACAGTGCAAGTAAATTAAGAAGGAATGACAAGGACTTCATACAACATACATCTTTGTAACACCTGTTAATAACCAGGAGCACATACTATGTGGTTTGTAAATTTTTATACCTTGTCTTGCTGAATTTTCTCCTTCATGCAAACCAAAAACTCATGAGAGAATGTGGTATTTGAAATACAAGAAATTTTCACCATTATGCTTGAACACAGAGCACTATATATGACAATGTCAATATTAATAGGAATTAAGCCTCCTGGCTGTTCTGACCATACATTCCTGGCAGCCTATTCAATAGAATTATTTATAACAAATTATTTTAAACATTTTAACCAAATGTGGAATGGGTACTCCAAACATTCTGTGTGGCATCCAGTGTTAGAGGATACCATAATGGAGTTTACATAATGTATGGCCTTCTCATAGTACCCAATTGTTTCGAGAACTTTTGCTGGAATATTATATAGTCCAGACCTAATGAGGCTATACTAAAGTGTTCTTGAAATTGTCATATATGTCAGAAATCTAATTAGAAGTTAACTCTAGAACTCAATATTACATCATATGAAGGAGGAAAACATTACAACTTTCCTGGACCCCCTACTTCTAACATCCCTGATTACCCTTACATTATGCAAAAAGATGCAATAGACAGATTAAAATGTATAAAACAGAAAGAGACAAAAAAGTCAAAAAGACAAATAAACACCCTTGTACATTAATTATCACCATCACAGTAGGATGCACAACACTTTCATTGGCAAATATCTGCTCAAGCTTTCAGGTTAGACTTCTACAAGCTTTTGTTTGGAATAAAAAATTGATTCACTCCACAGTAGGTCTAGAGACCCCTGCTTCTTTACCATGCCAGCACTGTTGACAAAATACTCGCAGAAAACTGTACCAATGTTCGTCTCCACCCCTTTAATGCGAGCATTCTCCGTTAAGACTTGTAGCACTTGACAGTTCTCCACATAACGGGCACCTACAAAAAGGAAACTAAAATAAGAAAAAACCTCCTAAACTCATGCACTGGCATCTTTACACTATTTAGTTGGATTTTACACACCTCCTTCCTTAGCAAGTTTTGCTAATGCTTCACATATAGCCTGAGGTTTAGCTACAGCATCCTCAGGTACCCATATCGCACCTTCCAAGTCTTCAGTTCTCAGATATGGATGAAAATTCTTCAGTTCCTTATTTCCAACTACCTGAGGATTAAACCCTCTTAATTAGAAGCTAACATTTACATACCAGCTTTAAAAACTGCAAATGCTTTTTAAAAATATGAATGGTGCAGTCCATGCATGCAAGAAAGCAGTCTCCCCACTATCCTCATGTGAATTATATTCCATGAGCCTATTTTAATTATGATACTTCTTACAGGAGATAGTATACAATTTACAATAATGTCAGATTAAGACCAACTCCATCAGCAGCACTGCAGTATCATCAAAAGAGCTCAGAAATTAGGAATACTTAAGAAGAAATGGTTCATAACATTGTTTTCAGATACTATAGGTCTAAGGAGGAAATGCATTTTATTTAGTGGATCACAGTGTACCTAAAGCATTTTACTGAGTGGAAGAAATAATGACATATTTGTCTAACATTCTACAGGTATCTGGGTAAAATCCCGGCAGGGGTCAGGTATCCTGAGGCTTTCCATGGTATTCCTCTAACTAGAAAAACATATTAAAAAGGGCCACAACCACTTCCTCCCAAGCCCTTCTCTTTTTATGATCCAGAAATATACTATCATATCTCAGTCAATGCTACATAATAACAATAGCTTCAATAGCATCATACATTAAATAAGAAACTAATAAGCCACAGAAATATTTTGACAGACAGGCCTAATAAGAAAAGCCCTCCAACAAACAAATTATATCTCTTGCCACTCAAGAAATTCCCAACATTTTATAAAAATTGGAGGTTCATTATAGTGCTTACAAGAGCCCACCACTGGTTCCTATCCTGAACCAGATGAATCCAGTCAATACCACCTCATTATACATCTCTAAGATCCATTTTAATATTATCCTCCCACCTACATCTAGGTCTTCCTAATGGTCTCTTTCTTCTGGTTTGCCCACCAAAACCCTGTATGCATTCCTCTTCTCTCC
Organism: Zootermopsis nevadensis; assembly: GCF_000696155.1. Next base: position 636,356 of record NW_019059978.1, on the reverse strand, counting down.
CATGTGGGCTACATGCCCTGCCAGTCTCATCTTCCTTGCCTTGATTAGTGTAATTATATTTGGCAGGGAGTACAACTTATGAAGCTCCTCATTATTTAAGTTCACTGCTACAACTATAAAGTTCTGTAAGTAAATACTGTAATTAAATCAAAACATTATACAAAGCAAATGTCCCACAATTTAAATAGCAACTGTCTTATAAAATAACAAAAAAAGCTGTGCTTATTCCCATATGAATACAATTCAATGCACACCACAGCTCGCAATGTGTAATTTTCCTAGAAAAATGTTTGAAGCTCGTGTCAATGTGATACATACCTCACAATGAAGACCTGTTGCCTGGTGATAAGCCATTCGTCGTTTTAAAGCAATCAAGCGATCTTTTGTCTGAGCCAAATTGACACTGCCAATTTGTTTAAATCCTGAAAAAGCACGGAATTAAAGAAGTTATAAAGATACAGAATGTCTCTGTGATTACAGGTACTATTAAATAAAATAAGGTATGAAGCATTCACAGCAAATAAATGTACTAAAATCATCTCAGACCACCAGCCACATCAAAGTTGATGCTGACCAGCTGAAGGGATTTACTGCAAATATTAAATAATTGTTAACATAAACTATACAGATTTCATTAGCATTACACTCATACAGAGACTGTAAGCCTACCTATGTCATAGCCCAGTTCTTGTAATCTTCTATACAGTTTGATACTGTACATTATGAGATTTCTATCTGCTATTGGTTTGAAAAGACCTAGAGTACCAGAACCAAAATGTGAGGTACCACTTCCAATTCTGAAACATAAAATTAAAATTTATTGTAAAACATTATGCTACAACTTATTACCATGTCTACAAAATAAAATGTCTAACAACACTACCCTGAAACTTCGCAGTCTTCCACAGTGTATATACATGCATATTCCAAGGAACAATAAGTTTGTCAGATGAAAAGAGGATGTGGAACAAGTCAAGATAATACACTATACATTATACAAATACAATTCATACATTTATACAGATTTCACATATTATAAACAAAGGATACATCTAAAGCAGTGATATGTTACAAATCAATCTACCCATTACACGCAGTAGATAAATTATACTACCCATTTATATTGTATGAAGACAAGAACACCTTCATGAACATTATGACTTATCTGTAAACAATAAAAGTTCATCAACAGAGTGAAAGAAGTGATTAAGCATCTCTTCAATGCTACTTTAAATTGTGCCTTTTTATTTATAAGAATGTGGAAAAATTTTATACTTGCATAACATGCATTCTTCTGAAAACAAGTTAGCAATTAGTCTATGAAGCTCATTCTTATTCCTTGTATTGACACTGTGTATAGCAGAATTAGTTTGAAGATGTTCTTGGTCATTTATAATGAAGTCCATTAAATTTGCATTAATGTCTTTGCTAGCTTCAATAAAAGGATTAAAGTCAACAAACTCACATTAAATTTTGACATAACAAATTGCATTACATTTTGAACTACCAAAAGAATTATGTTGAGGATAAAACAACTGAAGAAGTAGAAACAACTACATTTCTTGGACTATAAATTTACAATAACTTATACTGGAAAACACATATGCAAAACATTATCCCTAAACTAAGCTCAGCAAGCTTTGCTATGAGGACTGTCACATCAGTCATGAAAATGTAAACTTTAAAATTAGTTTACTTTGCTTACTTCCATATGATCATGTCCTATGGAATAATTTCCTCAGGAAACTCAACAGACAGCAAAAAAGTATTTTACATCCAGAAGAAAATCAATATAATAATGACGGGCATTAAAGGGAAGCCTCATGTAAGGAACTGTTTTAGAAATTTAATATTCTTCCACTAGCCAGTGATCTTAAATCACTGGTCAAAAATATAAATACCAAAAAAGAACAGCAAAGAAACTCTATCAGATTCCAAAGAATAATTTCACTCACAAGTGGTTCTGTGCAGAAGAACAAAGGACACAATTTTGCATTAAGTTCAGAGTTTCTTTTAAAAAATACTGCACTCTGCTTTGTCATTTTATAAACTGGGGCAACAATTTATTCTTTCCAGCACTAAAATAATTCTCATTCAATCTAAACAGGGACTGTTAAGTTTTGTTTTCTAATACTGAAAATTATATATGGTTAAAAAGACATGTAAGTTTTGCTTATTTGCCATATTTAAAAATTAGTCTAATACAATAATAGTTCTTCAGCTTTTCAGTGTGTTTCCAAAACAAATACTAAGAATCAACTGTGATAATACACAAGCTAAACTCATTATTATTTGTGTGTAATAAAGAACTTAGTCAAATCTGTATAATTAACAGAACAATCCAAGTTCCCACTATCAAAATATATTAGGCTGTAAATTCCACTCTGTTGAACTCCATCCAAAGAAGGAACACTTGTAAAGTACTGTCATAATTATGAAATTTATATTTGTATTAGACACAAATATTGAATTTGTGCTATGACATGTTCTACATCCCTAGTTTATGCCTATGAAAGATCTATGGAATGTAAATAAATTCTATTCTATAAACCAATTACTCTATAGACATACTATATAAATATTACTATATACATGTTACAAAATAGTTGGAACAATCTCATGCAGCTACAAAAGAAAATCACACTACATCATCAAATAATACACAAAATCTCACTTTTTCTGTTCAAGCACTAGGATGTCATTCCACCCATTCTGTACTAGATGATATGCAACAGAATTTGCTACTGTTCCCGCTCCACATATAACAATTTGGGCTTGCTTTGGTAGTACTCCTTCACTCCCCATGGCAAAATTTGAATACTGTGCCATATTGCTATTTAGTTTTGCATGTATTTTGAAGTCAGTCTTCTTGCATGCATGAATTTTGTAGCCATTTGATGACTGTTTACATATATTTTGATAATGTAAGAGCCAAGTAGTTTCTCTTACAGACTTCACAGCAGTTGTTAGTGAACATGTGGCAAACAACATCTTTGCTGTAATGAAAATAATTCAATATAAACAGAAACATAAAATCAACACTTTATATTCAGTGTCACATCCCACTTATTTTAAGGATAAAATAATGGCAATACTGTATATATGAACACTTCATGTCTACATTACAACACTGAGACAATTTCCACATAGTTCAAGAAGACCAACTGTACAGAGGTCTTCTATAGTATCTTACTTTGTTTGTGCTGTAGTATGAAGGGGTGCACTAGCCAGTCTGATTGACAGATGAACTTTGGCGACCTGCTGATCACACAGTATCTTACGAAATTAAAGAATTTTGATAAATTTATATTTATGACGTAAGATATTAGTAAATTTGTCCCATATTCATACATGTACTGATTTTCTTCTTCTCATACGAATTTCAAGGTACCTACGGTTGTGTCCGAAGGCCATTGCCCCTACCGATGTATTGATGCAAGATAAGGATTCCTGATGGCACTGTTATGTTGGCATAAGTGGGCAGTGTCGTGTCCGTATATAAGCTGCCTTTACGGTGAAGACAATACAAATGGAGAGAAAGGAGGGGTAGATTTTGCACAGTGAATAAACTTTATTACTTAAAATATGACAAAGACTGTTTAGTGATTCTAAAGCGTAATTGCACTTGCGAAAGACAGAGACTCGACGATAAAATGACGACTTGGAGGGACAAGGTAATTTTGATACTTGGATAAATCCGAAAAGATTCTTCTTAATATACTTCCTATGCAGTAATTTTGTTGTGGATTTATTGTCACCTACATTAGATTTAAAACTTATTAACGGTTCCATATAAATTCAGGTTTTGTGAAATTGATAGTTATTCTACAAAACACCTGCAGCTTCCAAAATAGTAGTTAAAAATAGATATTTTAATTATATTAGTATGATTCACGTCTTGTATCAGTACGACCCCATTAGTACTGTGCCAAATTTAAGTATTGATAGGCACATATGTATAAAGTACCTAGAATATATTATTCTGCAGTGGCTTACATGACTGCATAAAATTTACTTGTGAGAAAAGTGTGTAATACAGTTTTTGGGTAGTCCTTATCAAAAGTATGGAATATTATAGATTGAAGAGCTACAATACAAACATTGTGTGTATGGAAAGAAATATATTATGTGAAAGATATAATAATTATATCATGTTCTGTAAGCCAATTACTTCAAAGTTTTCCTGTTCCAGTATACTGCAGGGTTCTTAAACAATGTAGATGAAACCACAAGAGAAGCATTATTACATATAATACATACAACAAAGAAAATCAGTCCTCTACCAGATTTTGAAAGGCTCTCAGCAGATGTGCAAATCAGCCTTTCTTTTGGAATGGACTGTGATCAAGTATATCCAAATATTTATATTGGTGATGTGTAAGTTTGTCATAATATGTATGTTTCCATATCCCATTATACGTACAGTCGGCGGTTATAGAACGTTTTATTTTATGTGCTCATGTATTTTGCAGTGGTGCTGCAAAGAATAAACATTACCTCAGAAGGATTGGGATCACACATGTCTTGAACACAGCAGAAGGAAAGGGATTTGGAATGGTAAATACAAGCAAAGACTACTACAGAGATACAAATATCAAATATATGGGTATTCAGTTATTAGATCTACCAGTGGCCAATATTAGCATGCATTTTGAAGAAACTGCTGCCTTCATTGAAAATGGAGTGAAAAGAGGAGGTAAGTTTAAATTTTCAGATTTTTTCAAACTAAGGTTCGGTGATTGTATCAGATGGATTATCTGAAAGCAGAATTATATGCTGGATTGTCACTGTGGAGATCTGGGTTCAATCCCAGGTGACTTAAAATGAGATTTATAGTAGATGAAGTGGTACTGGAGTAGGTTTTTGCCTGACATGTTTTATTTTCCCCCGCTAATCATTATTACACCATTGTTCCATACTCATCGATCATTGCCCCGTGAGTTATGTGATATCCATGATCAAGCAGCAGATCATCGTAACCTTCATCCTAAGCTAGGAGGTTTGTCTGTGACTTGCACTTGTCTGGTCTTGGAGTAAATGCTTAATAAACTTCTAATCCAGATTTATTAAGTTTACCATAATGACAGTGCCCATGATAACTGGTTTGCCTGTTATGTTGGAATCCATGTTGATTATCCACAATAATTTTGTATGAAAATAATCATGTGAGTGAAAGTGGTTAAGCAGCTAGTTGACTATATAAAGTTATGCATGTGAAATATTTCAGACAGAAGTTTAAGACTCAGTGACACAATTCTTTTAATTAAGTGTATTTTTTTCTCCTGTTGAGAGAAAAGACTTTAATGTTACATAAAAATGTATAATAAACATATTCTAATATAGCAGAATAATTGTGTGTGTATTGCATACATTTAGAATCTTCCCTGGAGTTTGTTCAGAATTGTTATTTTTTTAAATATACTATACAATTGTAAAAAAACTGAGAAAGCAAATGGAGGCAACAGATGGCATAAGATTACAACCCTATATCGAATTTTATGGTTCATGATGATGTAGAGCCCTTTTAAAAGTATTGACACATTTTTCCTAGAAATGTTCCCTAAAATCTGTGTCTTATGGTCTTAAGTTATAGCAGGGTCCCCCCCCCCCCAAAAAAATTTTCCCTTTAAAATCTGAGCATGTCTTAACCTAGGAAATGTGGTGAGTACATTTACTGCAAAGTATTATTCATTACAACTGAAAAACAGGGGAAACTCAACAATTACCTAACCTGGAGATATATTATTTCAGGCAAGGTGTTGGTGCACTGTGTAATGGGAATGTCTCGCTCTAGTACCTGTGTCTTGTCTTACCTGATGATCAAAGTAGGACTTACTGCCACTGAGGCATTGAGGACAGTTCGACTTCATCGTTCAATTCGCCCTAATGATGGCTTTCTTCACCAATTGGCAAAATTGGACAACAAACTAAGACGAGAACGGGGCCGCATGGCGAATCTCTAATATGGATTGAATGGTGATAAAGTCCTATTAATACATATGTAAGCATGCAACTATATTAACTGTGGAAAAAACTAATATTTAATCCATAATACATATCATAAATTGTGACATTTTACCTCTCATCCATAAATATCACCCCGAGATTAACACCATCAACCGAGAAGCTGGCCAATATTGTACAGTTCATATTCATCATAATAAAACATACAACCATTATCCCAGAAATTCCTTTAACTTTTCTGGCAGACCTGCCCCTTTCATGAAATTTTCTTTATGCTGCAGGTATATTTAAAATGTCTGAAGTAACTGCCTTAAAGGTAACAATATAAAATGCTAACATACTGATTTATTAACATTGCAGTGATAAATATGTTGATTTCCTTTCATAAAACAGTTATGAGAACTGGTTAATGGTGGCTAAAATTATATTGTATAGGAAGCATAGTCCATCTATGAGCCTAAACACTCTTATTTCAGATAATGGGCAAACAGATTCTAACCGTCCCAAAGTTTTGAGTTCAAATAAGTAGATCAGTAAATTTACTTACCACAGAAGTATTCATAAATGAGATTAAAGCACAAAATCATGTAAAGCATTTTAAATAACTTGTATGGTATTGCGATAGATTATCTTAAAATATACTAATTCTGATGTGCCTGTACATGTAATTTATAGTATCTCAAAAATTGTGATAAAATGGTTAGTACAACAAACATTATAGGCTCAGCAAAGGTTATTGTACAGTTGTGAAGGAGAAGTAATCCGGTTTATTATAAGAATGAAATATGGTGCTGAGTTACGTTATGGAAGCACGCTTTATAAAATATGATGTAACATTGAGGTTTATCAGTTCCTTCATAAATAATTTTTAAACGAACAACAACTTCATGTATTCTCTTATCCTTAAATTACTGATTTCTGTATTGTACAGCCTCATTTACAATATCTACAAATATATGCTTTTGGTTTTATACAGTGTACATAATACATCCATTCTTGCATATATGGGACTTCCTTTTGCTTTGCAAGCCCTCATTTTAATATTTATTAAATACAAAGGTTTGTGCAAAAACATGAGAGTCTTCTCTTAAACATTATATACAAAACATCTGAAAATACATCAATATCAATGTATAAGAATGCAGCATACTGTTCTGAAAGCTGAACTTATTTTACAGAATACTTCACATTAAATATGATATTCTAAATAAATTGGGAATATTTTATAAAGATACATGGAATGTCCCATAAATCTGGGGCAAAGAAGACTGGATTACTTGGCAAATATGGAATAAAGTAGAGGGAGAAGTTGCAAATAATGTTTCAAATCCAAAGCATTGGAATATTTTATCTAGGGTGAGTCATTGTGGTGCTACGCTGTTTACATTATCAATAGAAGAAAGTTATGGCGATGTTGACATGACACCAAAAAGAGGGGTATGTTTCCAGTCCTGTAGTACCTGTGACTACTAAGTACAGTTTTAGAAATCAGATAAATACCCAAGTTAAATGAAGCCATCTCTATGGCTTAAGAGAACATTCTACATTGAGAACAATGACAGCCTCATTAATATACTTCTAGTGTTTATAGTGAATTGTAAATTCACAAGCTGAAGATTGTGAAATCAGTACACATTAAAACATAAGTTTTGTATAAGATCATTTAGGAAGGAAAATTTACTCTGCAGTGTAAATTTTTCTTCACAGTATATACTGTACAGGTTGTTATTCACTAAGTATTATTAAATGCCAAAGATGATATGCATGATGATAGACTGTATCAGGTAGTGGTTAAATTAAAAATGAAACACATTTAGGAAGAAGAGAGTGCTTCAAATATAATTTTTTGAAATCACACTTCAAATACTTCAGTAGCAATAATACAAATCTGTTAATGCTGTTGTACAATAACCCAAAATAGATTAATCCTGGATATTAAATATTTTTACTGTGGTGGCACTACAAGCAGCTGAGTATCATCATTGCTCGAGAGGTATGACAGTAGACTTGTAGATGATGTGACACTCTCTCTACTTGGAGATTCAGAGGTTGAGGTGGAGCTAGATGAAAAAAGCGGAGAAGAATAACGTCCTTCATCTCTTGCCTCTGGTTCTTGTTGAATGTCAACCAGGCATGTGTCGTAGAATTCAACAGGAGTGAGAAGATCTCTTTCTTCTCTGGATGCCATACTAAGTGCTGAACTTGTAGGTATAGTATTATGGTTTGAATTCATAGATTTGTTTTCATTTGCACCATGATCAGAAACAATCATGGATTCTCGATGCTGTGCAGCTAATGATGTTTCCAAGGTAGTTGAAACTGGAATGGATGGAGTACAAACCAAACTATGCAATGGAGGAAAGCCTGGACAGTGTGGTGATCTATGCCTAGATTGGTCTGTTCCTGGCAACACAAGATCAGCTCCAGTAGGAGAGGCACTACTTCCAATAGAATTTCTCTGTGATCTTCTTCGCCCATTTGAATATCTCCGAGTTGATCGTCTATTACTATGATGATGCCGCATGTTTGAAATATGATGTTCTGATGGTGCAAAGGTAAATGCCCGACAACCTGGTGGGGTAACACGCTGTAGTTGCTGACACTCACCTACTGTAACTGTGTAAGCAGGTGGTGGTTCACGGTGAAAGAAATCCTCTGGATGAGGGACTGACCTCAGGCCACTAGAAACATGACTGACTTCATCATGCTGAATCCTGTAATTGTTAGATACAGCTAGGCGAAGGCTATATAGACGACACATGCAACCAACTGCAATGACCAGCAGTAAACCACAGATCAGTGAACCTATGATAGCTGCTGTGATGATGGACACCTATGGAGTAAACAAACATTACCTGTGGAGCCATATGATTTTGCTACTGAAATTCATCGCCACCCTATTGTCTATCACTACCATCTTAAATCTCATAAGCAAACCCATGACCTTCCAAATGATTACTACATCCAACCCTCTAAACTATTATTATGAACACCTGACAAATCTGTTTGGACTAGATGCATTAAACGCTGCAGAAATTGTCAACTGCCATACACAGAAATAATGTTCTGGAAAATTCTTTAGAACAGTAAGAACAAGATATACTGGAATTATAGCTGCAGAAATACAACTCAAGTTTAGTAGCCGCTTAATAAAATCCTCTTGGCCAGTTGCCTCACAAATATTTTTATACTTGACAGATTTTTTTTTACCTTAATGCAACTTTGTTCATCATTGCTGTCACCACAGTCTGCTTCATCTGAGTTATCTCCACAATTCTGCACTGAGTTGCAATGTTCAGAAGCTGTGTAACATCCATCACCATTGACACATGCAGTTTTGCCATCACAACTTTTTTCTGCAATAATGTACAAAAATTACATACCCATTTTAAAATAGGGCCAGAAGAAATAAGGTGAAAGTGAGGACTAGATTCTTCTGGTTCATGGTAGGTTCCAGCAGCAGGCTGTTATAAACACAGTAATGAATCTTCAGGTTCCATACAAGACAGGAAAATTATTGTCCAGCTATGCAACTATTAGCTTATCAAGGAAAATGCTCCATGGGATCAGTCAAAGAGTTCTCATCTTAGGTTTTTCAAAAATGTTTTAAGGAATTTCTTTTCTCATTCAGAGGATTATGTTCCCTTTAATGTTAAACACTTCACATCATACCACCCAGACACTTAATTTTGTAAAATGCTGACCCTAATTTTTGGGACCCCTCAGAGTTATGGCTTTTAACTACTAAAGTAAGTAATAGAAATGCTTGGATGTAGATCTGTTTGACTACAGTGAGCACAAATGTTTGAAGTTCTGACTATTAATACATAGGTAAATTCTGACAATGATTTTAGATATGTAACATGACTCTTCAGAAGTACAACACACATACTTTTCAAACCACAATTTCAGGTGGAGGGTAATTCAAAATATGGCCAGTGATTAGAATAGAATTTATTTACATTCCATAGATTCTTCATAGGCCCAAACTAAGGATGCAGAACAGGTCATAGCACAAATACAATACTTCTTTCTAGTAAAAATATAAATACATAGATATAATAGTTATTTACAGATTTAAATGTAAAACCTGAGAATGAAGTTAAAAAATTTAAAAATATTAAAATCAAACCTATAAATGACAATAATTGCACAGGAAAAGCCTGAATATGTTTTTTGCAATGTATAATTTAACAGGGTCCCGCGCGGTCTGAGGCGGCATGCTTCGGACCGGTGATACGGAATGCGCGCTGGTTCGAGTCACGGAAAGAAATTTCTCGTGAGATTTTCGACCGGTGTATGGGACCGGTGCCAACCCAGCATCCTGAGGAAATTGGGGAGCTACAATGGGTAGCGTAATCTGGTCATGGAAACTAGCAATGGCTGGGGGTTCGTTGTGCTGACCACACGTCACCCTATATCTGGTTGGATGATCGTTTACCTCTGCTTAGGCATGTGAACGTGAGGCCAGCTAGTCGGCTTTGGCTCTCATAGGGCTATTATGCCACAGATTATTATTATTATAATTTAACAGGAGACTACACTTGGAAAAAGTGAAGGCTGATATAAAATATTCTTAATAAAACTGCACAGTCCTATGAGTATAATGCTGTGTAAGCAATAAGTTCAGAATGAAAATGTCACATATTAAGAACTATACTAACATTACATTGTATTCATTAGCTGGCTGGATCTCACAGATACTACAAAATCATTTATTTAACTTTCTGCCACAATGGAAATTTCCAGACATTTACATCAGAGGTTCTTGACTACAGGTCAAAAACTATAGATGTCATACAAAGTATATACAGTGAAACCTCTATCCATCGTTCCCGGATGCATCGTCCGTTTTGTTCGGTCCCGAATACATCCCATATAAAATAATGTTACATTTTCCCGCTTCTATCGTTCCTCGAACTATCGTTTTATCGCATCGATCGTTCAAAAATCTTAGTCCCGGCCCACAATTTTCCCGCAATGATCGTTTCTGAGAAATTAAAATGCTGGGTTTTGAGATAAATTAATACCGAAAGACGCACAATGTTTTTGGAATAAACAGTAGCGGTAACCTGTTATGTCGCCCAACCAGCACATTCTTTTGGAATGAGGGTCAGCGGTGCAGGGGTGATAGTTGGAGTGAATGGCGGTGCCCATTGTCAGAAATTTTACGATTTTAATTAGGGTGCACTCATATTTCGTTCCAGCGATGCCAGATGGCATGTGCAGTGTGAATTTCTTCACAAATGCTTTTATTACAAGTACAAAGGAAAGGCTGGCGGCACTTTTCATTCATCTGGTTCATCTCGTTTCCAGCGGTTGAGGGTCTTCTACAGCTACGTTTCGTTGAGTTCGGCAGTAATAGTATTTCCATTCTTCCTGTTATTGTCCGCAAAGGGGGTTGGAGTGGTGAGGAAGAATAAGACGACGACGAATGCGAGTAAGCTTTGCCGAGTTTTGCCGAAGCACACGCTGCATTGGCGAAAGTGAAGTCGTTCTTTTATGCGCTTAATATTAGTGAACGTGACGAGGAAAACATTTTGAACGTGGAAAGTGCTCTGTTTGGTCTAAAACGTAAAGTTTCGACAAACCAGTTTTCCATTAAAGACTTTTTTGGTAAAAAGAAGTAACTTTGAAAGAGAAACATTGTTTTTTTAAATTTTTAATGCTTTCCCGCATCTATCGTTTTCCCGCATTCATCGTTTTTATTTCCCACCCCCACCGAAAACGATGCATCGAGGTTTCACTGTATAACCAACTTACCACATGCCATTTCATCAGAGTAATCACTACAATCTGCTTTGTTATCACAGAGTTGATGAACCTTATAACATCCTTCATCTGAACGACAAGCATATTCACCAGGACCACATTTGACACAGTCCTTCTCATCTGAACCTGACATGCACTCCATTTCTCCATTACAACGTTCAGTCACATTGTTGAAACAACGTGCCTCTTCATCCATGCATGGGATTTCATCTGGACCAGAGCATGGCGATACTGTAATCATACAATCCTTAGACTCATGGTGAATTCTGGACATATACCAAATATGCCATATACAACTGGACTGATACTTTTGTGATACACATGTAACAACTGTGATCTGACACATGTTGGATCACATGTCAAATGGTCGTTGTTGTTCAATACGTTCTGGGGTTAAAACAGGCATGAATGCACCATTTTCTTTATCATAAAATTAGGAGAAAGGAAAATGGAACAGCAAAACTGTTTAAAAAACCTGGCCTCTTGGAGGAAATAATGGTGACTGGTCAAGCAACCCAGAAACAAAACAATAGTCTCTAATGGAAAAGTCCAGTCTCCGAATCATATATAAGTGTGAATATCAAAATTAAAGACCAAACCATTCTATCTATTTCTCTAAAATCTAATCTGAATCTGTTCCTATAAAACAAACAGTTAACCAAGCACTTTACCTTCAGGTTTTAAGAGAATTTTGGTAAAACTAAGAACAAAAATTAATTGTTCATGTCATACACAGTATGGAAATTTAAATGGCTATATTTAAAAACAAATGAATTATCTGCATATCAAGCAATCATGTTCTAATAGCACATACTGTTTAATTTCCTAACAAGACATTTTACTTAAAATTATGATGTAAAGATATAATGCAATTGGTTAGTATGTTTACAACCGACCCAACTGCACTGGATATTTAGAAACTATAAAAACACTACACACATAAAATTTAACTTAAATGTCAGCAGTGACATTTCTTCCATAGCACTTGGAATGGTTATAAGGCCAAACCTTGGTTCCCAGAGCCTAATTAATAAGCACTAGATACACCACACAAAGATGGTTTCGCAATAAAATAAGAGGAGCTTTACATTCCACATCTTTCCCTTTATTATTCCAAGATACATGCCAAAAAAAGTACTATGTTTAATGGTCTAATAAAATAACTAATGATAATTGTGCCAAGTGGTCTCTCTATTGTAAGATTATAGGGAATGAATCTACTGTTTTGTATTTTATGAATTATTTACCATGGAGTGGAGACTGTAACATGACCTCAAAATAGACTCCAGCTGCCCTTCTTCCACATTTTTACATTTTCACTCATGATTAATGTATCATCTCTCATATGATGCTTCATAACCATAGCAGTTGATATATCATAAAACAAAGGAATAACAAATAAATAGTACTGCAGCATGGAAATCTACCTAATAAAATGAAATTCATGTACATTTCATGGCAAATGTAATTAATTTACAAATATCAATTCACTATGGGCAATTATGTTTACATTATTATATACTTGCCTAATGTAACTGTATAATTAAGCATAAATCCTCTTCCTCCTCTGACAACCTTTGATGTGTGGAACTTGATGTTTGTCTTGACTTGTGGCACTGATATAACTGAAGGAGGTCTGTGCAGTCCACAATATTGTTTTGTATCCCCTCCTCCATCCTTTGGTAAGGACAGCCAGGTATGTGTACAACAAGGAGGAAATCCACAGTTTACATCTTCTTCAATATCAAAGTCTATCATGCTGAAAAACAAATCACTAAGCACCTTAAAAGTGTGAATAACTAAGATTTTAAGGTTTAAACTAAGATAAATAAAACTCTTCATATTAAACACCGAAGAACTTACGTCTAACTCACTATTAGTCCTGTGTCATCAAAATAGTTTCTTAGAGACATTTTAGTACTGAATATTCACTAAGAACTATATTTAAATTGTAGTGCTTTAACTTATACATACATCCTTCATAGTGAAGATAACAAAGAGTAAAACAAAACAAAACAAAAATACCTCTCAAGTTAAACCAAACATCACAGTCAGCTATATCTAAAGATGAAGAAGCCACAGGAAAAGTCAAAAGGTACTCAAATACATGTTAACATATACAATAATTATTATAACTTATATGTTTCATGTATTTAGGGACATATTACTGGAACTGCACATATAACTTTAAGAACTGTATTCACTTTTCAGAAGATAAATGTTTTACAGAAATGTGTATTAAAAATACGGAAAAGCGAAGTCCACACCTATCACTTCATGGAGATTATAAATTAAAACTACAACCGATGATAATAAATTAACAATCCAACATTGAAACATAACATAGAATCTCACGAAAAATAAATCACAGAAAATCTTGCACACATGTGACTGCTTGTTTCATGCTTTTAGCTGTTATTTGTCTTATCAAAGAGTCAGCCAAATTAATTTAATAACAATTTTATATAAGTTGAAGTTTTGCAGCAACTAAAAGTGATAAAATCTTCTTAGACAACCAGCCATGTCAATCTGGAACAGAAGTCCAATGTTTCAGAGACTCTTTGTCTCCATCATCAGGGAATGACATTATCCCCTGATGATGGAGACAATGACTTCTGTTCCAATTTGATGCAGTTGGTCACCTGAGAGGATTCAATTACCTTATTTTTACTACACCTTCTGGAGGAGCATTTATGACCCATGTACAGCTGGTATGATTTGGGTATAACACTGGATAATTTGGACTCCTTATAATGCCATTCTGATTATTCAGTTCAGGTGGATTACAAATTTCAGGCTGATGGGAATATTTTGATGCTAAAGCAGTACCAATATATACTGGAAAGAAACAAAATGTGTTGAAATACAAAATGTAACATCATGTAATATATGTCATAAGATAACACCAAATTGGATTAAATATATGTGCTTAAATTTTACCTGAATAAAGACACACAATTATAAAAATATAGCCAATGCTTCCAATACGTTTAAAATGTCTGCCTTGGTATAATGTAGTCATTATGAATTGATTATGCTGCAAAGAAAAAACATAATATTATAATACTGAATTATATACATGGCTTCCCAGATACAAGTATCATGATATGTACACTCAGTACAGGAATTCTTAATATGAACAGATAAAACAGAAGAGACATACATGTCCCAAAAGTAACAATCCACCATATGTAGCCTACATGCAGCATCATATAGCAGAAGTTATGGATGGGTATCACTGGATAATTCATGTTATAACAGCATACACAACTGATCTTTGTTTATTCTGGCATGATGTTCAAGCACCTTTGGGCCCAATACTGACATTTTGTTATTTAATAATGCTATCTGAAGATTATTCAGGAATATCCAGAACTTGCACAATCTTAACAACCATCAAGCATTTATTATAGAAAAATACAAAATATTTGTTCCGTCATATACAAGTGCCAATGACCACCTTCTTCATGACAGCAGCTACATTCTACACACATGCAGTGTTACAACTTACTTTGTACGTCACAGCTAGTTCTGACTAAATCAATACCTGATTGGACTAGTAGATTTCAAAGTGACAGAGAATTACCTATTAAGCTGAGGGAAGTGACAAAATGAGTATGAATCAGAGGATGGCAGCAGTATGTTTAGTAAATATACCAGGATATGGAAATTTTTGTAACTACTACAACTTCAGTCATTTTAAGTTATTTCATTTGTATAATGTCACCTGCTTTGTCACAAGTAATAATACTGTCACTAATTTAATACATACACATGTATGCATGTGTTATGTGTGTATTTGCAAGTCTCTAAATCTGTCTCAAGAATTCACGATGATAAATGAGGTCACGGGTGCATGTATCGGGTACATTACAAGGGTAGTAAACAAACTATAAGTTTATAGTAGATTTACTGTATGAGTTAAACAAATGAAATTATCATCATAGTAATCATCTAGTAACCAACTGAAGTCATCGCTAACAACAAACGAAAAGACGTTATCACCAAAAATACCCAAACTTCTCTACAATGGTAATGTACTTGTAAAGGCAATTATGTATGTCGATCTTCCTGATGGTTCTTATACCCATACGTGATAAAATATTGGCACAACACACGTCGAAAGAATATACAACTTTAATGCAAATTTATAATAGTAGTTTGCATCATATTATGTACAATATTTCCTCTACAGATGACTTACAGTCTACTGAGTTCAAATATCAAGACATTTTCCTGGAAGCGAGACGTTCGTCGAAATAGCATCGCAAACCTCACACACGCACGGAACCATTTTTTTCCGCTTTCCCCTTGCTCCCGAACGCCTTCTGAAACAACCTCGTATGTGACAATACACGATAATCTGAAACATAACGAATAACATAAAACATAACGTATTCTTGTAAGGGAAAAACACCAATCATGCAAGATTCTCTCTGAAAAGCGATGTATCGATTATTTAAGATGCGTGCCTTCTTCAAAAAAGATGGTATTAGGATAAACACACTCATTAGATTACAAATATTGTTTTGCTGTTCGCTTGTTCATGAAATTAAATGAATGGAAGTTGAGAGGCCAGCAACAAGAGGTCAACAAGAACGACCAACAACTCGATGGAGACGGGAAGATGGGCCTATGACAAGAGATTCAGTAAATACATCCGATAATCGTTCTGACACAAGTGTACGAGAGCATAGGGGTGAAGAGAGACCTGTTTCACGACGTGGGATGATGTCGAGACAGGTGAAAATGGCTTTATTTTAAATGTCAGAGAGAGAAAAAACAACACTTCATGAAGTAATATGTCAGTTCATATCCTACTGTATACACTGTTGTACTTTCCATACCATACCTAATTTTGATGTGCAGAGTTCATTGTATTCTCTAAAGGTAAAAGATTTATCAGTTTGTTATTGTGCTGTAATAGGGAAGCATAATGCAATTAAGGTAACAAGAATAAGTGCAGTGAAAAATTCATATAATCAGAATTTTCAGACATGTTCTTTTCTTAGAAGAAATGCACCATTATTTATGGCTGTATTTTAGAGTCCTGTTATGGATGAGCGACCATATACTCAACAAAATGCTCTGAGACCCAAGACTGCAAGTAGAAATGCAACAATGCGACCTCCTTCAGCCACAGCATTTGCTACTGGTAATGCAGTGATACCAGGTACTGCACCACGTTTATCTACAGCAATGCTACAGCAGCCAATACACCGAACAGGCACTTCATTGACCTTAACAGGAGCACAGGTATGGCATCTCTTCTTTTTTTAATTATGATTTTAGGTTTAACAATGTTATCTTACCTTTCTGATTTTTACAATTAAAGTGTATGTGTTCCCTTGCTATTAGCATTGATAGAAGCATCAGTAATGCAGAATTTACACCTAATATTGTCAGTGATATCACACAGCATAATTCAATGGGTTTATGTCCATCAAAAATCTCGTGGA
>NW_019059978.1:574807-605516 GCF_000696155.1 Zootermopsis nevadensis | reverse complement strand
GAGCCGCTCACGCTCGCGGGCGCTCCATCGTGTTGTCGGTTTTTTCGCGAATCCCTTTGAGTGTTACATTACAAGTCAGTCAGTCAGTCGAGCGGCGTCGTAACGAGCATTCACGAGTTCTTTAGATAAGAGTAGCGTATTAAATGAAACAAAGATAACACAACCTCCACGTCCGACATATTGAATGAAATGAATGGAGCACACATGAGCACAGTCGAGCCGAGCGTTCAAAACGAGCATTCGATGCGCCTCACCAGTTGTGGTGTAATGTAACATGCTCGCCGCGAATGTTACATTACGAGTAAATGTTACAAGTCAGTCGCCACCTTAACGGAATAACCTCTCATCAGCAGCAACAGACCCCAGTTTGAATAGTTGAGGCTCCCGCCAAGACAAAACCTCCATTAGCGTAAGCAAACTCCCGTTTTAGTTTTAAGGCTATTTTTACCATTTCCAGCAATGCGTTTCATGTGAAGGAATCGTGTTACCTAGCAAGGGACGATGTCCTGCGCTTGCGCAAGACTCTGTCCTTGGTTAGCTTTTTGGTTGGTTGTTGCCATCAAGGTTCATCGGAAGGTACAGTATTCTCCGAAAAGGTGCAATTCTTGACCAGCTGCGGGCTGTAGAGAATTCGGTAATGAACATTCACGTTCAGTAAGAATGGGAGGATTTCTTAAAGGATTCTGTTCTCTTAAGCAATTACTGTTAATAACATTATTTTTTGATGTAAATACGTCTATATTGAAGGGTCATTCCGCAAAAAAGTGTAAGGAAAATGTGTAACATGGTTACCTAGGAAATATCAACAATTTGTAAATATGGACCGACAACAATGGTCAGCTTGCGTTCATTGTTATGTTACCTAGGAAACGTCATCTGTTTACTCGGCATTGTTGTGTTACATTACTGCCGTCAACAATCCGCTTTCGTTATTGCAAAAAGAGCCGAGCTGTGAATCGGCTGTAGAAGTGCATCGTATATTAGATAATTTTGTGCTGGTAAAAACGTTTTACAATATCACAGGTACTTATCTTATATAAGAATTATTAAGAAATCTATTGTTGCGTTAGTTTGTTGCGTCATACTATGTACAAGATGGATGACATTGAATCTAAAAGACTCCATAAAGCAGAATATATGAGACAGTACAGAAAACGTAAAAAAATAGAAGTATTAAATAATGAACCTAAAGTTCAGAAAAAATACCAAAAACTAATGCTGAATATACAAGAAAATGTAGGAATCGCAAGAAGCAATTATTATTAAATAATGAATCTAAAGTTCCCAAAGAAATACCAAAAACTAATGTGAACGTATGAGGGAATACAAAATTCGCAACAAGCAATTACTTCAAGTTAATGCTTCATCATTAGCAAATACAAGCGTTCCTATAAGAATCGCGCAACCAAGGTATAACAATGCAACAGAATATTTTCATAAGCATTTTAATGAAAATATATTTGGATACGCTTGCAATGTATGTGATCGGTTATGGTTTGAAAAAGATTTGAAACAAGTTACTGATAGCCATTTAGAAGGGGGGGGGGTTGTTTGATTTTTAAACACTCTAGAGACTCTAGAGAAAGCGCTCCGAAAGACGTAAATATAATTTGAATACAGAGACGTATTTACGTCAAATTTTCCGGAACCGTGGTTCCACTGTAACTTTTTGGTGTCGTGTTTTCATCACTTTTGCCTGTCGCTGCTGGCAAACAGTATATATAATTAAATTATTCTCGTCCGTTTGGATTCGACTCCCATATTTACTTTCCCATTTCTTTATCAGCGTCCCCCCTGTATTCGACATTTGCAGTGCACTACCGTTTGATTTCGACCCGCCGCGTTCTTTACACTCTCATAGTATGACGTCACACAGGATGACGTTACGAACAGAGTAACCTTGAGCGTGTATCACTCCGCAACCTTTGTTCCAAATTCCTTGTTTACATTAGTATATAGAAATCAATTTATAAAAAATAATGTAACAGAGTGATTACATGTTGAAGATAAACTTTACTACTACTAATAAATTGTGAATATGTATGTTTTTAATAGGTGAAACTTGTATTTGTTTACACGAACTATTTTAGGCGGACGAAAATTACTTTGTGCTAAAGAAAACAATAACACAGCCGTCTCATGGTTGACCCATTCACTGTCGAAGAGCGAGGAAGGTAGTAAGGCTAGCAAGTGTAGTGTCTACAGAAGTTTATTGTCTTTCTTTGAGGTGAAGAATTTTCGGATACTACAGAAACGCAATGCCTAGTAAAGAAGAGAAGTGTGTTTTGTCGACTAGCCATAGCACTACAGCACAAGACTTTCTTGCTAGAGATATGGAGGAGCTTGTATCTGAGATTAAAGAGAACCTACGTTTATCTGCAGGACTGAAATCGCGACCAGCTTTCTCAGTGCATCATAAATCAAGGGCGTCACCTTATAGAATACCCAGCAGGAGCTGGGGTGATTCAGCTTGTGATGCGTGTTTAAGTTCGCCGAGTAACAACTGTGGTGGACATTCGTGTATTGCCGTAAACAAGAAATTGTCGGGTAAATCAACAGATTCATCTACAGCAAGTGACGATCCGTACGAGATGTTGCAGGAATTACTGCGTGATGGTAGTCTAATCAAAGAGGCGGTTCGGCGTCTTCAGAGAGGACTTTCTCCGAAACAAAGGTACTTCTATGATTCGGACGAAGAAGCACATAGTCCACTACGAATGTGCCATTTGGAGCTGTGAACAGTCTACTATTGCAAGAGAGAAAAGATTGTTGTGGTTCCTTTTGAAGTTCGCAGCTCTGCCAAGATTCGTGTACGAGACGCATGTAACGTAATTGCGTGTGTTTGTTCCACTGAGGTGGTGTTCTGTGTAATTGGCTACCGAAGGTAATTAATTGCAACTGAAGAACTTCTTGTGTTCGGTTGGCGAGGACGACGATGATGCAAGAGAATGTTATTCGTTACATAGAAACATATAGCACTCTTAGACGAGAACGTTTAGTTATAATAATACTGGTGTTTCAATTATTCGTATTGCATTAAAAAAAACAAAATCAACTGGATTACGCTTAATTTATGTGTGTTGTCTTTAAACTAATTTTTGTACGCTTACAAAAGTAACAAAATTCTGTTATATTCCCCATTTTTTGGGTTTTACGTTAGGTGAACACGATCAGTGTAAAGGGCAGTAAATCCAGTGCATGCAGTTTAAAAGTAAATGTCTTGTTGAATGGTCTATACATCATGTGAATGTTATATAATGTAAATCAATGTAAACCTATATTGAAATCGTTTACACGCTAATATGAAAACATTTTTATCTCTCACGAACCTTTGTGTTTCAGAGCTTTCGTTTAGATACATTATGTATCACATTCCTTTTGAACAGTTATTCACTGTAAATGTGTAATGCATGAAGTCACACTCCATAACATATTTATAACCCACTAAATATTGTTAATTTTCCTCTTGATCTCATGTTTATCAATGCAATGGGATGTGATGAGTAAGAAATGACTCATTGTTTGCTGTCACTGTATACATATTTTAAGCTAAACCATTGTTTACTTAATAGGTGTTTGACCTGTTGTAACAGTGTTGGTGTTTTTCGAAAGTGTGGGTTTACAACCATAACAAAAACATACTTGTATGGAAAAATGGCATGCATATTGATGGAAGAAATGCTTTTAGAAAGTGCAAATATAGTTGCAGAATATTCAGGGTGGTTTTCCTAGTTTTCTTTCATAGGGAAAGGCAGTATTCTTTGTATATTTTTTCTTTGTGTTGTTTATGTATGACTGAGTGGTATACTGGTAATCTCTTTTCATAACAATTGTATACCAATAACAAAGTTTTAGCATTTGAAAGAAAGCTAACAAATAAAAAGTGAGGAATTTGTTGTCTTACAGGGATGTTACAATGCCCTCTGAATCTTGTGTAATTGTGTGCATAATGTTGATGGAAACAATGTTCACAACAGTACAGTTTATTTTTAACATGCTTCACACAATTCAGGGATTATATATGGTACAATTTTTCACTTTGTGGAAACAAGAAACTTTTTTCTCAGTTACAAGAAAATTGTCACAAAAGATGAGTGACATTTGTACATAAGGATTTGATGAATGAGTCCATGCATTTTTCTTTACTGTGCATGTTTTAGTGCATAGGAGTCATCACTGTCCGTAATGGAGCAGTTAGAAAAGTCATTAAAATATTTAAAAATATTTAAATTGTGTTCATTATTCATTCCTGTAAAAATCCTTTCCTTCCTCCTATGTTTTTACCCTTGATGAATATCTGGGCTAGCAGTATATGAAGTTGAGGTATGTGGTTTTACTGTGTTATTTAGGTTTTTGTGATACAATGGAGAGGATATATATTTCCAGTGATAACAGTGATAAACTGAAGTGGTTAGTGTGGCGTGATGCTTGTGTTTAAATTCAGCGCCATTAGTTCAGCTTTGTTAGTCAGCTTCCCAGAGTGCGTGAGAGACGGCCACAAGTTCAACATGGCTGAAAGTTTGTTACGGTATGTAGCCTCAAGTGTTTACTATTTAATGTTTACATTACGTTTACCTTCCCTGGGTTTGGAAATTGTGTAGTAGCCAGAGTCCATTTTGAAAACATTTGTTACGTATGATATTTACTGCATTCTACTACTAGAGGTCTTGGAATTTGTCATGTGATTCGGTTGTTGGACTGTAAGTAAAACTTTATTACGTACTCTTAAAGTCAATAGTATCCATGATTAAGGCATTGGATTAATTCCGTATGCATCATCCAGAAAAATACATTTGAAATATGCCTTACAAGTTTCCTAAAATATGTTGGAATTGCTTTCGGGTGGTTCCATTCTGTTGTATGTGCGAGAGCATGCTTGCATGTGTGACCAATTTTATGAACATGAAGATCGAGACTTGATTCATATTTGCATCGTAAACTTTAAGCATCGAATGGCGTGTGTAAAGTAGTACCTAAAGGTAAATACCGCGCCGTGGATACGTACAGGATGCATGAAGGCAAAGCTGCAGTCTATCTAGGCAATAGGTGAAGGTGGCCTACCCACTCTTCCACTAGCAGAAGATGGCCCCCTCCATTCCATTTCAAACATGAATGTCGCGTAGTGTTAAGGGAAGTTATCAACACACTGGCGGCATGCGGCCCACGAATATTTTTAACCGGATGTTGAAAGCAGTGTCACATGTCTCACCGTTGATTGATTTTGTTAAAGTAAATTATTGACTGGTATATGAACTTAGTGACATTTCCCATAGTTTGTTAATTTACAATTTAAAAATGCTTTACATATTATCAAAATACGGTAAGATGTGCATGGTATGCTGCCAAGCCATTAATATCACGCGAAGTTTTGTGGAGTGTAAACTAATTTACATTCATGACTGAAGAAAAAATTGCTTGTGCATCAAGTAAGCAATGGTTAGATGTTCGTGGCGTTGCATGTTTTTTTGTTTTCGTTGCATTTACGACGAGTACTGTCTCCCCCGAAGCCCCTACATGGCATGTAGCCGGACAACTTTGATTTGCTTATCATGTGGATTGCTACAAACCTGTCAGCCTAGTCTAATGTGTTCCAAACTATTTTGACTGTGTGTGAAGTTTCCCTGTTGTAAAATGTTGAGTATTTACACTCGTTCTCAAATGTGAATAACAAGGGGTAAAACGCAAAAGCGTGGGAAGTAAATTCAATTTTACGGCCTCCGAAGCAATTATAGACATGTTGATAAACCAAACTGGGAATAGAACCATGAGTTACCTGCACTGTAGGAAAACATGGTATCAACTGAGCTTTCGCGATTAACATTATGGTGCTTACTTTTATGAAGTAACAGTTAAGAGCGTGAAAACTAAATTTGTGTATTAAAAAGAAACTGAGTGTCGATACCCAATATTTTGGCCAGGAAGTCAAGAGGGTCGACTGTCATTCTGCATACTCAAGTGAGCTCAGTCAAGGGGGGTGACAACCTACCTGGGGCCCTTGTTAGTGAAAAACGATGTTTTTAAATATATATTAAAAGAATCACGTGTATCCTTGTGTATGTGTGTCCCCCAAATAACGTTTGAAAGAGCTGACTGATTTGCATGAGATTTTGTGAGTTTAATGCCACTGGAGGTTACCCAACTTCAGTGCCGGTATATTTTTAATACCTAACATCAGCATTGTTGACATTGAAGATTCTATAAATATTGAGGTGGAAGAAATTCTAGTGCAACTTGTTATGCAGTGGTGGTTGATGTTTACAAAATATACATCTAAAAATTCAGGTGTAATTACATTTCAATACTGGAGCTGTTAAATAAGTTCAGCATTGAAAATTATGCCATTAGAGCGCCCCCCATTAGATAAATATTTTATTGTACTTCCAAAATTATCAACAAGGCTATGTTGCGAACTTCTGAGGAAGAAGCAACTTTCAGTTCAAGGTCATAGTTGTCTTTGGGGAAATACCTAAAAATGTAGATTTTTTGTTGAGGTATTTCGAATTTAAAATTGAAAATGCCATGATGACTGAACTAAGTGGTAATTGTTTTTATGTCCCAAGATGCTAGTTTAAGCACCATTATGACAAGTGTGAAATTTATTGTGACACGAGTTACAACAATATAAATATAAAGGTTTTTAACGATGGTGCATTTACGTTTCCCCTCCCATCGTTCAAAATTCTAAAACAAGACTACCTTTCGGGAGCCGGCTCTGCCCCGTGTTCAGGTGAACATCCTCCTCTGGTGGGTCAGATAGAAGGGGCTAATCCCAATCCCTGGGGTTATAACATTGTTTACAAATTATATATGTTTTAAAGATAGCAAACTGGGAAAAAGTGCATATAAACAACTGTCATATTTATTTATTTATTATTAACTGCAAATGTGTTTTTACCCGGTGGCAGTGGTGCTACACTAAGACACAACAAAACAATGAGACAACAAAACAATAAGACAAAAATTGACAGTGGAACCACGGTTCCGGAGAATCTGACGTAAATACGTCTCTGTATTTAAATTATATTTAAACAATAAATACAATGAAAGGAAGGTAGCTGAATGTAATGAAATGTAATGTCAAAATTATCTAGTCTACGACGCACTTCTACAAGCGATTCACAGCTCAGCTCTTTCCGCAATAACGAAATCGGATTGTTGACGGCAGTAATGTAACACAACAATGCCGAGTAAACAGATGACGTTTCCTAGGTAACAACAATGCACGCGAGCTGACCATTGTTGTCGGTCCATATTTACACATTGTTGATACGGATCTTACACGTTAGGTAACAACAATGCCGAGTAAACACGACGTACCCTAGGTAACCATTGTTGTCGATTTGTTGATACGAATCTTACACATTTTCGTTACACTTTTTTGCCGAATGACCCTTCCGTATAGACGTATTTACGTCAAAAAACAATAAGATACAACAAAACAACACACATCACACAAAATAACACACCACACTCAAAATAAAACAACTCATAAGATTACAAAACTATAAGGCATAAGTATTTAAACAACAGATAACCTAAAGTAGATAACTTAAAAATTAATACCAACTACACATAAGACAGTAACAGTAATGAATTACATACGTCATGAACTGATGCACTCACATTTCATCAGGACCTTCACTTCACTACACTTATGAAGCCTTCTCATCCTCACCCCGATTTACCTCCCTTCACCTCACTTCACATCACTTACTTCACTGCACCCACCCATGTATTCCCTTCACTTCACCTCATTTATCACTTTTCTAACCTTCTTCCTAAAAGTACTTGGTTTACAGGAGAGTCCCAAAAACATCCGCAGGTAGCTGGTTCCAGAGTTGGATGGTCCTAATTACAAAGGAATATTTTCCGATATCTGTTCTTTGCTTTCTGCTCCTAATTTTCCGAATATGATCGACCCTGCTCAGATACGTAATATGGCCTTTGCAATCTGTCACCTATAGCTTTCCATGCCCGTTCTCCCGTGTACGCTTTGAAGAGAGCACTTACGCGTGCTATCTTCCTACGCTGTGCCAAGGTTTCCCAGTTCGAATCGCTCCTAAGATTTTTTTTTCTGTAGGCTTAATGGCAGCAATTTTTGATCTCGATCAGCTTGTGAGTATGATGTCAATTGGAACTCTTCTTGCATATACCATTGTAGCTGCATGTGTTCTGCTTCTTCGGTAAGTTGCTCGGTGTAGTGGTAAGGGTTTGTCAAAGTTTTGTTATTGGTAATATGTTAAATAGTGTGGGATAAATTCTGCGCGTTACTGATGCGTATTACGTTAATTTGAGCAAATTATCATGAGAGTGTAGATTCTTCTGGCTGAGGACAGGAATTTGTATCATTGCCTTGTAAACACAGTCGGGAACTGTGAGGTTCCTTAAGGGGTGTGTGGGGCGGATTTATTGAGTAGCTGAGGGACTGTCAGCTTCTCAAGAAGGCCTCTGCCACATTTATTTAGTAGTTATAAGTATAGATGGATGTCCCGCGCGGTCTGAGGCATCTTGCTTCGGACCGGCGATACGGAATGCGCGCTGGTTCGAGTCTCGGAGGAGAAGAAATTTTCTCATGAGCTTTCGACCAGTGTATGGGACCGGTGCCAACTCAGCATCGTGATGAAATTGGGCGGCTACAATGGGTAGCGTAATCCGGTCATGAAAACTAGCAATGGCCGGGGGTTCTTCGTGCTGACCACACGTTATTCTGTATCTGGTTGGATGATCGTTCACCTCTGCTTAGGCATGTGAACGTGAGGCCAGCAGTCAAGTTAGTAGGCTTTGGCTCTCTGGAGCTGTTACGCCACGGATTTAATTTAATTTAATATATTATACAGTCATCTGCAAAAAATCTAATAGTCGATTCATTTACGTACGCGAGGAACAGAAGTGGACCCAATAGACTCCCTTGCGGTACACCTGACGTTACTCTGACTTCCTCTGATAATTGCCTTCCTACTCTAACTCTGCGTTCGGCCCAATATGTTGGAATAATTATATAACGTTTGCATGCTGGGGATTGATTAAATCAAACTTTTAATTTGTAACTAATGAAGGCCTAATTTTCCAGTTTGTACCATGTATAATTCTTGGAACAGTTTTGCAGAAATGCCTGTTAAAGCCTAAACTAGATTTATTTGTATGACAGTTGACCCTAATAAAGACAATCATATTGTTCAGTGTCCTTGTTTCGGTCTCATTGACATGCGATCACAGAAGCGATCGCTGTTTCGTTGCTTTAAGTTTATATTCAGCTTATGATATTTCACTTTTTTAAATAGCTTAGAGCAGGGGTTCTGACCCTTTTTCGCCGGCATACCACTAATTCTAATTTAACTCATTAAATGTACCACTAACCAAATGCGTTCAGGGAAAACTTATTTATGTTAATATTATCTTTTGATTTCCTTGCTTAGTTCGCGTACCACTCAACATTTGCTCGCTTACCAACAGTGGTACGCGTACCATAGGTTCTGAATCGCTGGCTTAGAGGGCTTTACGTTTCTGAATACACGAGAGTAATGAGTGCGATGTATTACAAAATTTGTGCAAAGTGATTTGATTTCGATCCAAGACGCTTCCTGTGAATGTCCCTGTTAATGAAATTTATTCGTCATGCAATGCCATTTTATACTTCTATAAATATTTGATCTAATGCGACGAAACGCATATTAGATTTGTTGGTAAATTTGAAGCGTTTTATACCAGAATTTATTTTTCCAGAAGTTTGTATTTATTGTTTGAATTCATTATTTTAACTCTCTTCGTGGAACTTCGCTTAATTGGGCCAAAGTGTTCTGGTCCCGATGTGTTTCAATAAACCGGAATCCACTGTATTCATAAGATTTTGCCAATATTTTTATCAGCGAGAATAGGCGTATCCATGAGATTGTCAAAATAAACAAGTTATATTATTTCACATTGTAGTGTCAAAATACGCGTCTGTAATGACAGATTTGTGTTTCCGTTTACTACGGTAATTCCAAGCAGTCGCTCAGATTGAGGTAATTTCTTTCCGCAGAAGATTAAAAATACCATTAGAGAAACGGCAAGAAACGAAGGACCACAGGTGTATCTACATACCTTTCAAAATCCACCAAATCAGCAAGTTGATTTGTATTTCTTCATACTAACAATAGCAGGTTTTCCACCCTTTGCTTGATTTCGGACAATTTATATGTTTGTTACGATTAAAACTTGATCGATAAATCCTGGAGTCAAGTACGTTAGGGGTCAAATTGTATCTAGTATCGTCAAGTTTCTAAACGCAATTTGTTTCGTATTTGAGAATTTGTGAACTTGTGTTTACAAAGTGATTTTAAATTATCTTTACACTTCTGAAAATGTGTTTTAATAAATCAAACCTGTCTACACCATGGACGTTTTAGGACAAGTAGCAACATTCAGGGTTGTTATTGTACACATGAATCGTTCGCCACCATTCAGACGTCGGGACGAAAATCGACCATACTTTCTTACATAACCAACTCCTTGAGAATTTAATTGTCGTTCAGGTTCATTACCGTACTCACAAGAGCCCGCCACTTGATCATCAGGTGAATCCAGTCCACATCCTTGGGCATAAATTGTAATCTCTGAAAGATGAGTCGTAAATCACGAAACACAAACAAATTCTATGCAACTACTATTGCGGCTACAACCCGGCTGTCAGGTTCGAGTGTCAAATACGCAGGCGTTGCACATTTTGAATGGTTTTCTTAAGACTGTCCATAAGCTTCCAGTGTGAAGGAAGCAAGTATCAAAACCTTAAAATCATTCATTATCGTTCTGTGTAAAAGATTGGTGCACCTTTGCCTAACGCATCGCGAAGGTAGAGTATATAGTACTTGGAGGTAAAGCTCCACTTATTCTTAATCTCAATATTCAGTCAGTTCTGCTTACTGATCAGAACCTGGTCCTGTCATGATCGGCCTCCCTCAAGAACATCTCCCGGTATTTCTTGCTTCAGGACTACCAACATTTGCTTTCGTGCTTGTACCATCTTCAGTCGGACTCAGAGGACACACCCCCTGTTGGGTCTGTATTCTCGGTTGTGGACACAGCCCAGTCACAATGTTTTTGTAACAACCAGACAGTGCGTATGGAGAGGTCAGCAAATAAATTGTCCAGTATCCAACAGATGCATCCAAAACCGAACTGTCACGACTCGAAAACGTGACTGGGAGATCCGGTGAGTTCAGCCTACCTGGTCCTCGTGTAACCTCAGATCAACTAAGCTTTTCTATATAACCCCTGTGTCATTTTCCGACAGATTTATTAATAGTGTTTGCGTTTTCATGTCAAACATAGGGACAAATTACAGTCCCTTATATAACCACTCATTACGTCACTAATAGAACCGTTATCTAATGAAGAGATACTTTGTGTTGTCTGTGGGTTTTAACATTACGATATGGAGACCCTTGCTTGGTAGATCGAGGAGGTATGAGTCTAACATTGAAGTGGGTCTGGGAAATAGACCTGTAAGAATGTGAAACGAGTCAGACCTACTCAGGATCTTATTCCAGAGGCAGTTTTCAAATGTTGGTGGTGTTTAGCTTCGGAGACCTAGTTTGTTAAATGAATGCGAATAAAAGCGTTGAGCGTTGCTATACATTTTTGAACTGCAAATTGATCAACATTTGTGATCAGCTGTGGTACAAGCTTTATTAAATACTTAACTTGAAGATGGCTGTCCTCACCATTTAGTCTGGTAGAAGTTTACCGACGTTTCAGAGGTCCTTGTTGCCTCCATCATCAAGGCGATGATTGTTCCGCTGTAGGAAACAAATATAACGTGAATCATATCATAGGAATTCCCCGCCCGGCGGCCATTAGGAGGCTAGTTGGTTAGTTGTCACTTCTTTCCTGGCGTATGTTTACGGTTTACTGATACCGTTACAAGATATTGTTCTGCATTATGTTGTTGTGTCTACACAGGAAGGAAGTGTTAGTAGGATATATTTGGTATTTTGCAGTACGTTTTAAAAAATAATTAGGTGCTTCTCTCTTCGTTCTTCGCTTTTTTGTGACTGATTTAACACTTCACAGGTCGGACACATTATTTGAATAATAGCAGCAAAATATTTGACATAAAACATATTTTTATGTCTTTGGACCTATTATGCTTGAAATATAAACTCGTTTATTCTTAAATGTTTCTGCTTCATTTGTTTGTTAAATACAAGAACAACTACATTGATAAACAAGTATAAAACAAAGATACAAATACTAAACAGAAAGTTCTGGAAAGATCCAGTGATGCCTGTTTCCTTTCAGATTCTTCAGCCTGAAAGGTGAAGCTAACGTTTATTACAAATTAATAAATCCGCATTTTAGTTATCAATTTTCTTATGTTTATATAATTCTCCGTACCTGATTTCACGCCGTGTTGCAGTACGTACTTATCGCCATGAAACCAGCAATGAAACAGGAATTTCGAGTACCTGACAAATTGTTTACATTATACAAGAAAGTTATTGAGCCTAGCTTGGCGAAAGTTGAACGCTTGTTAAAGATGTAGGAATTGAGGTTTTCACGGCGGTGAATATGAAGAATGCTGTCTTCTTGGTTGTTGCGCCGTAAAGTCTGGTAGATTCATCGTCCTGATGATGGAGGCGGCATGTATCTCTGAAACGTTGGTGGACATCTACCAGACCACAGGGCACAACAACCCAGAAGACAGCAATCTGCTTTTTGAAGATTTATTTCCACACAAAATTTATGGAGCGTACTTTAACAAATGTTGCTCCCTCTTCAAAGTCCACGCTGCGGCCATATTGGTATTAATGGTAGCAAATTAAAAATATTAAAGGCGAGAGCGAAGTAGCCTGTAGTGATGCTGTGCTCATACCACGAAAATCAGAAGTTCTTTCCATATATTCTTGTTTTATGTAAGCGTATTACAGACCCAATTATTATTTGTTATAAAGGACGTTCTGGAATATTTTGTACGGTAGAGGGAACAGTTTCAAGATTAATGACACTGTTTGGAGTAAATTGATGGGCCTTTGATTAACAAACCCACTTATGAAACCAACACATCACGGCTGGGTGGTTAGCAGTTCGGCTTCGTATTCGGAAGATCGTGGGTTCAAATCTCGGCTCGGAATAGACATCACCCATATTTGTCGCGGTTGTCCTCAGTCCCTTTAGGCGGGTTGTTATAGTATTTTAAATTAGGGTATGGCCGCTTTCTCCACGTAATTTCCAATTCATTAATTATCGCTGATATCAGCGTCATTTAATAAATTCGTTTGCATGGTCTAATATTTAAGTATAAGAGTATTATACACTTGTCTGGATAGTCATGTTCGGGCCAGGAACGGAAATATTTTAGTCTCGTTACCGCTGAGCCAACTTCCTTTGTATTAAACAGGTAATTTCACCCTCAAAGTTTTATAAAACATGTATATAAAAGGCTGAAATCCGCTATATTTGAGCACAAAGAATGTTTTACGGACACGCTTCCGTGACAGCGTGTACACATTCAGGTCGTTGCTCCTGACAGGCTGTCCATAACAGAACTGGATCCAGTCACATTGCTACATCAAGTTTCGAAACCATATCCAGACAAAAGAAGAAGAAACGTGGAAAAAAACTAATTGTTCATTAGCCAAAACCAATTTGCGTGGAGTTTATTTGCAATTATTAGATTGTTTCGTCGTTATAGTGGCTTCCATTCACTGCAATTTATTTGTAGCCTTTTTAGTTATAGTAACATTGTGCTAACATATTTTTTACTCATTGTTTTCTATTTGAACTTATAAGTGCCTTATTACTTCCATATGATGTTCACGAATTGCCGACAAAATTGCCATAAAAGCAGTTATGCGCAAAACAGAAATCCTTTCTTAATTTTCACTGTTTCCGCTTTATAAGAAATTCGTCACATCAAAAAACATTTCAAATAAAAGTTGCAGTTTGAATTTTATATTTTGACGCAGTTTTTGTGTACGAGTCGTTATGTGAGAAAATTTATGATTTGGGGTTTCCACGGCGATGAGCCTGAAATGGCTGTCTTCTGGGTTGTTGCGCCATGCAGTCTGGTATAAATTTACCAAACTTCTGGTAGAAGCCATCTCCTTATGAATTTAGATTTGAAGTTATAATTAAATTAATACAAAAATCATAATATTCCAACAATTTTTACCAAACTCCGTACTGTAGTTACGAAACATGCGGACAGACATTCATTTTCTGCAATTTCTTGCAAAGGACACATTGTATACTATAATGTTTGTACTTTGACAGCGAGATATTTTCTCACATAACAGTAGTGCAGTCCTTTGTATACAAAAGTAAGCATGACTCCGTGAGAGGACATTAACTGAATGTTGTCCTGTGTCTTGACGGTAACTGTAGTTCGAAAACTTTAAAGGGGTTAGTGTCGTTAAATTCTGTCCCCGAACTGCTTATCTGTAATTCACCTTCACGCTTTAACGATGTTTCGAGCGAAGGTCACCTTGTGTGCCGTCTTCAAGACGATAATTGAGCTTGTACGACCCATTTGTATAATTCGTAGGCCTTTAAATTTGACGAAATGAATTGCTTTACATCCTGAAATGTGTTTTGTTTGGAATAGGATATGTCGAAAAGACTAGAATTCAGTCGCAGGTTCAGATCCTGTGCAGACACATTTCGTTTTCTTTCGTGTTTTATTTGCTACCATACTTTGTCAGTATCAACTTCATTCTAATATGTATGTATGTATGCGTATATGTGTGTGTATGTACATTTATGGATTTAATAACACTTTAAAAAATTTTATGTCATCATTGCGTTTTGATATAGGGTTGCAGAACGATTGACCTGCATTCGAGAGACTTGGTTCGAATCTCTGCCGTTATTTACTATCCTCTTCGAGATATTAAATAGTTTCCCTATTTGCTCATGGATGGAACGTTTACATACACGACCATCGTCTTCCACATCATTTCCCACTCTCTTTGTGTTCATTAGAACAACACTGCCAATAGATTCGTTCTAACCTCTTTGTAGCACTACAACGTGTAAACAGACTACTGTTGCCTTATACGGGGAGAGGGGGGTTGCGTTCGTGCAAATCGCCACGCATACCGAAAACGCGTTAAACGGGAACCGTATATCATGCCCGTTCTGTGTGCATAATCGTATCATCTTATTCGGCGGAAAAAACTTCTACAATTGATACCTTACCGTGTTTCCTACAAGGAACAAGGAAAAGTCTGATTCGGTGTAAGTGGCCTTGGAGGATATTGAATCTTTGTTATGCAATATCAGGACATACAGATTTCAAAATGTTGCTGGTAATCAACTCTATAACAATTTACATTGGGGTGTTACGACTTTTTCTTCATATTACTGTTTCAGGGCAGGATTTTCAAAGGGCGAACATACTCTGTTTGTGTCCAACAACTTGTTTGCTGATAATCGTCGTCGTTTGTGCCAGCGCCTCACAGAAAACGCCAGCGTTCCCGAAAATGCATTCATCCTGCTTCAGGGTGGAGAGTCACTCAGCTTGTACGACACTGACGTCGAATATGTCTTCCGCCAGGTAGGATGGACACAATTGTTTAACTTATTGTTAATTTTGCGTACTGTGTAAGCAACTTTCAGTGACACCATCGTCTCATCCAACGTCATATTTGGGAGTTTGGGAATTTTGGGGTAAGGGATTTTGGAAGAACGTAATAGGTTCTGTGGAGAAGATTTTTGCATGACTCCAATAGTGAATGCATTAAATTTCGTTGTGAGGTGAGACATTGGTTAGTAACCTATTGCATTAAACTATTTCCCTTCTTGGACAGAATTTTGAATATGGATTTAATGTTTTGTTTCGAAGAATAGCCCATATTTTGGAAGTTCCGGGATCGAATTTCGATCTGGATAAAGGCTATTTTGATTCTAGTTTTTTGTGTTTCTGAAGCGCGTTCGGAATGATTTTTAGCTTTTCAATGTCTATCCGTCTGTATCAACACATTTCAACTTTGGGTGAATCAGATAACGACAACTTGCATGCTTTCCTGTCCGCGAAAGTAACTGAATCAATTATTACAGTAAATTTACTGATGTAGAGACTAATGTTAAGGAATTTAGAATAACCTTATTTTCTTTGCGTTCCCCGTTGTCCATTTTTATGACGAAGTTGGAAGACCAAGGAGTGTCAAATAAATATGTTTTTCCCTTTTGTGTTTTGTTGATTTTTGAAGCTAGATCTAGTCTGCTGATAACTGCATCAATTATAGTATAATTGTTTACGTTCTACATCGAAGAAAGTTAAGTCATACCAGTAATAAAAGCGTAAACTTTCCTGGTCGTTATATTTCATTTCTGCTTTCTGTTGCATGGTAATTATTGTGCTACCAGCTACTCTGTGCAGCAGGCGGGTTTTAAAACCGAAATAATTAGAAGGGTGCTACTTAAGTTGAGTTCCTGGTATTTATCAATGCTTGTTATTGTGATACATTTAATGTTATCGGGACCATCCCATTTCTGACGTCTTCCTTCTTCAACCTTAAGAATGCAGAATGTTAGAGGAAGAATCTTTTAAATATCCAACGTTAGTTTGGAATCAGGAAGAAAATAGAGTCTGGAGAAAATATTGCCGGTTCATGACAAACAGATATTGAGGAACTAACTGAACAGTTGTGCTTATCGCAGTTTATTTTGACTCTGGACTTTATTGTACTCCACAATATCATCCCATTTGTATTATTTTTTGTTTCTTCAGAAAACATGTGGGTCTATTTTGTTTCATATTTGGAGATTTAAAATAAATGTATTAATGATGTTTCTCGTTAAATTCATATTATATCTATATGTGTTTATTTGCGTATTTGTATGCATTCTCAGTAGTATTCAGTTCCTGTAAGCCACTTTTAAAACGTCCACTTAAGCCTTAAGCCTCTGAATGCATTGTACATAGATTAATATACAAAAATATTAATACATTTAATAAATAAGATGTTTTTAGTTGATCAATAATATTTTAGTAGACAATACGTCGCTGTTAGCATCTGGTTTTTCAGATAATGCATAAAAACTGTTTTGATCGAATCTTATGACAAAAGCTAATGAAATCGTGAGACTTCAGGTTCTCGTGGCGGGGAATGTGAAGATGACGTGTAGTCTTATTGAAGTTGGCGTTTCAGAGGTGCTTGTTGGCTCCAACATCAGATTATATTCCAGAAGACGGTCATCTTCAGTGAATGGAATAGACCAAAAATTACGGAGACTGCGAGGTTAAGCATAGCATTGAAGGTATTCTGCAGCGTTACTTTTGAACATTGTTTGAATGTTGTCTTGTATGCATAAGAGCGCCAGCCTTCCCTGCACATATTTATTTATTTAACTACGGTATCAGTAGCTTATACTATATTACGTCGAATGATAACATGAGAAATGAATTGTAAAGGTTATGGAAGGAAATTGTAGTGTCCTAATCTAAGGTCCTATCCCAGAATTTGCCTGGATGGACTGAGGAAAACCACGAAACACCCCAGTCAAGATAGCCGGTCTCCTCACAGATATTTGGTCCTGCGACCTCCCGGATACGAAGTAGGAGTAACCATTCGGCCTCTACGTTCGTTTACCGTACATGCCAAAATTGTGTTAGTGTATACATAGGGCATACATTAAGAAATTTTATTTTCTGCATTCTATCATACTTGTGTTCATCAATCCCTGTAATATACGTCATTTGTTCACAGTTTTATCTTTAATTTGAACAGTATGGTTCTATAACTTTAACAGCCTACATAATAAGTAAGTATTTTAAGGATTTCTCTTTACACTACAATAAGACCCAGGTTTAGTACATTCCACCTATGAACATGTTTGTTAAAGTTAAAGACATCGAATGACAAATGTTTAGAGCATACACTTAATTTCTTGAGAACATCACTGCAAGCTATGTGTAAGACGGTTTCAATGTTGTAAAAGTAGGGTAGGTGTAAAATTTCACTTCGCGACCTGCATAATTTGAACGATGCTGCACGTAAGTTTCGAGACGTGACTGGGGTCACTTAAAGTAGGAGAAATACGGTCGGTTGGTCTGTTCGAGTTGTGAATCGTCGTGTGGATCCCTCGTCACGATTGACGATGCCCCTGTAAATACGGCTCCGTGCATTACAAATGAATGGAGACGTGATGTACTCGGGACGAAAGAAACCGTGCGCTTTGCCAATGTCACTAGATTGTGGATATAAGGAAAACAAACGCGCATAGTGGGTAAATCAAAGACATTACCCACACATGAAATGAGACAGCGAGTTACAAGGTGTTGACGCTGGGAAATTATGTTTATAGTATACTGACAGTATACACTTCCTTCTTTGCTGAACCTCCCATCTTTCTGATCCTTTGCATTTTACTTCAAACGGTTATCAGACGCACAGATTCGCCCTTGCTACAGTATAGTTACCGCTTCTTGAGTTGTGATACTGCTGATAGAACTAAACCAATAAAATAACTAGCTAAAGCCCGGACGACCTGCTCCTGAACTCACCCAATCCGCTATCCATCGGGCACCCGGAAACATCCGCTTGTGTAAAGTGACCGAAGCGTGAAGCCGACCATACACATCCTTTTGATGCCGAGTTTAAAAATACGTGGAGCTTTTAAGTCGTCTGTATCTGAAGACACAATCTGGTACTGAAATACTTAGGTCGCTGCATCTGTTGTCTATGAATGAATATTCAGAGCAGTCGACATTGAACTGAGCCGAAGACGTAATGCAGCATTAACTCTCCAATTTGTATTTCCAGTCTAATAACAGAATACGATCAGGTAATGACCAATGACCACATGCCTCTCAGTTCTTACGTACTGATCACTTATTTTTATCTTCCCTATAACTTGAAAGTGATATGGAGTAATCTTTGCAGTTAAACACCGACCTTAAATAGATTAAAAGTCAGTCAAAGTAAAGAATGAGGTGTGTGGAAAGTTGTATTAATTTTCTCATGGTAAATTATGACGTGTTTAGAAAGGACGAATAATTTTTAAAATATTTACATTACAACCGAATAACTACCATTTTAAGAAGAACATTTATCCCAAAGCGTAGGCATAAATTCGGGATCGAATCCGAACTCTTCTGCTGGATGCCCCACTGTATACCTCACCTTCTACTTGAGTTTCCATGTAATATAGGCTACACTACGCCAATTGATAGCGGTAAACACTAGGAGAGAAGGGTTCATCGCCTATTGCTGATATTGTATAATGCGCGGATCCGGTCTGTCACACTTAGCCAGTAGAAAAGAAAGAACTGTTGTGTACAGTTTTTAAGCTTCTCTCTTTCTCTTTGAGGCCATGCTTTTAAAATTTCTCCATGAATTGTGAGAGAAGGAACTACTTTTCATTGTTCTTGATCACTGACTTCTTCTTATCCACAGACCTTATAAAAACAGTTTGTTATATTTCTTTGTATCTGACCTCTTCAGGTTTCATCCTGATGATGGAATTAAAGAAATAATATAAACAAAACAATAAAAGAGTACATCGTCAACCATTTTCTATTCCTGAATTACATGGAGAATTAACATGATCCGAGGTGATTGCTCTGGAATAACAGTCTATTGCAGAAAACACCTTTCCACTGCTGTCAGATTCATAAATGGTTATTCGCCCCAACATTCGATCAACATTGCAAGTTTCACAGTTGGAAAATAGTACGGAAAACCATACATTTAGAATGCTGGGTATGATGATACTAAATTGTGAAACAGGATTAAATATAAGGGCCGTGGCCTATTTTATTTTCCTCGAATCTCGGCTGGTACTCGATTATCATGATTGAGCTTACTGGTAGTTCGACTCATAACGAAAATGAATGTCAAAAGAAATAACCTGCAGGTTTTGATGAAAACTTCTAATCTGTTTTAAACCCAACATCCCATTTCTTTCACAGTTCTAGTGAGGGAAACCCTGGATTATTAAACCATGAACCCAGTAACCGGCCAAAAATTCCAGCTTAAGCAAAGATATTATTGACCATCCAGGTAGAGGAATATTTTTACTGTTTATGGGTGTGTCCTGAATTTATTTTCCATGTCCAACTAGATCATGATATGATTAACACGTCGGAAAATTTATATCAGTTGTTATATACACAAAACTGTTGTGCCTGGTGTGATAACCTTTGCTATCTCGTATTCAGTACAGTGTGCACGTTCTTGTTAAAAGACAGTCCAGTATTACATTGTAAATATTAACTATTCCATAAGGCAGAGTCCTTCTTAAAAAGGTAATAGTCTCTGATCTAGTCAGGAAATTCCACGCCTTTTATAGAACCCGAAAGTTCATTACCATGTTTATAAGAGGACACCACTGGTCTTTACCGTGAGCGAGATGAATGCAGTCAGTCCACACCCTATCAATTTAAGACCAATTTTAATATTTTCCCACCTTCGCCTAGATATCAATACTGAACTGTTCGCTTGAGGTTTTTACGTTTTCCTCATTTCTCCCATGCACAGACCTGCCCCACCCACTTCATCTTCCTAGATTTGATCATATGCATATATTAGCGTTTGAAGCTAAATTTTACGCTTTTGAATTGAAAACTCGTGTTTTATGATGTATTAATCATCACAGACAGCAATCCACGGGTAAGAGAATTCCTTCCTGCATTAGAGGGTCCAGTTAAATTTTTTTAATACTTTACTTAAGTTTCAAAGTACTGTCTCACAGAATTATTACTTTAGTATTTAAACAACGAAGCGTTTTGGTAACGTGAGAACACGTTAGTGAGAATTGAAAAATGTGACGGTATCCACGTCAGCACGAAAGTTGTCCCTCGGGGAACAACAGAAACCGGACTATGAAGTTGTTGTTGCAGCCAAGCAGAAGAAAAGGCGATTTCATGAATTTCAGAGTTGTGTGGGGTAAGAGAATTTCTTCATGGCATATTTAAAACCCATTCTACTCATACTACAACAGTCTCGAATAACAACTGTGTATTTTCCTGTCAACACAAACAACCATTTCCGACCCTTTCGCTCTCATCGTAACAGCCCGTAATTTCGTAAATGTCTGTACAAATTGCATGCAGTCTGACCGTGTCGATACCGAATCAGAGGCCTACATTTATTGGATTGTTTATGAAATTGTTTATCCGCTTCGATTTACTTTTTTCTGTGAAGGATAATTCCGGATATTTTAACAAGCGAGCGTTGAAAATAATCCGAAGTATTTTACTTAAAAATTTCAATTAGCTGATAGTTTCTAATCATCACATGGTTATAATTCTGGAAAGATAATATAGACGAATTTGGTTCGCTTTAAAGGCCACTTTGCGTAAAGGTTTAAATGATATTTTACACAGGCGTACACAAATTGAATCCAGATATTGATAACCATGATATTGATTAAATAATTATGTTTAATTAAATTTTATTTATTTTAAGAGATTCTGTACTTAAAAACCCTTAATGTATTTGTATTCGCATCCTTTCGGCCCTTTGAGAGATTTGGATGAAACTCGATTTTTCGCATTTCTGTTTTTTGAGAATTATTAGGGCCTACCATGTATATTTGTTACGGACGCGCCGCCTTAACGTCACTCCTAGAGTGCATTTACCCTGTTTCTTTGTGTGTCGCTATCCGGACGACTGCGTAAAATATAAACAGCTCATTCCCAAGCTGTATTCATTTGTCGAGGTGTATGTAACGGAAATTCGTTCACTTGCCTTGTCCCTACCTTTCTCGTCATATCTACTTATGTCACTGAAATGCAACTAAAATGTGTGTCCTCCATATGGTATGAGTTGTTTTCTTTGTGACGTAACTGTCGACTTGTAGAAAGTGTTCCGAGGCGGTACATAACTTTCTTTAATTTCTCTCCCTCCCGCCCTCCGCGGTTTGTTTCCTCTTTGTTTTTGTTATTGTTCTGCGCATATTAGCAAAATGCATCTCTTGTAACTTTCGTTATTCGTGACGTCACGATGTCGGTTTAGAGTGACGGGTGACCTATTAGAGTCCTTTTTTACTTCCTGGCTCGTTAGTCATAAATTGTTTTCCATTTCTGTTGCTTGAGATATCTAAACGTTACAGTAAGGTTCATTCGCGTATGATGTCATGAATCATGGTTCATATGTTGTACTAGATTTGCCTTTTACGCAACTACTACATGTGTACTTCGTTGCCCTGGAATAGAACCTTGTAATTTACGTACTGTTATTGGGAAACTGACAAGAAAGAATTAAGATAAAGTAGCTGCACGTGTATAAGCATATTATGTGTTTGTATGTGTGTAATGCGCAATGGAATATCTTTTCTACAAATTCGTGTCCAGGTAATACGATTAAGAATATGATTTGTGCTATTCATTCTCAGTTTACGTAACTCATACGATACAAGCATCTTTAAGACGGTCAGTTTAGGATAGACTAGTTTTGCAGTGGCCGTGGCATAATAGTGTCATCACTCCACCACCTCGCTACTTTCATATTCTGGTGAATGGTGGTATATAGTATCAGACGTTAGAGTGTTTTTAAGAGAAAAAACACATGACGTTGTGTATTTGTACGAAATTTCGTGTATTTGCGTCCATCCATTATTTATTTGTGAAAGTCGTATGAACGGACATTAGTTTTGTAGTGGGTGGATTGGGTTGAGTCAGGTTAAGTTGAATTAGGTTAATGACGCGCATGCAAAGAAAATCACGCGCAAGGGAATGGCTAATGACGCTCCATCGGTATCATATTGCATGGAATATGTAGATATATGTGGCTAGATTGGAAGAAACACGTATGACAGAAAGTACATACAAAATTTTATTGATTTCCGTCCATTCATTCTGTAGTTATAAAATCTGTACAAACGGACATCACCTCTGAGGGGTGTGATTTGGTTGAGATAGGTTAGGTAGGGTTACTGATTCAAATGCACAGAAGATCATGCCTAATGGCCCAGGACATAAAGCAACTTCAGCGTTTTCACTGCAAAGCGCAGAAGATTAAAACAACTATGACTCCGTAGTTTTTTCCACTGACACAAAAGCATTATACTTCGGCATCACATGTATAAGTCATTTCATTAATATTATTGCAGGTAATATTTAATTGTTATATACCCAGAACCAGACATTACTGTTAAGATTCGGTTAATTATTATTGTTGTAACTTCTATTTACTCAACCTATTGTCGTTTGTTCAAGTATATATCTAAACCTCATCACATACAACAGAGTTGTGAAGAAATTTTTTGACATAAATACGTCTATAAGGAAGGGTCATTCGGCAAAAATGTGTTACGAAAAACATTGTTATGTTACCTAGGAAACCTCATCTGTTTACGGCATTATTGTTACCTATAAAACATTACATTACCTTACCTTACGTTACATTTCATTACATTACATTCAGCTACCACAGACCCATCTTAAGCGTAACTAATTCAAGTTAAATAAGCAATGTCTTAATCAAACTTATCTCAATTGTAAAGCATATATAAAGGAAATACTTAGAATAAAGCCAATATATAAACTTCCTTTCCGTATAGACGTATTTACGTCAAATTCCCCGGAACCGTGGTTTCACTATAACTTTCTAATGCATAATTTTATACAGCTGATAAAGACATTACAGCGACACGATTCAGCTTTGCGTGGCAGAATCTTGACTTCACACAATTTTAAATTTAGGATTGCAGCAGAATTTAACTTCCGCTGCCCGACTGCCTGTATGTGGCATATAGTCCATGCAAAATTTAATCGATTTCCGTCCATCCATTTTCTAGTTATGGAATTAGTACGGACGGAGAGCGCCTCTGAAGTTGTGTGGATTTGGTTGAGTTGTTTGAGAAAGAGAGCAAGCTCAGGTTTCTGTGAAATGCGCGAGAATATCTCCAAGTGAATGTAAGGAATGTTAGCATTGTTCGCAACAACACCACCACTTAACAAGCGAACAGTTATAATCACATTTCCACGCCCGTAACATAACAGTAATCTACATTCACATGCCCATATCTCCCCATCAGGAAGCACATTCGTAAACTTGTACTACATCTCTTTTATAAATGTACTTCTCTAACTTCCATTATGTTAATAATTTAATTAATGTGTTCACAAGCTAATTACGGGGTTGAGCTAAAATGAAAACCACAGTAAACTACGACTGAAAACAATGCGCAGAAAAAAGATAATAATCATCATCGACAACTTTACGGATTAGGCCATTGGTCCTGTTCCATCTCCTCTGGTTAATCACCAACGTTTCGTCTTCCTGATGGTTCGTAGAGCGAGCAGCAATCTGTGTGCAGGCATTCTGGTCACGTGTTCATAAAATTTTTCCTGTATGTGTGTTGATGCTGTCTATATTCAACTTTTTACTAATGTATTCGTTCCGTTTGTGGTCAGGTAGTGTGTGTCCTGCGAGTGGTCTTAGTAGTCGCATTTCTGCTGTTTCTAATCTCTTCAGCTGAGATGCTGTAATCGTCCATGTCTCAGACCCGTATAATAGGGTTGGGGTGATCAGCGAAAAATATATAATAATATAATAAATGGTATCTTTTGTTAGATATAATCGAAGGTCGTAATTTTGTAGTTTGTACACCTCTTTCGTATTCATACACTAATAAAGACCCCCGGTTAAATTCTCGGCCGTAAGGCTCGCTTGGATAATGTCTTGAAACAGGTGTAACGTCAGTTTTGTTCTACGTCCTTTCCAATTCATCATTAAGCAAAATAAATACTCTGTTTGTGGCAGAGCTTGTTTACTGAAGAAAATGGAGCAGTTCAGCAGTTGTGCATGTGTGTATGATCATTCTATACAGCGGGAATTGATTGCAGTATTGTTCATACCGACGTAAAATAATTTTAGTCACATTTTTTAGTAAACGTGATTATAGTGGACACAATTCATATTAATTTTTGTATGCCTATTATCATTCATTCAAGGACCGTTTCCGCAGAAAAATATTGAAAATGGAACACTTTCCCAATTTTCTTATGAGAAATATCCGTGAAGTAATTCAAGAGAGGTTATTTTCTGTGTCCCTTTTTTTGTGGATAGGGGGACTGTATTTGACAAACGTGTAAATAAAAAGATAAAATCTGCTTTACCCACCCGATGTGGACAGTGTCACACGATGCATGAATTTCATGACCATATAGTCTTTGTTTTGCGTTGTGGTGAGAGGGACATTGACATTTGCGTTAATCTGTTTTACATTCGCGCAATCATTTGATTTGCAGTTTCTCTTGGTGTGGGAGTGATAACCTACTGAAGCCCAGGTTACTACCAGGAACTTCACTGCTTGGTGGTTTACTTTCTGAGACAACATTTTTGTGAATCATCATGACGTAGGTCTTCACGTGTCGTACTGTGCGCTTTTCACTTCAGTATTCCATTTAAACTGTAACTCCATCGCCATATTTCCACATACTTTTCAGGAATCTAGATACTGATTTCGCGACTCTTTCAGACAGGTTTTTTGTTTGTTTTGTAAAAGTAAAGTTCACATGTAATCGCCATAGTTATGTTCTGATAAGAAATGTTGACAAATGTAGCTGAATTGATAAAACAAAAATGTGTGGGAGAATATCTAATGGAATCAAAAGATGAGCTTTGAAACACCTACAAACCAACCAACATACTTCCGATATGTCTCCATGTGTGTGGTAGGCAAAGTGAAATAAATTGCAGAATCGTCACCATACTAATTACTATTATCGTTATTACAAACATTGTAGAGCTCTTTCGCCTCTTATCTGCCTGGTACAGTCAGATATAGGTGTTCTGCAACAGGTACGCATCTACAAGGTTTCAGGTGTGCAGTGAATTTTTGTAAGAAATTGTATATTCGCACGTCATAGACTGAAAAAGTCAATGTCTTTCGTGATTAGAATAAGTAACACACACTTGTTCATCATTGATAGTTTTTTCAACACGTGTCATGTTTTATTTTCATATACCTGTTCTCTTACAGGGCAAGGATTTGTATCTGATACATATTTATGACTATGTATAGTTTCATACCCCTTTCCGTGAGGCAAAATTGTATGGTTTGTCGTCATGTTTCTGTAACAAATTAGAGTTTACTGCGGGTGAAAAATGTTACAGAACAGGTGTAGACTCTATACTGGAAGTTTAATTACAAGTTAACCCGTGAATTTCGTCACTACCTCATCTCGGCCTTTTGAAAATAGTTACCAAAGGTTGAAAATAACAAAACTTGTGTCTTCTGAGCATATTGACACTGCATATTTTCAAGTTATTGAAATTTCAAAGCGGCAGTCATAGTATTGTTTCATTATATAAGGTGTATTTATCTGATCATTTGTTAGTCATCAGAAAACACGTGTTGTTTACACTGATAATCACGTTCAGTTCTCGTGGGTTCCTTACTGATATAGACCACCTTTTGCGTTCCGTGAATCTAAGTGTGCATGGCGTTTTACTGCAGCTTAATGTTGAATATACCGTATAAATCT
Source organism: Zootermopsis nevadensis (assembly GCF_000696155.1). The sequence continues at coordinate 579,097 of NW_019059978.1, read as the reverse complement.
ACAGCACTCATGAAATAACATTTCCGTCGTTCGTGTACACTCTTCATTTCCCAAACCAAATTATCGCTTGTTATGATATATTTAAGAGTCTGTTTATGGGTTCAAAGATGCCTGTCGTCTGGGTTTTACACTGTGTAGTTAGTTTTATGGTTATTGACAGACGTTTCTCAGAAGCATTCTTTCTCCATCATCACGTTGCAACATCCCAGAAGACATAAATAATATTGTGATCCGAATTCAAATGTATAATTTTAGCAAGGTTTTACTTCAGTGACATGTTTCAGCTACCTCATCTTTTCAGATTGGTTATTTACTCTTTGTTAACAAGTATTGTTTATTTGCTGTATTAATTAACACTAAAAGCCCAGTGGTAACTGTATGTACCGCCTGCTTCAACAGTCAGCAACCGTACATTTTGCCACAGGTTCTCAGAATAGTGATTATTTCCAGAAACACCATTAACCAACTGGTCTTTGAAATTGAGACGCGTTGTGTTTTCTTGGGCGTAAGAACTGAATTTCTAACTATTGTTTAAAAAATTTTCTGCTTCAGGGTGGTAAGTTCTTTGTGGCTAGGTAAGATCTTGATGTGCGGAATGACATTTTGGGCCTAACAGGTTAAAACAGTAGAATCAGAAATCAGTGAGACAGAAGACATTCAGACAGACAGTAGCCTAGTTGTCTGCAACAATCCGACAATCTAGGCCAGGTGTCACTCCCTTTTCATGTACTGGCACAACCTTGTGTCGAAATACATTATAGTCTGTGCAGTATGGGCTTTAAAGGAAGGCAAAAGGTATTGTTTCATGGTTCATTGTTTTCGTACTAGTTTTTTATTATTATTATTGGGCTTGCCTTCCTACGTCAAGCAGATAGATACTAGTAATAATGATTTTTCATTTTAATGCTGCGATACAATATTCGAGCGAAACTGAAGGACGGATTCTGTGTGTGGGCTCCGCCGCCTGTTTCCATCTATTTCAACACACGAGGAAAATAACTCGCCGCTTGTGTGAGAGGCGGAGTCAATGAAACAACGTTAAACTACATTGCGTTTCTTTGGATCTGTTTACAGCCCGCGCTGCTACAAGGTTGTATGCACTTTCCTGAGTTCTGCTTCGAATTACCATAGGATTGCATTGGATTTGTTTCGTCGTGTCAGTAGTTCTACTTTCTGTAATTGCCAATTTAAAATTAAAATAATTTTATCAGGACTTCGTGGTTTGTCATATGTTCAGATGGATGCTTTAACTCAGTCCAGTATTAAGAAAACCATTTTCCGCCCCGTTGCTGCACCGAGACTGGCAGTTTTAATAATAAAATAAAATAATTTCACCAATTGCGGGTACCAGACGTTAAAATAAATTAACCTCGAATATAAAATAGACTGGTACCACCATATCCCATCCTTATTTTTACATAGGAATTAATTTATGGGTGTGTATACAACAATGTGATCTACCTACTCTATAAGTAAATAAAATAATTTAATTTTCAGAATTGCTGTAGACATACTGTGTTTTAGATGTTTTATATCTGTATGAATGGAAAAAAGATTCAGGCAGAACAAAAACAGCCTTGTGGCTGCAGTTTTATGGGAGTGTCTGTGTGTTTGTTGGATATGGAGAAACTAGATCATTGCACGTGCATGATTGAATGGTGGAATAGAGATGACGTCAAGGCTGCAACTCACCTTGACACGTGCAGCAAGATTGAATTCAGAGTAAACGTACTGAACTAGAAAAGATACGAAACCAGTTATGCCCTCATAATGGATAGGCCCACAAAAATTTCCCCAGGGGCCTGATATTTGAGCCGGTTACTATAAAGGCACTTACATATCGTACGTATTGCAACGATGCTGTCATTGAATTTATCCTTATTTGTGATCAGCTCTATAACTCTATAGATTATTTTGGCCAAATATTACATTGACAAGATGAGGCCATGCAATTTTAAATTTGGGGGCTCTTAATTTGTAACACTTTTTAGTTTTTATGTTTACCATTGTTATGTTTGTCGGTCACGGTAAACCTATTTTGTTACGAGAAGTATCAATTACTTTTATTAGTATGTTTATTGTTTTGACGTAAATACGTCTATGCGGAAGGGTCATTCGGCAAAAAAGCGTAACGAAGTTGTGTAAGATCTATATCAACAATGTGTTAATATGGACCGACAACAATGGTCAGCTTTTATATGAACTGCGTGCATTGTTATGTTACATAAGAAACTAATTGTTGAGTCATTTATTCGGCATTGCTGTGTTACATTACTGCTGTCAACAATACGCTGTCGTTATTGCGGAAAGAGCCAACTTTTAAGCAATTACTAGTTTCTGTTTATTTTTTAGAATTTAGCCTCAGATATTCGCGCCGTCATTATCGTGTTGGAATTGTGTGCATGATAATAATATAAAACGTATAAGCAGATCTATTATCTCCCATACAAACTTGCATAAATCTAGCTGAAACAGATCATATGTATAAATATTTATTATGAATCGTATCGTAGCCACGTTAGCACGTTCGAGGGTATACTGCGAAATAGTTTCGTACGAGATTTGTAGATACTGTATAGTATTCACTGCTTATTGAAATTTCAATGAAGGCTGTCATTATACCACTAAGTGAGTAATTCCCTTCATGATTTCTTGCCACATCAGATTTGACAAGCCTAGTGGATAAGCGTACAGTTTATTTTACTCTAAAATTTACCGTTGTTTTACCGAGGAAGAAACAAAGCAGAAATAAGCTAAAATCTCTATTTCTGCCATAATATTTATTCCTAAACTTCAAATGATGTGTGCAAGTGTTGAAAATGTTCTAAATCTTGCAGAGTTTCTTTCCGTGTTTATGAAGTTCAGCACAAACTGCTAAATGCAGACGTTTCATCTTTAGCTCACTAATGTTCCAATTCACTACCTTCTTACCTACCTTTAGAGCCCAGTTTGGCTGACATTCCATCGTTCATTATTGCCTGTGACACTGACGCTGAATAACCTTCTTAGTTGTTGCACCGTGAGCATCATGGCACAGATTATTTTGAGCAGTTGATGAACGACGAATAAATTCCCGGTTGTTATTGGAACCTAGAGGTTCAGCATCGAAATCACAAAAACCAAACACTTCAGTTCTACCTCTTCACAGCTTTATTTCTTTTTTTGTTTTTGTTTTAATATTATCCTTTAGTCTTCCTGTACGGCTCTCAAGTAGTTTCTTCTCTTTATAATCTCATGATAAAATGTTGTACGCATTTCTTGTTTCCCAGTACGTGCTTCATGTGTCACGCATTTCATCCTCTGTATATTGTTCTTTCAACATAAACAGAACTGTACAAACCTTATGACTCATTAAATAATCAGCCAGTCACCCAGCTAGTGAGCCGGGAAGACAAGGGAACTGAATTTTTCACACACGGATTTTCCAATTCCGGGTTCGGTTCTTACGACGGGTCTTGTACACAGTGGAAAACAGTTGCATGTAATAAGTTTCGTGCAGTTTCTTGTTGATCAACACAAGAGAAACTACACTGGCTCAGTTTCAATAAAAACAAAGTTTCTTTTTCCTGTGATACAAAAATGATTTGGATACAACAAATTTTACCGCAGTCTCGTTTTTATAGGAGAACTTCCTGTCGCATGCTCAATCATTATCTTCAAGGAGAACAGAACAATTGATTTTGTAAATACGCGCTGTGTAAATTGCCTTTTGCGTACTTATATATAGTTCTTCCATTGAAAACTTACTAAAACTGGTTCAAAATGTTGTATGTAATTAAAATTACCTGAACAAACTACATGTTTTTGTATTTTTACGTGTTGTTTGTTGTCAGTTACCTACGTTTAGCTTTATTCACACTATGACGTCACGTTTTCACAGTATAGCAGTGACTCATCTGTATCTTTATCATCAACTGCTTCCCGTGATGCAGATGCAGAGTTCCAATAAAACTGAAGCTGTAGGAAACCGCTCGGCTCAGTTTCGTGTTGCAACAATTGCGCAGTGTGCTTGTCTTGTGACCCTAGGTGTGAGAAAACAGCGACATTTTTCGATGAAATCATAGTTCCCAGTTTTATGAAACCAGTTTCATGCAACTGGTTTCCTCTGTGTATGATTTGTCTCAATTTCGTACCGACACTGTTCCATCCTTCACAAAATTGCGTGTTTCAAAGTCACAGCGTTCTAACAGGAACATCGGAGCCCAGGCAAGTGGAGACGACTCAGAACTCGCAGCGTAGCAGAGCTAACAACTTTGTACTTTTGACTTCTATCCGAGCCGTAAGGGGGGG